>KZ451907.1:804616-1120472 GCA_002786265.1 Apostasia shenzhenica
GGAGATGATCCCCTACGTCCACCGGTCGATCAGCAGAGATATTTCACTAAAGGAAAAAGGTAGCCCTGAAGGCTTGTACAATGCTTTTTTAGAGAAAAGAAGAAGAAGAAGAAAGGGTAGCTCCTCAGTTGGGGCTCTGATACATTGAGAATTGTCTTAGAGAGAGGGTTCTCTATCGTTCTTGGTTACTAGTTGCTCCTTCTTTTGGAGAACTGTTCAGCGGTATTTATAGACGTTTAGAAGGTGTAGCTTCACCCTGGTTTTCTGGAGAGAAGGTGATGGGTAAGCTCTGGAGCTCCCGTCGTTCGCCTGTCACCCTAGAGACCCGAAATTGTGAAAGGAAGGTGATAGCATTTAATACTAGTACTTTTTCTGGGGATTCGTGATTGCTGAGGCATACGGATTCTTGGTCTGCGGATTTCGGGGATGAGCGCCTTGTACGGGGAACAGCGTGGTAGGTGAAGTTGATAGTGACAGGCGTTGCTCCGTAACCTCGTGCCCGACGTTATAGGGGCAGTCCTGTGATGTCGGGGGCGAGGTTAGGTTGAACCCTCGTGGCCGAGGTTTGACCTGGTCAAAAAGGTCCTGCAAAACCTAGAGCTGAGTCAGCAAATCAATCAGTTAAGTGGAGGCCAGCCAGGCGCCACGCGTTCGGTCAGGATGCAGCGCAGGAACCACGTGTTAACATCAGCCCCCCGCATTGTCAGGGCGCGAATATTAATATGGGTCTTGGAATGCGAACGGTCGCGAGGGTGGACGCGCTGCCCAAGGCTTGCAAGGATAAGATGGGGGCGGCACCCGCCGATTCGTATCTTTGCACCCTCTGAAATTTTCCTCTGTGAGAGCGGAAAACACCAAAGAGAGGAGAAGGCCAAGTTGCAGGAAGAAGTTGCGGCTCATCAGTCTGCCTTGGCCGTTGCGAAAACTAACAATAAAGCCTTGGAGGAAAAGCTCGTCGAAGCCGTCAGTCAGCAAGAAACCATCATTTCAGAGAAGTCCCTGGCTGCCGTGGAGGCTTACAAGACGAGTTTAGCTTGTAGAAAATTAAGGTTATAAGGGATCAGGCGGTCATGGGAGGGACTGGCTTCCGCTTTAGTTCAAGCGGGGAAGATTACCGCCGCTGAACTTGAAGAAGTGGGTCATTTCCCTTGCATGGCCACCGCTCCTACTTACAAGGAAGAAGGTTTCGACCTATCTGACGAGATTATCCATCGAGTATTCAGACTCTTGGATAGGGCCGACAGAGGGTAGCCTATTTTCCTTGTTAGTGCAGTGGTTCTGTAACTTGTAACTTTTTGACAGTAATAATAGAAAGAGTTCTTTTTTCATACCTGTTTTACTTTGGTGTATATGTAATAAACAGGTACCTTTGTATGAATTTGACTGGTCCTGAAAGAAGACTCCTTAATAAGATAATAAAGAGCTTTTGAACCAATTGATCACTCAAGTTCAACTTTGAAACTTCCCGAAATCCATATAGATAGGGAACAGTGATAACAAGAAGGATCCCGTCAAGGAGGAGTTATCTGACCCAATGCCAAAAGGACATTCGTCTGAAACACCGTGTACGATGTTTGTACTTAAGGCAAGGGCTGACCTTGGGGATTCCCTTTATCAGGGTTGTAGATATTTCTTTATACACCTGCACAAGGAAGAAGTAATAACAGTAGTAGTGGACAAGGTGGAAGGGGGTCTTGATGAACCTCCTGGAGACGGAAAGGACGTCTGGGTGGTCTGGAGGAGCCAGAAGATTGGATGGAGGGTGGTGCGACCGGAGGTGCTGGTGCAGGGACTCCAGCGGCCGGAGGAAGTGGAACAGGGATCGCGGCTACTGGCGGAAGCAACTCTGGGGCCGCTGCGACCGGCGGAGGTGGAGCGGGAACCGCTGCCACCGGCGGGAGGGGAAAAGGAGCTGCCGCGACTGGCGGGAGAGGAAGCACGGCACATACCGGCTGCGTCTGTCTGAGGATCACGACCTGCTGGGCCGTGAGACCGGTGACCATATCAGTCATAAGTGTAATGTAAAATAAAATAATTTTAATATTAGAATTTATACAAGATGTGATAATTGTTTATTAAAATATGTGTAAGATGTGAAATATAATTGTTTTTTGTTGGATTTGTGTAGAATGTGTAAAAAAAATATAAAATTAGTTGTGTTGGTTTTGAGGTTCCAATCAAACAAGACTAAAAGGACCACTGAGCACATATATCTTCGTTTTATCATAGTAATGCAGTATTTTAAGTGATAAAATCACTGTTCAATACTAATTTTCTGGCATATGAATAAAAGCAAGCCAAAGCTTGATTTAATCCCTGAAATAGCACAAGTAAATGGCATGCAGGAAAGACGATCAGACAAAGAACTGAGAATAAAAACCAAAAGTTCATTAGAAAATCAGCTTCTTGCAATTCAGGAAGATCATTTAAGATGAAGCACAGATGATTTTCATCAAACATTACAGACGACGTAGAGACAATAATGCACCATTAGTTTTTCTGGATAATTTTGCTATTGACAATTCTACCCTAGTTAGGCTCTGTTTGGTAATAAGAAAAAAAGAAGATGTAGTTGGAATTTTTAGTCATTTTTGAAAAATGTGTATGATGTGAAATAAAGTAAGTTGGTTATATTAAAAATTGTGTATGATGTGAAATAAAGTAAGTTGGTTATATTAAAAATTGTGTATGATGTGAAATAAAGTAAGTTGGTTATATTAAAAATTGTGTATGATGTGAAATAAAGTTGATTAATTTATTGAGAATTGTGTTGGATGTGAAATAAAGTGATTGTTTAATGTTGGAATTTGTGTGAGATGAAATATAAAATAATTTTTTTAAAATAAATTTAAGATTTTGGTGATGAGTAATTTTAGCCATACTTTTTTGGCCATTGCCAAACAGAGCCTAATACCAAAAGAAAGTACGATAAAATACACAATAAATTGGTAGAAAACAAAAGAAAAGGAACACAGGGTTTACCTCTCGTTATTGGTGTCATAAATCAGTGAATCAGCTGCTTCCTCGGTTCCTGTCACAGATCAGGAGAAGTCATGAAATATTGCTTTGTTATGTCATGCGAATGAAATCACACTCTATTTCTACTCATTAATCTCCCAATTGTTCTCGGTCAATTTTGGGTTCATAAGGGATTTTTTTTAAGCAATGTTCTAGCCCAAAGTTATCGGAGAAAAACTAATAAGGGGCATTAAAATACAAACCACTCAAAACTTTGAACATTAAACCATCTTTTAAATGCAAGTTGATAAAATTTTGGAGAGCATGTAAGCAATTATCCCAAACAATAAACTAACAGTTATTTCACCGTGAATTAATTTAATCTTAGCCACTAAAACATCACAGTTGAGGCAGGAAAGGTTTTAAGGATGATTGGAGATACCTTCATTTTCATTGTAAGAAGCATCAGGGAACTGCTGGATGAAGCTTTTTAGATCTGGAGAAGCCTCTCTGCCTGATCATCAACAGTCTTTAAGTCACACTATTGACTCTCGGTGTCCAAATCAGTAATAAACAACAAAAATTCTTAGAATTTTCTTGAAGATTAAAGAGGTAAGTGCAATTGTTATCTTTTACTGAATGTTGCTTCTAATCTTTGAATCAACAAGGCTGAAGAGGGAATTCAAAAAATGCTTAATGATGTCAGGGACATGTTTATTTCTAGACTTACCAATAATTTTCCTCATATGGGAACCAGCGCTGGCCAGCCTTTTATCCTCCTCTTCTTTCTTCAGCACTTTGACAAGGAACACAAAATTAATGGAGATTTTATAACCATAAAAACACGTTCTGCAGTGAATAGCTAGTAATTACACATAAAAACGAGTAGATGTGAGGAGGTAATGAAAGGCTATTTCCACTGCATTTTAGTATCAAAAGGACTAATAACTTTCGAAGTGCCTGATATATCCAAAACCAAAAAACCTATAATGCAAAGTTTCGATTTTAAGTCTCACTGAAATGAAATCTAATTTCTATTACTGTCATGACTCATGAGCAAGTCATTGGATAGAGAAATGAATTTCAACCTGGGATAGAAAAGTTGTATCTAAAGTAGTTTACGTACAAGCAACATTTTGTTTGATCAGTTCTCGCCTGGCCTCCAACTCCATCATTTCCTGATTTAGATCACGTTAGAAGTGCAAATAAAAACAAAATTATAATCAAAACAAAATGTGCATTCTGTACATATGAATGGGCAGTCCAGGGCAAGACATCTCAGTCTAGTATGACCTAGCAGTGATTGGTTTGAACATAAGATAGAGTTCTAAGGAAAACAATAACATTGATTCCAACATAGCGCTTCTTCTATACAAAGATAAGCATGTATACATAACATCTCCCCGATCTCTCAAAATACATTTTAAAGTTTTGACAAGCAACATTTTCTTTCTTTGAAAATTAGAATGATAAACAAATATCAACCCTCGCACTAAAGTTCTTTCATATTTCTTAGCTTGAAGTATGAGGGTTGCCACACTAGAACTCCAAAAAAAAAGATACACATGTTTTCTAGAAAACTGAGTTTGAAGTGTAAAAAAAAAGTAAATAAATAAATAGAAGCAGCAGGGAGTAGGTATAATGAAAGGGGAGCAAAGGGGGTGGGAGTGAGAGATTGCCTCTGGTGTTGGAGCTTTCTTTCTCTGGCCATTCAACCAACATATCCATTCTACAATAAGATATAGTAGCTTGGTTAAGTTTCCAGGTTAGAGCCACTGCATTTACGAAAGAGCATAGAAGATCAAATGGAACTAGAGAGAAAATAGTGTAATTCTCTTCTGCTGTTCAAAATATCATAGCATATCATTTAACCACATTACCGAATTAAATAAAAAAGAATATGGTGGTAAATATCCATAAAAGCCTGATTAACAATGAAGTGAAAACATATAAAACAAACCTGGTATAGAGGTAGGATCCTGTTCACCTTTGAATATCACCCACCTTTTTTCCTTTACTGGCACACAACAAAGGGAAGTTCAAATGTTAAGTGTATAATGTCAAGAAAACTTAGGCCCTGTTTAGCGCGGGGACCAAAATCAGGACCAAAGTGGTACTAGTTTAAAAAACAACAACAATAATAATAAATAAATTTTTCTAATCATTCTACACAAATTCTAATATAAAAAAATATTATTTTATTAAGCATATTCAATAATTTTCAATAAAAATATCAACTTTATTCAAAGAACATTTTTGCCAAATAACAATGGAAATGCATCTCACTTCAAAGAGAAGTAGATAATGGTATCCACACTTATGAAAACACTTTCTTTTTATCCCATGTATTCCAATAAAAGTCTCAGTAAGAAAAGTTAAATTATTAGATCTTACTGATATAAAAAGAGGAAGTGAAGAGCAAAAAAAAATGATAAAAAAATTATAGGAAATGATCTTACATACTTAGAGTTAAATGAGGATTTATTACTTGATAGAGTGCAATAGAAATAAAAGATTCATACAACCAATCTCATATAGTGGGATAAATGCTTGGTGCTGGCTTTTGTTGTTGTTGTTATTATCTCATGTACACTACAATTTTTCCTACCCCACTTGAAAAGTACAGCAGTGTAATTCAAACTTGAGAGTACTCAAGTAAGCTTCCTCCCCATTGGGTTAGGAGAGCACCAATACAAAATAATTCAAAGAAATTAAGCAAATAGAAAGAAAAACAACTCTAGCAATTTCTCGTCAAACTTGTAACTTTTCAGTCATAATTTCGATATTAATTTCTTCAAATGGCATCACAATGGCATTCACCTTTATAGAAAAGCAACAGCTATCGCTATTTTAAAGAAAATTAGTAAACAACAAAAGAAACAATTTGTAGAAATTTCTTGTCAAACTATCAACTTTTGCTCGAATACCCACACCAATAACTTTTCCAGAAATTTATTTATTTCTTTGAAATTCGCAACGACTAACTTTTCAGTTAAAACTTTTATGACATATCATGTCTTTTGATATTAAAATTCTTCAAGTGGCATTAACAGTATTAGACTATTTACACTTCCAATAAATAATTATCACATAAAATATTGTTCTCTTGGGCATAATCTGACCAAGGTTACTTTCGACTTCCTAGTGAAAATTGGATAGCAATATTTCTCCGCACATGCTATTCAGTGGACTACAAATTTTGCCTACACTATAACAAGAAAAACATAGAGAAAAGAACACTCTTTTTCAATGGAAAAATGTCATTACTTACAGAGCATGGCATTTGGAACAAACAACATTATTTCTGACAACCAAAAAAACTCCCCATCTAAGAGTGCAACACAAATCAATGAGATGTCAACCATAGGGAAAGGACTCCCTATCTAAGAGTTCACAAATC
Source organism: Apostasia shenzhenica (assembly GCA_002786265.1). Taxonomy (NCBI): domain Eukaryota; kingdom Viridiplantae; phylum Streptophyta; class Magnoliopsida; order Asparagales; family Orchidaceae; genus Apostasia; species Apostasia shenzhenica. The sequence continues at coordinate 810,975 of KZ451907.1, forward strand.
AATGAGATCTCTACCATGAGAAAAGTGTATGTTGATATTATTTCTAAAAATGTTTCTCCAAGGATCATATACAAAAAAATGACGAGTTCAAGTTATGCAAATGATTTAGAAAGATGTCAGGATTACATAAAAGTTAACTCTCGAAAAATATTCCCCTCGAGATAAAATCAGGCAGCCCTAATAAGTTACTAGAAACCAACTAAGGTACTCACTATGCACAACGTAGCATTGCAAAAAAAATTGGATTAAAGATGCATTTAATGCTACTTCTTTTGTTGACAAAATTAGTAACAAGCAATCATGACTCAAACAACTAAAGTACTTGACAAATGGTGGCTATGACTTTGAAGAGTTAGCCAATAGAAATGATAGAATTGAACCCTTCACCATTTTTTCAATTACATTAAAGTTGTGAGAACCCCATTGTTTTATATCAAAAAAATGAACTGCTTAAAATTCTAAACGCAGTTCATGCGAGCTACTCATTAATGATTTCATCATTACTATTGTGTTATTGTAGAGTTATCAAAAACCCCTCAGAAGTAATGTTTCTTGCAATAGTAGCTTGATAAATATCTACTACACAATAGCAAATGAAGAGTGAAAATCAAGAAAATCCATGACACCATAGGCACCCTCTAAGAATTCTAGCCTTGGAAAAAAGTTGTATTGTATTTCTATCATATCAATGATCAAGTTACCTCGACAATGGCATCATCTACTTGGGATTATCAACCAATTTTATTCTTTCAAATAGTTAGAAAAGAGTCTGCAAGTAGAAACTATTGTGATATCCCCTCCTTATGAGAGTGAACAAAGAGGTTGATGTCAAAACGTGATTCTCAAAAGAAGTATTTTTGAGAAAGCCCAATGACAATAAACTAGCCATATCGAAGGTATAGTCAAAGAGACTCATTGAAATTTCGACGAGCACTGAGCGATGAAGAATCATTGTCGAAAGAATCATTGAAATTTCAACAAGCACTAAGCAATGAAAAGTTATTATCGAAAGAATCATCAAAATTTCGATGGGCACTAAGAGACAGAACCATTGTAGAATAAAGCTACTTTCGACAAGGTTTGACAAGAAAACCTTCAAAGAAAAACTTAACATCCTCATTTCTGCAACATCCACCTTAAATAAAATTCACTTGAAGGGATAAACTATTCAAAAATTTTAAATGATATTTTAAAATTTATATCAATAAAGTATATTATTCTAGCCTATATCATATGAGCTAGATCTTAAATATAATAATACAATATATTACATATATAATTATTATATCTTGATGTATCTGTATTCTCTTTTTTTATATTTATCATATAGTTGTATTCATATCATATCTTATTTGTATCATCGTACTATACATGTGCTTTATAGAAACTCACCAATTCCATCAACCTCCTCCTTTCTAGCGAAGTAGCGATTGTCGGCCTTGTCTACACCCGCCAGAGTCCTGAAGGTGAAGAACCTCGTCAATCTAAAGAATAACTTTGACATTATCCCTTCAATTGCTCCGACACCACCGTTTCATGACCGCAAATAGCTGCTTAATCAACTTACAAAAGAAGCCCTCAACGAAGCTTCGCCAAAAGGAAGGTAAGGAGGGCCGAATAGGATGAACTTAGAAGAATCCTTCGATTAAGGATCAAACCATTAATTTGTAATGAAATAGACAAGACTGTGATCTATCTATTTCCTCGTACGCTGCTCCGAGCAACACCAGCCCGCGTTGTCTGTTTCAAGCAAGACAAAGATCGTCGTCGACAGCTTCGCTACACACCAGCCCGCCTGCTTCGCACGACGCCAAGCCACCTTAGGACTGCTAGGAAAACACCAGCTCGCAGCCAACTACTTGCTCCACACCAAGCCCGTCATCGACTACTCCCGGCCCGGCGCCGCGCCACTTCACGTCCCCTGCCTAAATTAGAAGGTAAAGCTTTCGATCTTTTATGCGCACAATTTTTTTAAGGGCAAATTACGCTCAGGTCCCTGAGTTTAACATTTAATATTAAGCAGGTCTATATTTTTAAAATTATAACATCGGAGTCCTGCGTTCTTTAAAAAATTTTAAAATTAGCGTTTTACCCTACCCCTCTCTCTCCTTCAGATCCGACGCGCGAGGGCCACATCGAAAGCAAAGAGAGGCAGTCTCTCTCTCCTCCCGATCCGGCGCACGCGCGCAGGTCACATGGTTATCTGCAGTCTGGCTGCCGCGAGGCGTGTCTGCATGCGGCCGCACGACCCGTCGACTGCCACGCGGCCTGCATACGTTGGATCGGGAGGAGGAGAGAAAGGCCCGATCCAGCGCACGCGCGCCGGCCGCACGGCTGCCAATGGGTCGCGTGGCCGCCGAAGGACACAATATTTCTAAATATGAGATAATATAAGCAAATTATAATTTATATGTATTTAAAATTAAAATTTGATAATTTAAGGTTAGACTGAGGCGTTAAATAAATATTCTAAATCTAAAAACCAGAAAGCTTCAAAATATGATAAAGATATCAATTGAGTATGAAAAAAAATTATCATATCCATAAAATTAAGTAAAAAAATCATGAATTAAGGGGCGTTTCAAATAAGTTATCTATTCTTCTATCTTCTTCTTCTTCTTCTTCTTTTTCTTCTTTATATAATGGTGGGAGTTTTCCTGCAACAGAAAGCGCATTTCTCTTCTGAAAACGCGTATCCGCCCAATTCGCGATTCCTCCTCTCTTTTAAGTGACGGACAATTCACTTCGTTTTAAGTGACGGGCGGGCGGTTACGGGATTGCACACTTCCTTCTAGGGTTCCTGCGGAGCTGTTGAGGCTGAGAGATGGATCGGCAGTCGGGCGCTGAAGCTACGATTCCCTTCCTCATTAATGCTAGCGATGAGTGGCCAAGGGAGAAAAACGGTCGGGGAGCGCAGAGGTCTACAGTTTCTATGGAGCTCACAGGAGATGGAAGAACAAGCAAGATGAAACATGACATTAAAATCCATAACACTAAGCTTTGATTTTTTAAGTTCTTCATCTTATCCTTTCTGTCGCTCTTTCTCAAAATCCATAACCCTAGCAACTGTCTTCCCTCTCCGCCGCCGGTCTTGCGCCTGGACAGGAGAGAGGAAAATGAAATTCCCCTTCCTCGGTCTCCTTCTCTCGCTCTTTCTAAAGTGCTAATCAGGTGTGCCCTCTCTGTCGCCTGCTCCTGCGTGTCAACAGAAGAGAGTAAAACGAAATCCCTCTTCATTTACTTCTTATTCTCAAATTAATAGCTTTGTATCCACTGATTTTTTTTCAACAGCCACAATTTAGCAACCTCGAGGTGAAAGCTGAGCAGATCAATCAAAGTGGAGAAGCAGATCAGCTAGCCTTTTGGTTTTTTTTCTATTAATATTTTGTTCTTTGTATTTGTCCTCTAGGATTTTGTTCTCTGTATTTGCTCTCTAGGTTTAGGTTTTTCTAATGTCTGGATAGTGTTCTCTGCAAATTTGATAGTGTTACTCTACAAATAATGATCATTTTACTTGTAGGGTTAGCCTTTCTGCAATACTCTTTAATTGTGGGGTTAGCCTTTTTGTTCACTGCAAATATTTTTTTGGCCCTGTTTGGCACATACCCCAAATTAGCAAAAAAATATAATAATAATATTTTAATTTATTATAAATTTTAATAACTTTATTTCACATCCAACACAAATTCTAACCTTAAAAATCAACTTTATTTCACATCCAACACAAATTACAACCTTAAAATCAATTTTATTTCACATCCTACACACCTTCCAATATTAAAATAAATTTCTTTCTCATCAACTCTATAAAATAAAATATTTTTTCTTTCTTTACCCAAATTTATCCCCCAACCAAACAAGCCCTGATTATGCATTACTTACTTTGATAGTGTTCTCTGCAAATTTCTATTAACTTTCTCTGCTGTATAAATCATAGCTGGGAGTAGAGAATTAATTCAAACCATTAGCTTTGGTATACAATATAGCAGAGCAAATGTAATTTTGTTACACCATGGACAAATATTTTTATTCTTTGTAGATGACTTGAATTTATTACTTTGTTCTTCAAAGTTAATTATAACTATGATTTTTAATAGGGCTAATTTCACTCAGGCTCATGAGATTTACTCGACTTGCCACGCAGGTCCATAATTTTGAAAACATGTCAGACAGGTCCCCAAAACTTACTGTATAAGTCATTGTGGTCCTAAACATTTATAAAAAAGCTTTCAATAAGGTTCAATAATATTCCATAAAATCAAAATTTTAATTAAAAAATCATAATTTTTTTTAATGTGAAATTACAATTGTACCCCTCAAACGCGTGCAGGTGGCCGCGTGGACCGACGCGAGCACGGGCGTCTGGGCGCAGATCGCCCAAAGCGCAGCCCCGCCAGCACAGAAGTCCCCGCGCGTGTCGCTGGCAAGCGTGGCCGCGCGCTGCGACGACCTGTGCGTCGGCTTCTTACACGCCTGGGGCCGCGGCTGCGGCGACCCACGCACGCTAGCATCAGCAAGTGGGTCGCCGCAGTGCGCGGCCCTGCTGGCTGGCGACCCGCGCGTCGGCGACTCGCCCTCGGGTGCGTGCGGGAGTCCGCGCGTGGGCCGCGCATTGCGGCACCTGCTAGCCGCGCGCCGGCATCAGCGTGTCAGTCGCCGCACGCGCGACCCCGCGACCGGCGACCTTGCGCCGGCCACCTGCGCACCGGCGTTCGCGGGCGGACGCCGGCTTGCGCGGCCGCTTGCATGCGCAAGCCGGCGGCAGCACGTTGCCGGCCGCATGCGCACGAACGTCGGCACTACGGGCAGCCAAAAATTTGGAATGGTAAAAAAGGTATTTTCGTCATTTTAACTGCGTTTAACGGATTCCGTCACAGAAGGACCACAATGATCTATAGAGTAAATTTTGGAGATCTGTCTGACATATTTTCAAAATTGTGGACATGCGTGGCAAGCCGGATAAACCTCAGGGGCCTAAGTGAAATTACCCCATTTTAATATAGCAGAGAAAATGTAGTTTTGCTACATAGATTGCTATACACCATGGACAAATTTTAAATCTTGTGATTTATGCAGTTTAATTTTAAATTCCTATTTTCTGATTTTATAACTTTTCCCGTTTCATCAACTTAGCAAAACACAAACTTAATTTAATGTCACAGACTAAAATTGCACAACCCAACCACCCTAATCCTTTATAATAATCCATCTGCACTCGGATTACGATTGATTAGGTCGCGACGGAAATGCTACGAATTATAACACCTTATAAATAAGCAATTCACACAGTTATATATAATCTGCACATATATAACATCACTTTAATATACTGAAAATATTTATCACAATTATATATATAATATCACACCGCTACATCCACGGTAACTCACACATGATCACCACGAGGTCGTCACTTCAACCAGATAACACTCCGTAGTATCTTGATGCTGTCGCACCCAAATCCACAAGTACCTCATCATAACAAGTCACTTACACATGATCACCTTTGGTGATCGTCATCACCCCGGATAATCGAAAACTACCCTGGATCGTCATCACCCCGAATTTCATTTGATCTTTACTAAAATTTATTTCACTTAAATTACTCTGTGTAAGTACCTCGCCCTGTTTGACGCGAGAACCAAAATAGGACCAAAATAGTACTAGTTTAAAAAATAACAATAATAATAATAAATAAATTATTTTAATTATTCTACACAAATTTTAATATAAAAAATAATATTTTACTTCACATACTCAATAATTTTTAATAAAAATACAAATTTTATTTCACATCTTAGATCAAAATACTCGACTTGAATATTTTGGTCTAGAATGTGAAATAAAATTGATATTTTTATTTTAAATTGTTGAGTATATAAAGTAAAATAATATTTTTTATATTTGAATTTGTGTAAAATGATTTAAAATATTTATTTATTATTATTGTTGTTGTTTTTTTAAATTAGTACCATTTTATTCCTGTTTTGGTCCTCGCGCCAAACAAGGCTAAATTACTTTTTACTGTCTTTTTATATACGTAGGTTGTGCTTGTATGCCCTGATAAAAATATGGGTAATCCTTTGGCAGGTGAATCGTTCAAAAAACTTCAATGTACTTATGAGGCAAGTTACTTTTAGCTAAGCTCGATTTTGAGTTGATACTTTTATACTCTAACATCCTCTCTGTTGCATAAATAATGAGATGATTGGAGTTAGTTCTAAAGTAGACTCTTCTGGACATGATATTCTTCTGACTCTTTCAGATTTGACAAAGAAGACAAATTATAATGAACAACTAATGAAGGAAGAGTTTGGAAGGGTGACTCAAAGAACTTGCAGTGCCTCTAGACAGGTATGGCAGTTATTTTAACTTATCTTAACTCAAGGATCACTTGTAATTCGTGTAGTGTTTTTCGAAATGTTTGCCATGATTTTATCCATGATGGGATTTTCAATTTTTTAATTACTTATTTTGCTCAGGAAATAACAATCATGTTTATAGGAATGAGAAGCTCATTTATTGAGGAAAAACTAATAATATAATGAAAATGAAAATGCTATATTTGGTGTGCTTCAAACTAAATGTGAGGAAATGAAATACCAAACCAAATGTGGTTGGCTGCTAGGATTTATGTTCTGCATTCTTTCCATATGCGGTCATATTCAATATAATACAAATGTGACAAATTTTATGTCAGGTGTAACATATCACATCCTTTTTATCTCCTAGCTTAGGATGATTATGTAAAATATATAAATAGTAGTTTAAAAAAATAAATAAAAATAACAGAATAGAAAAAAAGGTGGTACATTAATTGTAATGTGGTTAGTGATTGTAAAAAAAATTTCAATAAGTTTACATCATATATCGGAAAAAAATAAGATAATTATAAAAAAATATGAATAAATTTAAAATAAAATAGATTATTGAATTTTATTAATACTTACACTTTGTAGTCTATGTTTAAGTATATTGAATGGTAAATTATAAGTCATCTAACTACATCATTTGCTTCGAAATGTAAATTGAATCTGATATTAACTATTCATGATAATTTATTAACAAAATGATAAGGCAATTTTGTATGGTAGGATGATGATTATCAGGGTAAATTGCATTTAGGCTCCTTAAGTTGATAGTGCGTTACAAGGTCTAATGTTTTTTAAATCTTCAATTTGGGCCCCTTGACATCATTTACATAATATGAAATAAGTCATCCAAATTCCAGCGAAGCTGAGCAGAATTCAAAATCATTAAAATAATATCTAACAAGTGCTGCTTGAACATATGCTCAAAGCCCAAATGACGAGTTTATCATCAATTACGACTATCCAAAAACACATGAGCATTTATAACATACGCTTCAAAAAGGCAGTTCAAACAAAAAAAAAATCACGTTTAACATTCCAAAACAACTAAGTTGAGGATAAATATTGTTTTTATTTAGACACCCAAAAATAATGACCTGATAGCATTCCAACCAGAAGACTAATTGACCAAACTTTCAAGTCTGTGCAGCATAGGGGTGTGCAAACTATGGTTTAAATCGAAAAACCGAACCGAATCATTTAAATTTAACGGTTTGGTTTGGTTTAGAATCTAGCGGTTTGGTGATGGTTTGATATTTTGAATATTTCGGTTAAATGGTTTGGGTTCGGTTTCACATGTTTGGAAACCAAACCGACCGAATTAACCGAATAACCCACTTATTTATATTAGGTCAGTTCAGTTGGCAATTTGTCGATTTGAGTTCGCTCATAGACGGGTTCGCGAGAAAGAAGGCTGATTCGACCGACCGAGAAGTTTCAGATTATTTAGGGTTGCACGATTTGCGCGGCTTGCGCTGCAGGTCAAAGAGTTGCAGACCAAAAATATGATTTTAACCAAACCAAATCAAACCGATATTTATTTGGTTGGTTTGGTTTGGTTTATAATATAATTTGGTTGGTTTGGTTTCATTAAATTTAAAACCGAATCCAATCTTTTTTTTTGGTTTGGTCACCAAACCAACCACTTAAACCGAATGCACACCCCTAGTGCAGCATCTGGTTGCCTGGTACTCTTGATTACTGAATTCCTTGCTAATTACTTCTTTCTCTGTCGTGTTCCCCAACCATCACTTGTAGGTTGCATCTGAAGAAGGGATCATCGAAAAAATGTACTTAACAGCAAATTGACATATAAATAAGATTTAGCTTTTACAATCTGTATATAACAAATTTAGTTACCAAACTTGTATAATCTCATGTCATGGATCTTTTGGACCAACTTTGTACTGCATTATCCACCCTTTCAATGGTTGAGAACCAATACAAAGTAAAATAAAGACATTAAGGAATTGCAAGTAATTTACGTACAATTATTCCGTGTCAAGACCATTATGTTAGGACTTACCTTTCTCTTGTTTGTCTTCGAGTTATTTTTACTTAGTACCTGACATGCCCGTTCATTGTGCGCTATCATTCCACAATAAGAACACGTTATCGTAGCAAACCTTCTAGCAATATAGCAGTTCCTTTGCCAGAAGGTTTCTCATCTGCCTCTCTTCCGACTTCACTATGGTCGTCCTGCTCTACGTCTAAAAATTGAAGCAATAACAGTCTCATCATTCACATTCTCAACTGTTTTTATATCTGTTAGCAAAGGTATTGAACTCACGTACTCTCACGTATGCTTCCCTACTAAAATAGTATGAGCAAAAATATGAAGGTTTATCACGGTTATAAGGTATACATAAAATTGCATGCTTGAAGGTATTCCAAAAATATTCCAAACCATGCAGTCAAAATCCTGTTTCTCACCATCCTAATTTAAATATAAACCTCCAGGAAAAGAAGGCTTTCTAAGAACCAACAATCAATTTGTTCATGAACTCACTATCTAATTCACCTTAAAAAAAGGCTCACAAACCAAAGGCGGGCTTGCCCTAAAAAACTTTGCTCACAAACGAAAAGGCTCAATTACCTGAAATGAAACGCGGCGGGCTTGCAAATCGACTGCGACGGCCGCGCACGACTTTCATGCCCGGCGGGATAAGTGGCGCCACCGCGTCGTCAGTCGCGCGATTCCGCAAGTCGTGCGCGAGAGGCACCGGTACGTCGTGCGAGCTTACGCCGGGAATAAGTCGTGCGGCGGCCGCACGTCTTACGTCGGGGATAAGTCGTGCGATCGGCCGCACGACTTACGCCCGGGATAAGTCGTGCGATCGGCCGCACGACTTAAGCCCGGGATAAGTCGTGCGCTCGGCCGCACGACTTACGCCCGGGATTAGTCGTGCGCCCGGCCGCACGACTTACGCAGGGATAAGTCGTGCGGCCGGACGCACGACTTACGCGGGGATAAGTCGTGCGGCCGGCCGCACGACTTACGCGGGCCGCACGACTTACGCCGGGGATAAGTCGTGTGATCGGCCGCACGAGGGATAAGTCGTGCGATCGGCCGCACCGATCGCACGACTTACGCCGGGATAAGTCGTGCGAGCCGCCGCACGACTTAGCGGATGTAAGTCGTGCGTTCTTGAGCACGACTTGAACCTTAGGGAAGTCGTGGAGTAGACGCACGACTTACGATAAGGCGGTATGTTGTGTAATCGGTTCACGACTTACGCCGGAAAACATGGAACGGCGCACGATTTACTCCTGAAATAAGTCGTGCGCAAGCGATTGAACGACTTAAGCCAGTCGTCAGAACAAAAAAGCTAATTAAGTTACCTTTCACCGACTGTTTTGTAAATCCTTGGACGGTCACAGCAGAAACTCAAAGAGCACATCTCTAGATTTGCGTGGTTGAAAACTTGGAATTTTTTTTTTATACGACTCGGGGGAAGCCGAAGGAGAATACCGCCGGACGTGGTGGAGCGACGACGGCGTTCGAAACTAGCCGCAAGGTGGACGACAAAGCCGATTCAGCTGAAGTGGGGCTGCGGCGCCGGAGCTGAGCTGCTTGTCGGTGAGGTAGCCAAGAGATGATTAGGGTTTAAGTTGTCTGTCTTCCTGCTGCCTCATTTCACGGGAAAGGCCCCATGCTTCTAGGAGGTTCAAGGTCTTTCCTGCTTGGGTAGCTGGGCCAAGCAGCGTACCTTTTTTTTTTAATTCTAAGCAGAATACTGTTATGCATAAAGCATTTTTCTTTATAAAATGGCGAATGAATTGTGGTCAAATTAATTAAAATAAAAAATATAAAAATTAGCCTTTAATTGGCTTATAAATTGATGTAACAAACCATTATGCGAATAGTAAAATTAAATCTTCTTCCTCTTTCTCTATTTTCGCTTTCTCTGCCTAGTCAGAATTATAATTTTAATTTATTATTTAAATATTATGTTAAAAATAAAATAAAATTAATTATTTTAATTTAAAATTAAAATTAATCTGAAATTTATGTAACATTAATTTATATAAAATTTTCATTAAACTCTGCTCAACGTCTGTCATGTGATTTGAACTCTCTATAGATGTGCTAAACTGGATCATCTAACTGCTGACTTGGGTGGTTTTTATGTATGTGATTTTATTAAAGTTTATGCATTTGAATATTCTTTTATGTTCAATTTATTCTGGGTGAACATAAACTAAGTGAAAGGCAAGTTACTATGAATATGGGTGTTACTATATAACAGATTTAATTATGCAATATTTAAAATTTGAATACATGTTTATAGCTATAGTGTGCTTAATCAAAAAAGATGATTTTATAAAAAATTTGATCAATAATGCCTTTACATTATCACATTAAATATTTTGTACGTTTTTTCAGAGCCCGTTAATGCTCCAGATCAAATTCTCACTTTATTATTGATTATAAAAGTATGCTATTAATTTATAAAAGTATTTCAATTTTTAGTAATTATCATCATTTTTGTTATTACCTTTGACATGAATCTTTACAATTGTTATAAAAAATTACACAGAAAAATAGTAAGAAAAAGAAAATAATCAAGCAATATAGACAATCAGAATCTCAATTCTACAAAAAGTATTATTCAATCCAGCAATTTTATTAATTTTTTATTCAAAAAATATTTGCAAGGAAAAGATAATTAGATTCAAAAAAAAAAAGACATATAGCACATTATTAGAACTGGAGAAAGAGAGTATTCGAGAACGAAAAAGACTTGTATATCATGCAAAAAAGCTCATGGTATATTCTATAGGTACTATTACAAAGAAAATACTTTTGTAAAATTCAGCATTATAATTAGTTTTATAATAAAGAGCTAATTTAAATACTTTTGCTCAGCAACCAACAGTGTTAGCACATTATTACGTGATCACATACCAACTAAAAGAATATCTGTCTTCTTCAACTATCTGTTTTAAGCATTATTTTGTATATTAGCTTTGAAAACTAACTATTATATTAATGCATACAAGTTTATATCAAATAAAAGTACAAGTGAAGTCTTCAAATGTAAGGTCCTATACAGCCTGCAGTTTTTGTGGTAGAAAAACTAAAATGAAAGTTAACAAAACATTTGATTGTCAATCCTGCAACAACAAATTAAAAGTAACACCTAGGTTAAATTTTAAATATACATATATATAGATGAATATAAATTGACATTATTTGTAATTTTAAATATTATAAGTTGCTTGCTGAAATGGCAATAGAAGATGCAATAAGTAACACTTCTATTGCAGTATTTGGAGAACAGGCTGAACAAGTTGCAAATATAACTATAAATAGTTTTGAGTCTATGAAAACTAAGGTATTATTCTATTTCATAAAATAAAATAATAATAATATTATAATTATTAATGAAATTTAAATGTTTTTAACATACATAACTTTTTGCAGGGAAAATATTATAATTTTGAAGAATGAATTAAAGGACTGTCACAAATGGTTCTATTTCAACATCCACAAATATGCTTACCAATATAGAAATATTTCGAGAATCAACTTGAGTACAAATTCGATAGAACTCGAAGACCATGAAAGTGAACTTAATTTCAACCAAAAAAAATTATGTAAATATAAAGGTATTATATTTAAATTTTATTATTTTTTGTTGTTATTTATTTAAAGTACAAAATATTCTTTTTATGATCCTTTTATTTATTCTATTGTTCTCCTTTTCTAAATTTAACCTGAAGGTGATATTGTAAGGCCTAGCAAGAACTTTGACCTCTTTGATGACGGAGATTGGTTTTTCTTTATCCAATTTCATTATTGCCTCTTTCATCCAATCTATATATAGTTATGGATTTTCCTTATGATTTAAATTATGTTATGATTATTTAGTTTGAAGATAATCAAATACATTTAGTAGACCTCTATTACTTTATGTGCTGTGATTTAGGGTGTCGTGTGTGTATGTTGAACTTCAATTTCTCTCAAACTCGTTATTTAATTTAATTATTTTAAATTCAGTAGTTTTAATAATTTTTAAATTCTCCTGCAACTTTATTCTAATTTCTCATAACTATTAGTGTAAGTTGCACTTAAAGTTTTGGTGGTTATTTTTTTATTAAATTACATCTTCTAAATTAAGCTTTATTAGTTATTCTAATTGTTATTATTTAATTTTTTTTATTGTGCTATTTGTTCTATTATTTGTTACTTAAAGTGCTTCTATTATTTTAATTATATTACAACAACAAGTCCAACCCTGTAAATGTAAAAGTTTACTCGAGCATCTTAAAATTATTGTGTTCAAGCCAAATACTAATTCATGAGAATATTTATATATTTGTTTGTATAAAAATATTAAAAAAAATTAACTATGTAATATCATTATTAATATAAATTATTTGACATAGCCACCATTGAGTGTAAAATTAAGGTACATCTTCTGATACAAAATTGTGTAATATCATTATTAATATCTTTGAAATAATATATATTTTTTATATAATATGTAAATAATGAATATAAAATTAAAATAGTATGTGCAATGTACCTGCATATCATTAGTATAATAAAAAAATAAGAGAAAAATGAACTAACAATAAGTCTTATGAAATTAGAATTCCTATTATTGAAAAAATTGCTGACACTATGGTTGTGTGTTCATGTCAAAACTATCTAGGTAAAAATTATTAATAAGAAAAATAATATACATTATTATTTTAATATTACACTATGTAATTTATATGTTATAATATTTTAATAATATCTTTTGATTAATAATTTTATAATTTTATAAAAAAATATTTATAAATATTATTAAATTAAATAATTATTTTCTTTAAATAACATAACATAACATTATAATAACATTGAATCAAACGCTCCTTAAATTACTTTGTAACTTACATTTGTCTTGTGATTTGGTGCATCATTTAATATGAAAAGATGAATGCATTATAGTAATTTTTTAGCATATTTTTATCCTATATTCAAGGTTTTGAAAATCGGACCGACTTCAGAACCGGTAGACTGAAAGATCAAGGTTCAATGGTCGAACCGGGGTCGAACCACAGTCGAACCGGGATGATGTAAAAATTAAAAAGACTTATAAAATATAATATAAGCATAGTTGAGATATATATTATTCACACATCAACACAATAATTAGATATAAAATGAATGTTTAACAATTGAATTTAACAAATAATATTTTATGTCAATAACCTAAAAAATAATGCCAAGCAAATCGAAGGAATAATAACCTAACAAAATATTTACAAATCACAAATTGAGTATAATATTTAGTACATCATTAAAAGATCTGAACAAATTGTATGTTTTAACAATACAAAAATACTAAATCATTTATCATTTCATATTACTAAAATACTAAAATACTAAATCATTCTAAGACGATGGGGGCTAGAGAGGAGAGTGTGAGACAAGAAGAATCGCGAGTTTGTAATTGCCACGAGAGTAGAGGTTACGGAACGAAGGCTGGGTTAGATTAGGGACCTAGGGTTTAGAATTTTTTTTTTTAAACTCAACCGGTCCAACCATATTGGTTCACCGATTAATGAGTTGAACCGTGGTTTAGACCGGTTCTGGCCGATTTTAAGCGGATTCGGTTATAAAATTAAACCGGACCGGTTGGCTGACTAGTTCACGGTTCGACCGGTTGAACTGACTGATCCGGTCCAATTTTTAAAAACTTACCTGTATTTACAATTTAATGACTTATTATACAAAATGTTCTCATTTGATTTTAGTTTGAGAAACGTTCAACTCTTTCAAAAATATTTGCTATCAATATTATATATATATTTTATATTATAAATAAATTTAAATATTAAAAATTAATTTTATTTTATATTATACAAAATAATTTTAAAATTTAATTTTATTTCACATATTATTATGTAAAAAAATTAATTTTATTTTACCTTTATTATATTTTTTAGTAATAAAATAATTTTATTTTATATTATAATATTAAAATAATTTTTATCTTGAAAAAGTTAGAAATCTTCTTAAAAAAACACGCCAAAAATAAAGTTTTTTTATGTTTTTGAATGGTGAAGCAGTTTAAATGTAATAATAGTAAAAATATTATTAGAATATAAAACCCTAAAACTCCCTGGCCGTCGGTGGCTTCCGTCCACGAAAATGCTCGCCCGCCTCCTTGGCCGGCCCCTCCACCTCCGCTTCGTTACCTTCTTACCTCTAACCGTAGCTTCCACTAACCAGCCATTCCCTTCCTCTCGCGCTCTATTCCACTTTCTTTCTTTCTCTTCCTTGATCCAGCCTCCTGTTCCACTAGTTCCTACCACTTGGGCGCTTCTCCATCACCCCAGGGCATTCTCGAGCAACAGTGATGGTGACGACACCTGGAAGTTCTCTTCGGAATCTGAGGAGCCGGATTCCATCTTCGCGAAGGAGGAAGGAACGTTATCTGGAATCCCGGCTGCATCTGAGGATGCCTTCGGGTTGGAGGAGGCGGCGAGTACGGCTGCTGGATCCTTTACTAGTGGAGGGAGTCCCTGGGTTAAGGCGCGTAGTGATGAGAGGGATATTTTCGAGGGCATTGGTCGGGAGGTCCTGCCGAAAGATAGTAGCGGAGATGGTGAATGGGAGACAGCCGAGGGTTACAAGCCGTGGACCTTTGGGGATGGTGAAGAGAAGGAAAACGTTTTTGGTATTGGAGACGAAACGCAGGGGATAGGAGGGCTTGATGAGGAATCGCTTGATCAAATTAACGAGGAAAGGGATGAGGAGCAAGAAAAGTTGCAGCAGAGAGAGCAGGAGCTGTTAACCATATTAAAAGGTAAAAAGCTACCTTATTTATAGTATCATCTTACATATTTGAACTTCTGTTTGCTGCAGTTTGTTCTCTCCAAACGATGTAGTTATTTGTATCATTTTATTTTCACAGCCATCAAGGTGGTAATTAAACTTCTATTGTTATTATAATTTATGGCTTATTCTTTGCTATTTTGCAATTGCAAACTGTCATGCTAGTCATTTGTCTCATAAAAGTTTATGCCTGATCATCTTTCTCATTGTAAGAACGTTTCTATCAGCTTTACATCTCCTCTGGTATTTAGAGAATGCATGATGCAGAAATTATTTGCTCTGTAAACCTTATTGTCAATGATATATTTGCTAAAGGTAGTAAATGGACCTTCTTTATGTAGTATTATTGTGCCATCTATTATTGTTCCTATTTTTGCTCTTTTTAATAACTGAACTAAAAGGAATTTTGGGAATTACTGAAAAACCCATCTACACCATGCTGTTGTCTAATAAACATAATATGAACAAGAGAGGCAAAGGGTTTTTTTAGGTGGTCAATAGCCAATGTAAAATTTATCAAATAACATAATATGAATTTTTTAAGATATTGCTTTAAACTGGAGTGTTTCTTGGAAGTGATGCACTTATTGTTTGAATAAAATGAAAAGTGTTCAAGTACTACTATATCAGCACTCGATTGTAGTAATGAATGAGCAAGAGTCTCACATTATGGATAAATACGGGTAAAAAAGCTCGCTCGAAACACTAGGATAATGATTGAAACTTGGAATATAAGCACTTTGATAGGCAAATTAATATAGTTGGCGGATATTATTATTCTTAAGATAATTAATATTTTGTGCTTTTAGAAAACAAAATGGTTGGTGAGAAAGACAAAGAATTAATAACTTAAAAACTTCAAGCTTTGGCACTTATGTCAGGGTAAAACTAAGAGTATGTTAAATATAAATCTAGATACGAGTTTGAATGATGGTGTAGGGAATTCAGAAGAATGATAGAATTATAGCTTTAAAAATTATAGTTAATGATATAATTATTAACATTCTAAGTGTATATGCTTTTCAAGTAAGTTTGGATATTAACATAAAGAAAAAGTTGGAATTGTTTGGAAGAGTTTATTTGAGGGATACTTTAGAAAGAAGGAATATGTATCTGCAATGATCTTTCTCTTGGATGCACAAATCTCCAGTGATAACTAAGCACAAGCCATTGTCCATGGCGTTATGTCACTAAAATAAACTCTGAATTTAGAACACTATGAAAAGCTCCAAAACCCTAAGTTCAGAAAGAAAACTATGCAACCTAAGGAAGGTTTGGAAGAAAATTACATATCTTGGACCTCATTTCAAGTTTTTAAGCCTGAATGATCAATCCCAGATAACAACCAGCTATTGAATCTGCAATGATCTTTCTCTTGGATGCACAAAGCTCCAGTGATAACTAAGCACAAGTCATTGTCCATGACGTTATGTCACTAAAATGAACTCTGAATTTAGAACACTATGAAAAGCTCCAAAATCCTAAGTTCAGAAAGAAAACTATGCAAAAATGCAACAAAACCTTTCTAAAATTGAGAGAAGAGAATCTAAAATAAAAGCGCCATGTAATGGACGAGCTCAAAACTAAAACTCTTAAGGGAAATGCCTATAGACAAACTTTCGAAACAAAATTGCAGATTATAATATTATTTCATATTATAATATTAAAATAATTTTCTCTCTCAATTTCAAAAAATCTTAAAATCTCACTAAAATACTCTAAGCAAACGAGGCCTAAGGTAAGTTTTATCGGATAGTGGTAAGTTCAATAACCTACAAAGTACAAACTTGCAAATGAAGTGTTATAGAAATAAAAATCCTATAGTGGATGAGTGGGTATGCATATAAGAATAATATGAGAAGGTTGGGATAGCCTCAATTGAGAATGAGCATAGAAAAAGTTTTCATAAATAGTTTGGACGTATAAATCGT
Source organism: Apostasia shenzhenica (assembly GCA_002786265.1). Classification (NCBI taxonomy): domain Eukaryota; kingdom Viridiplantae; phylum Streptophyta; class Magnoliopsida; order Asparagales; family Orchidaceae; genus Apostasia; species Apostasia shenzhenica. Next base: position 828,113 of record KZ451907.1, read on the forward strand.
AGTCCAATATAACCGCCAATAAGGTGAGTTGGGTTATAAAATTTTGCTCATGTAAAAAGAGGAAGAAGAAAATAAAAAAAAACTTGACAAGAAATTACAAGAAATAATTGTCCATACTTGGAATTAAATGGGGAGTTCTTATTTTATAGAGTGCAATGAAAACAAACAACTCATGTTGTGGACCCCATCTTATGGGATAAAGGCTTAGTTGTTATTATGTTTGTACTGAGAAACTTGTCTACATGAGAGAATTGTTGTCTTTTTCGGTTGCAAGCCGCCAATGAACACTTAAATCAAGAAAGCATCTTTGAGGTTCTCATTTATCGTCATGGAAAATTCTCTTTAAGCCTTTTGGTGCTAAATGTATTTGTCACTGAGCTATAGTTCATTCCGATTGCAATTGATTTATATGTATAGAAGCACATCATCACATTTGAAGAACAGACATGCATTCACGTAATATGTGCTCTAATGTCTGCACCTTGGAAGGCTGATCATATACATAGGATATTAGGTGCTAGTGCTGATATCTTCCTTGAAGTTTGAACTACATAGATAAAGTTCTTTGTTGAATTTGTTGATTTTTCCCTGTATGCTGAATAAAGCTTTCTTCAATGGCAAATGTTGATTTTTGGCTGGTTGTATACTTGTATTTCATTTACAGCATTGTTTTTTTATTTTGGAAGATTTCTTTTTAATTGCTTATGTACTTATACCTAAGTACACGTGGTTGATGGGCCTTACTAAAAAACCTATATTTCTAAAATTTGATTATTTGTTCCTGCATTTTTCTTGCAGAGTCTGCATTGCTTATGGCTTGATCTTTTTCAACTTTTTAATCATGATGGCTTGCTCAAGAGAGGAATATTTCATCAGCTTTGCATGCTGGCTTTGATCTCTAGGTTGATTTATTATGTAGCTTGGTGTATTTTTGATACTGTGCTGGATTTATATGGCTTATCATAAATGAGGAGCTCTAATCCCTTTTCGACAATATTACTTTGGGATTAAAATTAGTCAGATCCCATCGAAAAAAGAAGCATTAGCCAGACAACTCTGTTGGGGATGTCTTAAGTATAAATAAAGTTGTGGCTCAAATGGAAAAATAATTGGGAGTTTTAGTGATAAACACATAAGTAGAGAATCAAATAAATTTGTTTTGAACAATAATTAGGCCAGTTTGGTTATATAGATCAGAATTTAGATGCACCGTTATTTTTGGATGATATGCATGGCTTTAATGGAGTTACTGGCTCGTTACATTCTAGCTCATTACATCCGGTATCTACTTCAGAAAGCAAAATTTTCCTGAATAGTTTTGCTTATGGTGAATAAAAGTTGGGAAAGCATTTTTTTCTCACTAGCTTAGTCACAGAAGGCTTGCATGTCATATTACAGGTCCAAATCGTGCTTTTGGAGATCTGATTGCACAATCTGGAATAACAGAGGATATGATCGATAGTTTGATTCTTTTAAAAGATGTTCGATGCATCAAGGGATTGCCTCCTCTTAGTGAAATAGAAGATGCGGCTATAGCAAAATTGAATGCTACATCCACAAGAGCTGAGGTGGAGCGCAAGAAACAAGAAGAAATTGCAAAATCAAGGGTTAGGAAGGTTGATGAGAAAGGAAGGGCTTATGGAACTGGAAGAAGGAAATGCAGTGTAGCTCGTGTATGGATTCAACCAGGCGAGGGGAGGTTTATGGTCAATGACAAGGAATTTGATGCTTATTTTCCAATTCTTGATCATCGCGCAGATCTTCTTCAGCCATTTACTATAACAAACACTCTTGGTCTTTGGGATGTCACTTGTACCGTGAAAGGAGGTGGTGTTTCAGGTGAGTTTTCCTAACCTTCTTATATGCTAGTAGCATATTGTTTGTAATGCATTTTTTGGTTAACATGAAATTTCTATATATCTCCCCTTATGATTTTGTGCAGTTAACTACCTGAAAGCATTTTTTGGACAAAAATACGTGAGATCAAGGCTTTTTTTTTTAAGGATGGCCTAAGCTATTGTATTAAAAACCAAAAACTACAAGAGTACATCATGTGGCATCATCTTTAAGAATGTTCCAAAAGTCGATGGGGCGGGGCATACCCTTCTCCTAAGCAAAATCTCATAGAGTGCTTGATGACCAAGGTATTCAATAGCAGTCTTAATGTTTTTGGTTATATGAGTAACTTTACACAAATGAAAACAAAAGATCAAGCAAGAAATATTTTTGATGATTCCTATTCTAGGTCTCGAATAGCTGTAGATACTCTCAAGTTTGGTTGCATCTCCAGGTCCTAATTTGTTACTCTCGAATTTCGACTTCAGGGTTGTGTTTAGAACTCCAATTTTGGCCAGCATGGTGCTCTCAGGTGGCGAAAAATGTTGAATTGTTGTCTAACATTTCTTGAATTAACCGTAAAGTCTCAAATGAATCTCTTTCAATAAAAAAAAGAATCTTCTATCCATAGTAGCTTGATGGCCAAATAAAGCAGCTCCCTTCTTGACTGTCGAAGGCCCTGTTTGTTTGATAGTTTAAAATCAACCTAGTTTAATTTTAAACAGGTATATCACATCACACAAAAAATTAAATATTAAAAATTAACTTTATTTCACATTTTACATACATTACTAAAATAATAACTAACTTATATCAAATCCCTCACATATCCCAACATAATAACTAATTTTATATCACATCCCTCATATATCTCAACATAATAACTAATTTTATTTCACACCAATCACAATTTTCTATAAAAAAATATCTTTATCCAAGTTTAATTTTAATCTTGTTAAATTAAATCTTACAAACAAATAGGCCCTAAATAGATAAAAACTCCTTTTCCAGCCTTTGCCTATGAATTACTCAAAAAGAATAAATAGTACATCATGTACTAGTGGTCTCCATATCTACTCTTAAGTCCTGTTTGGTTGGAGGTCAGGCCATGGCCAAAATGGTCTCCAACCATTTTATTCAAAATAATAATAAAAAAATTAAGTATAATGTATTAAAAATTATGTAAAATGTAATATAAAGTAAATTTTTTATATTGAAGTTTATATATTGAGGATAAAAAATAATTTTTTTTTATAAAATAATTAATTGGAGGCTATTTTGGCCATAGTCATGACCAAAAATGGCCTCCAACCAAACAGGGCTTTAAGGATTGAGCAAAAATCCTGCTGGAAGAGCATTCCCTTTTCCTACACTACATTATCATCAATGGGAAAACTCCTTTTCCACCTACACGTAGAATGCCTTCAGATGATCTATATGGTACTTTAGAGATGATCTATAATGGTGATGGCTTCTACAATGCCATTGTCCTGACGTGAGCAGTCATAGTTGATTTTGAGCCATCTAGGGGGGGTTTTGGGATGGTTCAGTTCAGTTCACTAGGCTCATGATGTTGGCAACAATAGCATTTTGTGTCAGGACTTGTTGGCCATAAACGTTAAAGTTTCTTGCCCTCTAGCAGTAGTAGATGGTAGGTGCCTCTAGAATAAGCTATCTTGCTTGTGTCTTAATGCTGAAGCCGTCAATCAAAGGCATTTTTGAAAAAGTGAGTGAAAATAAAGAATATTTCTTCTGCAATGCATTCTTTACTCCTTTGTAAACTCTGCACTCCATCATAATGTGAAAAATGTCATTTGCTACATCACAAGTTCATGGGCAGCGATTGGTGTTAATCAATCTATGTTTGTAAAGCTAAGCCATGGTGGGAAAAGCATCTTTACGTATTCTCCATAGTAATGCCTTCATCCTCAGCTAAGAAGAAATTTGCTGACACTAAGCTTCTGTTTGAGATGCCTCCTTTTGCTCAAACAACCTATGATATAAAGTAACAGCAGGGATTTTCTATATCTATGCTCTGGCTAAGTCCTCAAGTGAAAAGCCCTACTAATGGAATCACGTCTTCTACTGGCTCATCCATCTAGTTCACCCTCCTTTTGTCCTATGAGTCCCCATCCACGATCTCGTTAACTCTGCTAGGGTGCTCCATTGTCTACATATTGATGTAGGTAGGTCGACTAGATAGGTGTGTGGTAGAGAGTCAAGGATTATCCATAAAGGATACTATTCTCCCATTCTGTAGTAGTTTAGATGAGAAATCTCCTCATTCATTCTGATTGATGGGAGATTCCATTTTAAGCTGATTTTATTTTCTGCACTTATTCTATATTAATTATTTCTATTTCTGTGATTGTATTTTCTTTATTGAGTCAATTTGTATAGAGGTCTATATAAACGTATCTTTGTTCTTATTTTCTTAATGCTGATTGAATATTATTTGCCTCTCTCTTAGCACTGTTGATTCTGGAATTAATTAATATCCCGGATAGGGAAATACTTAAGCTTTGGATGAGAATCCCTAAACTCCATCCAATCGCTCAAGTTTTTCTCATCCGACTTGATTCATTTCTCCCATCACAATTCCTTCTCAGCATTCCTTTCGCTTTGTTCCTACTCTCTCATGTTGACGAGTTGCTCTACAATTGCGCCTACTTTACACATCACGTCATCGCTAGCCAAAGGCTCCGGCGTCTTCACCAACCCAACATTCCCAAGTCGTCGTTGCCTACCCAACGTGATTGCATCGTCTCCCGCCCGCGTCACACCACCTAACGCACCAGGTCATCCTTGCCAGACGCAATCGCATCATTCCCGATCGATGCACCCTCCGTCTGGTGCGCCCGCGTCGTCCCTCCGTCTAGTGCTTTCGCGTCGTCTCTTTGTCCGATGCTCCCGCATCGTCCCTTTGTCCGGTGCTCCCTTGTCATCCCTCCGTCCGGCGCGCCCGCATCAATGCTTCTGCGTCTCCCCCGCACAGCTCGATCGGTCAACATGTCCGAGTCACAGTGAGTTAATATCTCCAAAAATTGCATAGTGGTCCCTGAATTTCTTGGATCCAAGTATGAATTTCAATAGAACCTGTTATCTGATTAATTGATACTATGGATTTTATTAGTCGTTTAAGATTTATTTAAAATTGCTCCACTTGTGTCATCTTTTATTATTAAACGTAAATAATTAATGTAGGTCAAATATTATGAGACCTTGTAAACCTGAAGCCCCATTTTTTATTTGTTGAAAGCCGAATTGAATCGTAATCTAAGCTAGTAATGTTTCAACTACCTTCGATTCATTTATTTTACATTTTGAAAAAAGCAGTTCTTGTGGGTTTAGTTAATTTCTTAGTCGTCATAAAATTGAATACTAAAATTTTCGCATTAATTTGTGATTATTTTGCTATATAGAATTTGCTAATCTCTGAAAGTACATCATCATTCATCTATCTCGCATCAAATTAGCAAATGAAATGTTAACTTAATTCCCTACAATTTTGGTGTTTAACTCTTGATCTAGAACGATCCTATAATGTATTTTGTGATTTGCTAAAGGAAATGCTAATCATTTACATGAATGTTAAATTGCAATCCTCATTATGTTACATGCTATTAATTTGGTTACTTATAATTTTACTAATATAATGAAATAGCCTTTAGCCACATGATATGGTGAATTGAAGCATGTTTAATCTAGTTTGATTACAAGTTTGATAACCCACTGTTTTTTGTCATAGATACAAACATATGTACATAGGTGTCATGCACTAATTTGATGCTTAGACTCTTTTATGTGAACCCATGTTGGTAGTAATGCATATGTGAGATGCACATCATGCAGTATACATATGATTCGAAATAAATTTAAGTGGTATTTCAAGGCCTATAAATTGAAGTAAGATATAATAATAGATTAAAATGAAAATAGACAAGATTGAATAGAGACATGACACCTCTACATGCTTTTCACCGCATGTCCCATGATAGTATAGATTGATGTTATTGATTAGTGATACTGGTATACTCGATGCTTCATGATATAATGTGTTTGTGTTGTGATGGCTATAACTAAATGCAAAGATGATAAATGAATATGACTGTGGTATGTAAAACCTTTTATTTATCTTGTTAGCGTGTTCTACTCAGTCCTGGGGTTAGTAGACCGACGTCTACTTTTGGCGATAATATTTTATGTTTGGCATATGACAATGGAGATAGGGAGTGTAGCAGGAAGTCGACATGATATAATTATATTTGCATTCTTTATTTGATTGAAAATTGTACACTATATTAAAGGATTTTACCATATTTAAATTTGTGTTCTAGGAATCATATCTTCATAACATCTCCATTGTCAGTGGCCTGGGTAGTTTGAAGTAAATTTCGGTCATTGAATCCGGGGTGTTACACCAATCCAACTGCATCGGTTCACTGGTTTAGCGGTTGAATTGTGGTTTGGATTGGTTCTGCATGATTTTAAGATAATCTCAGCTTTACACTTGGACTGAACCGGTTGACTATCTAGTCCACGGTCCATCTAGTTGAACCAATCTATCCGGTCCAGTTTTTAAAACATTGTGTATGTGTAATGAGCATGCAATCCAAGAAGTCCAATTTAACCTTGTCATAAGTCTGTTTCGTGTTAGTTTTATCATATAGCTATCCTTTGCTTTGGGAGTCTATATCCTATGAATAACCTTTTTAGCTATGCTACAATTATTGAAAATTTGTCTACTCTCTATTGCGATAAGAGGTGTCGGATTGAAAACCGGATCGGGTCAGAACTCGGATTTTCGGATTTGATCCATTTACTAAGATTGCAAATAATATACACAATCACAAAATTCTCAAAATTAAGCGGAGAATTAGCTTAAAAAACTTTCCCAAAGAGATCATGAAAATAAAACGAAAACAAAACCAGTAAGAATAAATAGTTATTCAAAACAAACTATTAAGAAAATTAAAAGACAGATGAACAAACATCGCTACGTCGTGCGATTGTTAGTCGCTGCGTGGTGCGGTCGCAACGTTGAGTGATCGCTGGGTCCCGCGGTGGTGGCGTGCATGGTGCGGTCGCAACGTCGAGTGGTCGCTAAGTCGTGCGGCTTTGTGAAATTTTGGGATTCGGGAGGCGGCTGACTCCAGAGATAGGTGATTTAGGGTTGAGGATGCTGAAATTTAATTAAATGTATGATCAATAATAATTAAGATATGCAATAGTTAACATATGCTGAAATTTATTTAATGATATGAAATAATTAAATATATGATCAGTAATAATTAAATATGTGAACGGGTCGGGTTATTAACGGATCGGATCAATAGTAATCCAAATCCAACCCGTTTAAATATAATCGGGACAGGCTAGTAAATAGATCGGATTGACGGGTCGAAAAAAACTCTATTTGGGGGGTTAATCAGATCGGAACTCAGATCAGATCGGATCGGATCATGATCCGATCCATTGACAGGCCTAGCTATGTGCTCCGTCAGCCTAGGATTGATAACTATGTTGGAAACTCGATCAAACATCGACTGCATTTTATTTTATTCGAAATCGACTTGATTTTCATATGATTTGAAATGGAATCGATTCAATTCGATATATAATCAACAACTACCAAATATGTATCTCATTAGGTGAGGTCAGCTACATAAATTCTTGATTTTTATTGCATTTTGTGAGTTGATAAATCATCAGTTAGTTCTAATGTTTGACAACAAGATCAATTTGGTCTTGACGTGAAATTTATATTGTTGTCTTGAAATAAAATTGATTAATATATTTAAATTGATGTGGGATGTGAAATAAAATTAAAAAAAATTATATTAAAAGTTGTGTATAGTGTTATAAAAATTAATTTAATATTATTTTTTAAAGTTTTATAATGAATGAACTATTTTTAGTTTTTAACATGACTAAATTAGTCTTGTTGCCAAACAGGGCCAAGTGTATAAGATTATTCCTTATAATTTGTTGTCATATCTTTTTTCGTCTCTCTTTTTCACTTGTTATATGAGCAAGATTTAATAACCTAACTTTTTTTAGTACAACTTCAATTGGCTTATGAGTTTTATGTCCAAACTAAGATGACTCTCTCTAAATTTATCTTCAATTGATATTGCTCCAGCTTTCTCGCGAAAATATTTATTCATTTTAATATTTTCATTTCTACAACACTTATTTTATTTATATGTTTCCACTTTACAAATTGCAAATCAACATTCAACACCATATAATACATAAACTAATAGTCTAATACATAATAAATAGCTTATGACGGCTTATATAAATGATTATGTTTTTTATGTAATAAAGGATTAAATCTTAAATGTATAATACATAAATAAATTTTTGATATTATATTTTAAATAAAAAATATTGCCAATAATTAGATTAAATTCAACTCAAATTGATTCAAAATCGAATGAATTTTAATCAACTCAAACTAAATTCAGGTTGAAATTGAAATATTCAACTTTGAGTTAAGACCTATTGGATCATTGACTCGATGCCAACCTTTCTTTAGCCTGCTCACTAGGTGGACTTCGAGTTGATTTCGAGCAAGTTGGGCTCAACTCGAAATTAAAATTTTAATTTTGAATCAAATTAGATTCGAGTCGACTAAAATTCTTTCTATTTCGAGTCGATTTTCGAGTTAAATCGAGCCTACTTATATGCTATATTTTTTCATAAAAGATCCATTATTCATGTTAAATATATTAATTTATAATATTATAAATTTATTTTTAAATTCTATGCAACTTTCGAATGAGTTTCAATTTTTGCATAAAATTGTCACCCCCACTGCTTACCATCACCTTGGCAGCCACTTGTAGATAGTAGTGCACAAGTTGATCAACTTGAGTTACTGTTGGTTTGCATTGCTAACTATCTGCACTATAGCGCAATATCCTTCTAGCTTTGTGGCATAAAACTTGAAGAAAACTAGTACTTGGCTGCCAGAATCATATCCTCCGCTGTTGGCCAATACCACTTTAAGAAAGATCTTGTGATGATGTCAGTACCTGGGGCTTAGTGGCCACGAGAACACAACTGCCTTTATCTCCTCCATCCCTGAATACTTGTCTGGTAAGCTGCTCTGACACCTGGATGGGAATGGTGTTCATGGGCTAAATTATCTTAGGAATGGGTTATTGGTGTCTCAATTATTTGCCTTGGCATTATCCTGACGCAGATTCAAATTGAAAATGCATTGTATGAAAAAGGAATAGCTGGATTAATATTATTTATGTAAAGGATAGTTGAATTTGACGAGTTAGCACTGGCAAAATAGTTTGGATTTTCACACCCGAATGAAAATTCACGAATGAAAATTCATTGTCTTTGTCCTTCACTTGTGCTACCCTAATTAACCAAGGTCACACAATTGGCTGTTATGATCGGTGTTTGCATTCAATCATTTTTATCAACTATAAAACCTTCTGCTTGTATCTCACATTTTAATTATCTGATGAACTGCTGTCTGCTAAGCTAAATTGTGCTGAAAACTGCAGGTCAAGTTGGAGCTGTCCGGTTAGGAATTAGCAGGGCTTTACAACACTGGGAACCAGGGCTTAGGCCATATCTTAAATCAGGTTAGTGGTTCAGTCTTGCTGAAGACACGCAGTAAAGAATCAACTATATCCTTGCATTAATTGTAGGTCATACAATCGTCTTGTTAGTTGGAACTTGATGTTATTGTTGTGCTTTTCTTATATTATCTTAAGCAATTACCTTAGTTACATATTCTTTGACTTTCTTGCGCTCCTCTTTTCCTAGGTTTTGTGGTTGAAATGGAGATGTATCTCTAGAATGTCACATATTTAGGATTGGTGGAAAATTTTTGAAAATATTTTAAAAGTAATTTTAGTAGATCTTAGATTTGTTTATTGGGCCAATAAAGTATCTCTTTTAAATATAAGTGATATTGAGATGAAAATGTTACATAAGAAATGATTAGGAAAATAATTAGTGTAATATGTTGGCCATCTAGAGTAAGAATATAAAAATCTGGGCTTGTGTGATTACAGTACGTGAAAAAACAAGAGGCTTCCCAAAAAAAAAAGGGAAAAATAGGAGATGAACCATTAAAACCAAGAGTTGTAATTACCAAGATAGTTATATACCCTCGCAGATCATAGTGAATTACAAATTTGGTGTCTAATCTTCGATATTATAGGCATGCTTTCAATTCTTTTAAACAATTTAAAATTGACCCTTGAGTTATGAACTTCCACAATTTAACAGCAAGCATCAGTTAAAAAAACTAGATTGATGTAGCCACTAAGACATTTAGTGCCTGATTCTTTGACATTACTTATAAGCGATTAGATTCATTTGAATGACCTGAACATCTTGGCTTTATATTTTGTATGTAAAATATTTTGGAGGCTTGTGTATGATTGCCTAAGATTTTAGGGATGGTATTTAAGGTCCACAATTTTCACCTTGATGGTAAATTTAACCAGCAAATTTGAGATTAAGATATGATGATTGGAATATAGTATGATATGATTATCATGGAATATACAGATTAGGAAAAAGTTCAGTAAGGTTCCTGTGAGACTAGTATGTTAAATCCCGGAAGTGGAGAAAAAGTTTATGTTATCGACCCCATAGTTTGGGATTAAAACTTATTTTTATTGTTTTTGTGAGGTTTAGCTCTTAGTTAACAAAGGTATATTCACTTAGATCATCGAGAGGTGGACATGAAAATCCGCAAAATTACTCCGAAAAGAATATAAATATGTAAGCAGACCATTTATCATTTCTCGCTGTGGTTCTGACCTAATCATGGCATTTGATCCAGCTGGTTTCTTGACGAGGGATTCTCGCGTCGTGGAAAGGAAAAAACCTGGGAAGGCCAAAGCAAGGAAGAGCTTTCAGTGGGTTAAGCGATGATTTGCTGCGCGCACACACACACTGTGCCTTCTCCACTGCCCAGAATTCCTCGTTGGATTCTTTTACTGCTGCTTCAAATAAATACTGAGCTTGTAATGTCTTGTATTATTATAAGCTTTGCTCATGGTGTTTGAATGACCACAGCTCGGGAACAGAGTTATGTAGGTAGTCACTTGAGCGTTTGATTAATTTGAATTTTAAGTTGTAGAGAATTATTGATTTTGAAAATTTGTTCATGCTATTTATATATGATGGTAGATTTTCATTTAAAGCTGGTTTTCTGTCTCAACTTTAACATGGCTTTATATAAAGCTTTTGGAGTTAAGCTTCAGTTCAGAATTATAGAAGGTTGATTTCATCATAGTTGAGATGTATTATTTTTTGGAGCATTTATATATGCTTCATACAATCATATTTATATATTTTATATTTATTTTTTAAATATTATAGTATGTACTTCAAAAAATTTTTAATATTACACCCCGTGCAATTAAAAAAATATGGAGAAATATGTAAGAATAGGTATTCAAAATTATAAATATGCTCGTGTTGCAACTAAAAAAAAAACTATGATTTTTCAGGCTAATCATAAATGTCATAACAGTATGCACTTCTGAATATGATGATGGAAATAAAACTAATTTCCCTAATCAATTCCAAGGAATTATAAGATGAAGACTTACAGAAAAATAGAAAAAAAAAAAAAAAAGCTTATTAAATAATGTTTCATGCTAAACATTAAATCTTAAACCCCTTTCCTTTTTATTTTGATAATGGTAATAAAGAAATTAGAACGTCTAAAAAACTACTCTTCTAGATTATCCGCTCTTCAATGTTAACCCAAATATCCTGCACATGAAAAATGCCCTTTTTAGGAAATAGGCTAAAAATCATAGCTAAAATTAATTATGGCCAAAATCTTAAATTTATTTTAAAAAAAACTTAAAAAATTATTTTATATCCTATCTCACACAAATTTCAACATTAAACAATCACTTTATTTCGCATTCAATACAATTCTCAATAAATCAATCAACTTTATTTCACATCCTGCACAATTTTTAATATAACTAATTTATTTTATTTTACATCATACATATTTTTTAAAAATAATTAAAAATTTCAACCAAATTTTTTTTTCTTATTACCAAACAGTCTTATGTTAATCTGATTAACTACCTCAACTTGGATTAGCAAATTACAAACAAAACTGAAAGTCACCGCTTGGCAAAACCACTCATGATCGGAGAACAAGACATTTTATCAGCTTAGAAATGTCTTGTTAAAACCCCTTGAATGCCCTAGAAAATAACTAGTCGGTTTGACCGGTAATCGACCGTCGTGGAAGATAATGGTGAAATGCCTCGTCATTTCAGCTGGCGTGGCCCTGAGAAGGTGGCGTCCGTTGGCCCACCTTATCTGTTTAAGCATCTCACCCCTCTCCAAGGAGAACCCTCATCGCTGGGGTGCTTGTTGTGGCTCGAGAGAAAGCTTCATCTTTGCTCACTCTCATGGCGGCCCTTCAGAACTCACCCGCACTGCAGAAGCGCCTGCTTTTGAGCGCCACTTCCTCTTCTTCGAATAAGGTGCTATCTATTTTCTTCGTCATTATGCATTCTCTTCATCCGACGCTGTTGTTCACTTTCTGGGATTTGGTTTTGTTCATTCAGGTGGCGTTACAGGGACCTGCTTGCTTTCCTGGATTCTACTACAGGAGGAGAAATTTTCCTCCTCAAACTAGAGCTGAGGCCTCCCCTTCAACCCAACAAGGTGTTGTTCACAGTTGTTTTCTCCTACGATATGTTTACTTCAATGGAACGAAATAAAGTTGGAATAAAATTATCATTTCATAGAAATAAAATTATTATTCTAAGGAGAATGGAGTGACAATTTCTTTGCTTACATGGATGGGATAAAATATGGAATAAGAAGCAAATAGAAAAGAAAATTATCAAAATACTCATAAATATAATTTAATTTAATTTTACATAAATAACTAGATGAATATAACTTATATAAATATATGTACACGTAGTATATATAAGGATGCATACATATATATGCCTATATATACATTCGTGTATGTGTGTCTGTGTGTAAACAAGAATAATTTTAAAATAATATTTTTAGTTTACAAGGAATAGTCAAAAAATAGTTATTTCTTAGGTGAAGGAAAGGAATGACTATTCCATAAAATATGGAATAGAAATTCATATAAAATAGCTATTCCATTAAAGCAAACATTAGAATAATTATTCCATAAGGAATAGGGGTGGAATGAAATAGTTATTCCATCCAAGTAAACACACCCCTAGTTAATCTCAAAAGGTTTGTTTAGTTGATGGAATTTATAAATAGGACATCGTTTTTTCTTAAGTCAATAAAATAAAGGCAAGGCCTATTGACTTTGATGTAATTGAATATTACATGGTCTGGTTTGGTTCTATCTTTGCCATGTACTTATATTACCATATGGTTGAAATATTCTAAAGAGGTAGGGGAAGATATGGTCATTATATGTGAGTTAGATTCTCTTATATTTACAGAGTATTGCTTTAAATAGAGTTGAATAAAAAACAGAAATCACTTACAGAATTAATCATGTTCCGCAAAATCAATAATGATTTATACATCCTCGTGTTTATGCCAAAAAATTAACTAATGCTATGGGATTCGTTTTTGTAGATCCAAAATTCTAAATAGGATTATGGCATTTTATTTATTGCCATAGCAGAAGGATGCCACTAACAAGAATGAAATGCTACTTTGCTAGCAAAGTTCAACTAGTTTGCGATTAAGGATTGATGTAGCGCATCGTGGATCCGGTTTAAGATTGGACCAACTAGCATAGCTGGCAACTCTTCTTTTGATATTATTTACTAGTTATTTTTTTTTGTGTGTGCTGACAGTGTTTGTAGCCAGATATTTTATATTTTGTGTTTCAATGATGCTTGTAGTGATAAGTGAAATGGTTCTTACATCATGAACAAATATAGGTAAAGAAACTTGTCTAAGATACTAGAATATAAATCACTAAAATTAGACTAAAAACTTAAAATATAGGCACCTTGACAGGCAAATTAATGGAGTTGGTATATATTATAATTCATAGAAAAATTAGTATTATGTGCTTTCAGGAAACAAAATAGGTGGGAGACAATGTCAAAGAAATTGATAGATTAGGTTTCAAATTTTAGTACTCTGAGAAGAATTAAAACTAGAAATGGAGTATAATTTTGGACAACAATTTGAAAACATTGTGGTGGAAGTCAAGGGAAATGGGGATGAAATTATAACTTAAAAGTTGCAATCAATTAAATGACTATTAATATTGTAAGTATATATGCCCCTTAAGTAAGTCCAGATACTAGTGTAAAGGAAAAGTTTGAAATGATTTGGAAGAATTAATGCAATAGATAATTTAGGAGGAAGGAATATTTATTAAAGGAGATTTAAAAGGACATATTGAAAATATTATTAAGGAATTTAATAGCATCCATGTTTGACATGATTTTGGGAAGACTAATGAAGGTAAAGCTATTTTGGAGCTTTTGTTAGTCTATGATTTCATAATTGTTAATACTTTATTCAAAAAAAAATTAGCATGTTATCACTTATAAGAATGAGTCTAACCGTTGTCATCTCTAATCCAGTGCCATTAATCCAGATCTGATGGCTCAAATCATCTCTGTTCGAACCTCCTAAACATCCAATGCTCACGCAAGCTACCGTCAAGATCAAAAGATCCTGGCCATCAAATCCAAATTTGACAACCCGGATCACTCCCACCAACTCATCATAGCCTCCTCCCTTTGATCTAGTACATAGATCCGATCCAACAGTCTAGATTTTACCACTCAGATCAAGTGGTCTAGATTCCACTCACCATCCAGCCACATCATCCCCTCTATCTAGACCATCTATCTTATCATCAAAGCCTGATCATTGCCTAGATTGCTCCAAATCATCCCAGCTTGATCCAACCCACCAATTCGATGATGATGAAGATCTAAGGGCCCAAATTTAACCAGAATTCATTTTAAACTCTTTTAAACCTATAAATACCAAAAAGAAGGTAATTTTTAAAAGAGTTTTAGGGGATTTTGACCTGATATCTTGGGAGCATCCAGAGGAGCTTCTATTGCTGGAGGGCATGGACTTCGCCAGCATGTCATCAACTCTAAAGGGATTTGGTTGATGTTCCTACAAGATTGATGTGTATTTGAGGTGATCGAGTTGGAGGGTTTGAGTCCCTGGACGTTTATTATACTACTTTTTTATCTTTCCTATTTCTTTTGTTACTACATTATCATAGCTTGTTGTATTTGTTATGTTACTATTTTATCTGATCAATACATATACATTTGCTTTTTGTTTGCTTCAAATCTTGTAGAATTATTTCTTTATTTGTTTTTTGTCTATTACATATATAATAGATCATCTTATTGCTAAGTTATGACTATGATTTCACGTTTAAAGTAACACAGCCTATCAGATAAACTTTCTTGTTAAAGCTTGTTCTAATTAAATTTCTTTCGTTAATTTATGTTTCTTTGTATAATACAAGTTCGATAAGATCATATCATATATTATAACTAATATTTTGTGCATTTTTTTGTGAAGATCACATCTATATTACTTGTACATATAGTTTAGCCTTTGTATATTGTAGTTACATAACGTACCTACATGAAGGATTTACTATTGTTGTTGTATTTGATGTAAATGTTCGATTCTTGTTGTGAATTTAGTAGAGTTTGGCAGGTCTTATGGACAATGTGAAGTACAATTCTTATTTCTAACTGTTTTTATCTTCTGAGTTTGTAATTTCCAAAGCATTCTATTGGTGCTGCTACACTTTTTTGGCTGGTAGTCATGATGGCGGTTGCTTGCACATTAACTGAAAGAATTATAAACTTCACTGAAGTAGCTTTTATGTTGGGGCTTCATGTCTATTTAGGAATGCTTTCAGATTTTTAAGTACCACCTAGAGTAGCGAACTTTGGGAATGCACTTAGTCTAGCCTAGCTTGGACAAGATCGTTGCCATTGGATTCTTTCACATTTGTGGGCTATCAAAACATGAGGGACTTATTTTGGCAAACCAGAGTTAGGAAATGTGGAGGAAATTTTTTAATCGGATCTGTGATTACATATTTAATGTGCCTTTTAGGAAAAAAATAATGGCTACTATTGTTGGATAAGTGTAATGCTCTCCAAGCAATGTGTGTTGATTCACTCAGCGAAGCATGTATGACCATTTATATAATAAAATTAAACCAATTATGTACATTAGGTAACAGTAACTCGTAAATCTCCATCCATTCCCATTTCTGCACTAAAACTATCAGCTAAAGTTTAATTAAGGGTATAAATTGCTTAGATGACGTTGAATATTGTTGTTTTTGTCTGGTTCCAGCTTGTTTCCTAGAGAGATCTGGGAGACGACAGGCAGTGGTATTAGGAGTAATCGCTCCCTGCTTGTCACTGTCACAGGCCAATTCTGCTTCGTGTAAGTGATGCTTCAAACTTATAAGAAATCCATTCCATTAATCAAACTATTTATTCTTTCTGAATATCATTTCAACATTCAACCTGCTAGATCAGTGTAGAGGTTCCTAAAAAGTGATGTATTTCTTATAAGAATTCTCTTGACGAGTCTCAGTTGCAGCAGAGGCCATAAAAGGATTTCTAGCTGTCTCTGATAAGAAAGATGGATACTCATTTGTCTATCCTTTCGGATGGCAGGTCTGTGCATTCTTTCATCCTTTAAGATTTTTATATAATCAAAAAAGTATTTTTAGCTGTGCTGGTGATTTAACTATTTTTGCACAGGTGTGGAAGAGTTACCTGTTGACATTTATAATTTCTTATAGATATCAACTGCTCATCCCAGGAAGTCATTGTCCAAGGACAGGACAAGGTTTTTAAAGATGTTATTGAGCCCCTGGAAAGTGTGAGCATTAATACGATCCCAACAAGCAAACAAGATATTCGAGAGCTTGGACCCCCACAAGAGGTCTGTGTTGATGCAAATTCACAGCTAAGCCATTTCTTGGGAAGGAATTCAATTGTAGTTGAGCATATAGATATTGGATGACTGACTTCTATTTTCTCCCATCAAAGAACATTTTTCAAGTGGTCAATAGAGAAGTTAAAGTGCTTAGCTTTACAAGCATTCCATGTCAAAGCACAAAAACCCAGGAAGCATAAAAACAACACGAAGACATGTGGACACGACATGGCACAATGCACGAGAATTTTTCAAAATACAACACATTACTTTAAGATATGCCAAATATTATAATAATTAAATAATAAATACTAATGTAATTGTGTAATTTTTCATGCTTTTTTTGCCTATAGAGGTGCTCATACTTCCTTGGCAAAACCTTTCTCATATTCGATGCGATGCAATAATCTTGCAAAATTGGAATGTTTGCTTGTTTTCTCCATTGATTCAATGAGAAGGTTAAATAAATGCAATGAATGATCAGGTGAAGACAACCTTTCCATGTAAGAGAGGATAACGTTGTCGTTGTCCGAAGAAATCTTATGGCATAAATGCTTGTGCTCATTGGCATCTACTTAAAAGCTGACGTGAAATCAACTGTCCTAAACTGTCTCTCTCTTGAACCGTTCCTAAGCTACCTTTGGTATATGCATGAATGTGTTTATGAATTTAGACAGGAAGCCTGCTGGATATAAGAACTCAAAATTCAGGCTAATTCATCAACTGCATGTTTTGGTCCTGCGTAACTACAGAATGATTTATTCAGCCATCTGGTGTTTATAGGTTGCCAATGCTTTGATCAGAAAAGTCTTGGCTCCTCCTTCGCAGAAAGTAAAGTTGGTTGAAGCATTAGAGGTGAAGGTTCTTCAGCTTATTCTAATAAAATATTTCTTAAAGTTTGTCAAAAAGAGCTATCTTCTCATTACTAGCCACTATATGCTATTAGAATTAGCATTCTTATAACCAGTTTTCTTTTTGACATGACAATTGCTTTAAAACATATTTAAGCTGATTTTGTTGGCTCAGCGTGATGTTGATGGGAAAGCTTATTACACTTTCGAGTTTACTGCACAAGCTCCAAACTTCACTAGGCATGCTCTTGGCGCAATAACTATTGGAAATGGTATGGAACACTTCTTGTTAAGTGGAATGTCATTATTTGAGTCATGAAATACAAACATTACTCCCTGCTCACCTATGTTATTACCATCATGGTTAAATTCCTATAGAGTGCTAATATACTTTATCATTGATTTTTCTTCTTTTCATAAAATCTTTGTTAATGCAGATAGAATTTATAACTTAGGGAGTGATTGGTTCAATGTTATCTTAATGTTATGTTATGTTATATTATCTAGAGAAAATAATTATTTCGTTTAATATCATCTATAAATAATTTTTTATAAAATTATAGAATTATTAGTTAAAAGATGACATCTAGATTACATAATATAATGCCAAAATAACAACGAACCAAACACCTCTTTAATCTTATGATTTGTGTTAATAATTTGTAGATATTAGTAGTTTGCAATGGACTTGAATATAATCTATTGAGAAGAGTGGTGATTGGATGTCCTATATTGTTCGTCATTGACTTAGTACTATTACTTTGCTTAACATAACCTTGGATGGGTGTTCCACTCTTGAAAGATAGGTTGAGTTCAACCTGTAGTTTAACGATATACGGTATCGTAAGAGAATTATTTGCTTCATTTCTATCAACTTAAGCTTTTGGGATGAATGGTTAGCATTAAGGATTCTAAGAACTGGTATCAAAGCAAATCACGGGTTCAAATCCTGGCAATGCGCTCGAGGTGGGGGCCTGAGGGTTTTGTGTGTAAAGGTAATGATTGGATGGCCTAGGTTGGCTGTCACTAGATTAGTATCATTACCTTGCTTGACATAACCCTAAATGGTATACCAGTGTCAAAAGAATGGTTGAATTCAACTTGTGGCACTATTTGGACAGGGTGCATAATATAATAAGTGAATTAGTTGCGCCTTTCTCATCAACTCGAGCATTAGAGATGGATTGTTAGCACAAAGGATCCTAAGACAACCTTCCCTTCTCTACCTTCTCTGTGATTTTCTTTTCCATTCTATAATAGATTAAGCATGTAGCATATTCTTTTCTTTAATGAAATTTTCAATATCTCACTACGATGAGTTCGAGCAAGTCAACCTCAACTAAAATCAAAATTTTCAATTAAAATCAAGTTTGATTCGAGCTTATCAATAATTATTTGGTCTTGAGTTGATTTTGGCATTGGTTCAGCTTAACTACTAATCTTGAATTTTAAATTTAATATCATTTAGACATATCAAGTACTGTTATATATATATATGGGTGTGTATGAAGGGGAAGTACATGGAGCATATTTTGGTCATAAACAACAGAATAATGTTAAATAAAATGTTCATGTACTGCCACTTGGCAAAAGTGGCTAGTAGTATTCATTAACTGGACCAAAATGCCAACTTTATGTGAAACAGAGGGACCTAATTAGTGATTGTTGAAAATTGAGTACCAAATGCCCAAATACTGCAAAATGGAGGGACCAAACTGCATTTTATCCTATTAGTTATTGACCTTTTTTTTTTGAAAATTGTTAGTTATTGTCTTTTTGTGGATGCATTTTTGTGTATCGTCTAATCTCTTTCAAGCATCCTCCTTACAAGATGTATATTTAAGCAACCTTGATATAACACTAAGTGCTTATTGTTACATGGGCATTAAATAAAGAGGTTTTTTTATTTAAAGAGAGAGATTCTACTTGTTCCCTAGACATTCATTTTTTTTACTGAGCATTCGGTTCAATGTTATCTTGGTGTTATGTCATATTATTTAGAAAAAATAATTATTTTGTTGAATGACATCTATAAAATTATAGAATTATTAATTAAAAGATAACATGTAGATATTATGACATATATATTACCTGATGTAACACCAAAATAATGATGAGCCAAACACTCCCTTAAGTAACTCAAAGATAACAATAGTTTTACGTACAGTTTTATAATGAGTAACATTACCATCATCATTGTTAATCTTATTCCAACAATCTGAGGTCCGCTTTATGAATATTTTGCACCCAAATCCACATGACAAATAATGGCGAAGTTACATCGTTGTTTAAAAATAGAGTTTTCTCTAAATGAATTTGTAGATTATTATGTTAAATATGTAAATAATGTATCTTTCAATGAATGCTGTTCATTG
Source organism: Apostasia shenzhenica (assembly GCA_002786265.1). Classification (NCBI taxonomy): domain Eukaryota; kingdom Viridiplantae; phylum Streptophyta; class Magnoliopsida; order Asparagales; family Orchidaceae; genus Apostasia; species Apostasia shenzhenica. The sequence continues at coordinate 848,103 of KZ451907.1, forward strand.
CAGGAAAGTTCTACACCCTGACCACTGGTGCAAATGAGAGAAGATGGGAGAAAATGAAAGATAAATTGCATACTGTTGTAGAATCCTTCAAGATCTCTGCTGCTTAGAGCCAGAAGAGGGAGTGATGCCGCGTTGAGGACCATGGTAAGTTTTCTGTCACTTGAGAATCTTTTCTTCTGTCATTGTTTTACTTAGCAGTAATCCCAGTATTGTGCTTCCATCGCTGATCCTTGGCATGATAAATGTGCCTATAAAATACATGTTTTCTATGTAATAGTACTATAATATTGCTAACTGAAAAGAGGCATCATTCAATTTGAGTTTTAACATGCGTCCTGAGAGAAAGTCTAAACAGCATGAACATCAAGGCGCATTGTGACCCCAATAGCATTCCGACAAGGCGGTCGGGGAAGCAACCTTGTGAATCGCTCGTGAGGTGATCTTCGAGAGCCTCGTCGAGAAAACTTCCTTGTGTCCCATGTCACCCACAGCGGACTCTACAGTCAATGGCGTGAGAGGAACTTTTTTTTTCATATTTGTGCAAGAAGCGTGGTGTCAAAAGTGTTCTCCTAGGACCAATAAAAAGGGGGTGTTCATACCCAAAGATCTCAATACACGATTTGGAGGTATAAACCACAACAATGGTTGCCATGCCTCGATCGATCTTGTTGTGCCTAAGCCTTAAATGGGTTAGTGCGGACCGTGCGGTTACCTACGCAACGTAGCTTCTTTTTGAAAAGTGACAATGCTATAGAATTACAATAAAAAAATCTACAGGTGTTTAAATGTCACTCAGCATTCATTTTGAGAATGTTGCAAAATTCATTGGGAAGGAGCATATATATTTCTCAATAAAAATCACCTAGCGTCGCATAGTGCGCCAAAAAGTCAGCCGCTAGCGTAGCTTCTTTTACCAATTAGAAATGCCCATGCTGAAAATAGTGTGGGACTCACACAAGTGGAAGGAATTTGGCATTAATTAGTCGAGCCACGAGATATAGTCAAATTAGGTCAACTTAGCTTAATCTTTATTTTTTAAAATATAAATAATATATTATTATAATAATTTATTATTTGTGCATAAATATGTTAGTTGTTGTTTTATCAAAAAAAAATGTTAGTGTTTAAAATATTCATTAAGTGATCTCTTAGGCATGGTTAGTCTAATTTAAAATCCTAGTTGCTGCAAATTTTAAAAATAATTTAAATTTTTGGAGGGCTTGAGTTAGTTTAATTAAGATTCGAGCCACCTCAAAGTTGAAGCAAGTCAACTCGAACTTGAATCAAACTGAGACAACTCGAGTTTGGGTCATGCCCCGCTTGGGTCGAACTTAGATCGTTCTCACCTCTATTGATGCAGAAGCCACACATTCCAAGCTAAGTTGATGTCACCCAAGCAGGGTCCTTACCTTGTCACCCGATTGTCTCAACTAAGGTGGTAGCCTAAATTCATAGTGGGCAACATCATCCTCATTCTGTACCACACGGGCCTTATTTGGCACCATCTCAAAAAAAGAGAGAAAAAGAAAATATCTTATTTTATAAAGTTGATAGAAAAGAAATTTATTTTAATATTGAAAGATATGTAGAATGTGAAATAAAGTTGATTTAAATATTAAAATTTGTGTTAAATATGAAATAAAGTTATTAAAATTTATAATAAATTTAAAATATTAATAAAATATTAATTTTGTTTTTTTTGTGTCAAATAATTTTTATTTTAAATGTAAAATAAAACTGACGAGTTGGAACCTCTTCTAGAGTGCCCTCAAGCCAAGCCGTGAGCAGAAATCGTTATTCGTGCTTTGGCTTCGAGCTGTGGGTTAAGTCATTCTACCTTATCGACCAAGAAAAGTTGGTAGTTGTCAAGAAATTAATAATATTGAGATACCTGCTTCTGCTGTGAGTCTTTAAGAAGTCTTGTAGCTGATAATGCGTACGGTTAAGATTAATGTAATAACTAATTTTAACATAAGCAAAGAATAATAAGTGTTACGCATATAGAAGGTATTTCTCGATTTAAACCTTCTATTAGTGGATATATCTTAAACCTCTAACAAAGTTTAGGTATCCTAAGATTAAACCACAACTTTTCATTTTTAGAAGCGAAAATATACCACACATAACACTTAACATTCTTGTCCAGAGGTTTATAACAGCCTTAGCACGTTTATGGTTATGTGCTAATCCTATTTTAATGAATATTTATAAGAGAAACATTTACTCTTATTGAAGCGACACTACTTCTGTGTTATAAAGGTGGAGTTCTATTATTAGTTACTTTGGATTCTATCATAACTCCATTAAGAGCTTTTAACTCATTCTTTTTTATGTAATAGTCATGCACAAATTTTTAAAATTTTTTATATAGGAAATAAGTGCATCTCAGGCACATAACAGTAACTTTGTTGTTACCCTTTAAAGTTTAAAATTGATTATATTCTTTTATAAATTCAAAGTTGGGTTACCATTACCGGTGCCAAAATTATTTATTTTAATCTCATTCCAAAAGCTGAACTTCTTACCAAATCACGTGATAAAGCTTTAGTCAAAGGATCAGCGAGATTATTTCCAAACTTAACATACATAATGGTAATTATGCCATATTTAATTAACTTTCTGATGTATGCTTGTCGTAGGCTTATATGTCTGGATTTTTCACTGTATACATTGTCATAAGCCCCAGATAGTGCAGCCTCGTTATCACAGAACAAAGAAACAGCTGGCATCAATTGTGGGCACAACTTTATATCTAATAAAAAGTTTCTCAGTCATTGTGCTTCTTTACTTGCTGCACTTAATGCGATAAATTCAGATTCCATTGTCGAGTGAGATATACAAGTTTGTTTCTTAGAAGCCCAACTAATGGCTCCACCTCCAAGAGTAAAAATCCATCCACTCATTGATTTATTTTCATTAGCGTTTGTTATCCAGCTAGCATCTGAATATCCTTCTAAAACTGCAGGGTAATCATTGTAATGCAATTTAAAATACATGATTTTCTTAAGATAACCAAGTACTCTACCAATTGCTTTCCAGTGATCCATACTTGGCTTGTTAGTGAATCTTACCAACTTATATATTGTAAATGTTATATCAGGTCTCGTACAATGTATAGCATACATTAGACTTCCTATAGCACTTGCGTATTCTAACTGTGCAACTACTCTTCTTTTGTTCTTAGCTAGTTTTATACTAGAATCATATAGAGTAGTTGCTTCTTTTATTTCAATATAATTATATTTTGTTAATAACTTATTAATATAATAACATTGATTTATAGAAAAGTTGTTGTCATGCTTACTAATTTTTATACCTAAAATAGTATTTACTTCACATAAATCTTTCATTTTAAAATTAGAAGTTAGATACAATTTTGTTTGTTTTATTTCTAACATGTTTGTACTAATAATTAACAAATCATTTACATACAAACATATAATTACTCTGTAATTATTAGTAAATTTTAAATAGACACACTTATCAGCATTATTATGACAAAATCCAGCCGCTAATATAACTGAGTCAAACTTCTCGTGCCATTGCTTAGGTGCTTGCTTCAAGCCATATAGTGACTTTATTAATTTACAGACTTTATTTTCATTTCCAGGAAGTATAAAACCTTCTGGTTGTTCCATGTATACTTCCTCATTTAAGTCACCATTTAAAAAGGTTGTTTTAATATCCATTTGATGAACATAGAGGTTATACAGTAAAGCTAAAGATATAAGCACTCTAATTGATGTAATTCTTGCTATTGGAGCATAGGTATCAAAATAATCTATACCTTCTTTTTGAGTAAAGCCCTTTGCTATTAATCTTGCCTTAAATATTTGAACAAAAATCATTTGTATTATATTTCTTGCTAAATACCCATTTACATTTAATAGGCTTTGATCCATGTGGTAAATCTACTAAAACCCATGTATTATTAGACATAATAGAGTCTATTTCATCATGTATAGCTTCTTTCCAAAAAGCTGTATCCCTTGAAGCCATTGCTTCAATGAATGTTTTAGGATCTTCATCCACATTAAATATAATTGGAATCTTCTTATAAACCTTAGTTATATCTTCTTCTATAAGAAAAACAATAGATTTTGGAGATATAAAATCAGTATCAAAAGAAGTTTATTTTCTGAATCTTTGACTCTTTCTAATTTCAACAAGTTTTTCAATATCTTCTTTTCTTTTGTTAGAATTAATAGAAGATGTTATCCCATTTTTATCACTAATTATAGTAACTTGTTCTGTTGATTCAGAAATAAATTTGTCCTCAAAGAACTCGACATGCACAGATTCTACAATAACATTAAACTGTAGATCTAACTACCTATAAGCTTTAGAGTTCTTTGCATATCTGACAAATACACTTCTAATTCCTCTTGGTCCTAATTTTAACTTTAAATGATCAAGTATTTTGTAGAAAGCAATACACCCCCACACTTTAAAATAACCTATATTGGGTTTCCTCCCATTCCAAACTTTATATGGAGACACATAAGTTTTCATAGATGGGGTTCTATTATTAATGTGATAAGCCATATAAAGAGCTTCTCCCCAAAAATTAAAAGATAATTTAGCATTCATTAACATTACATTTACCATTTCTACTAAGGTCTGATTTTTTCTTTCTGCTACACCATTTTGTTGCGGGGTATATGAAGCAGACATTTGATGAATTATGCCATGCTCTTCACAAAATTCATTAAAAGAATAAGAAAAATATTCTCCTCCTCGATCACTTTGCAGAAGTTTTATTTTCTTTTCCTTTTGATTTTCAACCATAGTTTTGTATTCTTTAAATTTATCAAACGCTTCATATTTTGTTCTTAGTAAATAAACAAAAACATATTTTGAACAATCATCAATAAACGTTATAAAATATCTTTTCCCTCCTCTCGTTAGCTTACCATTTAACTCACAGATATCAGTGTGAATCAATTCAAGTAAACTAGTGCTTCGTTGAATCTTAGAAAATGGCTTTTTGATTATTTTAGTTTGAACACATATTTTACATTTATTATATGTATTATTATTTAATATAATATAATTATGTTTAGACATGTATTTTACTAATCTATAATTCAAATGACCTAATCTAGCATGCCATAAAGAAGTAGAACACTCAAAAACATAAGGATAAATCACATTAATTTCATTAATACTAAGTTTAAATATCCCGTCACAAGAGTACCCTTTCCCAACAAATATGTCATTCTTAGAGATTACAACCTTGTCCGACTCAAGGACAATTTTGAATCCATTCTTACACAGCAAATTGGCAGACACAAGATTTTTTCTAAGTTCTGGCACATGAAAAACATTTAATAAAGTTTCTGTCCAGAAATGAACTTCAATTCGGCAGTTCCTTTTTCAAGTACTTTTGCAGCAACATGATTCCCCATAAGAACTTCCTCAGGTTCCTTTACTTCATCATATGTTTTGAACATGGATTTGTTGTTGCTCACATGAATGATTGCACCCGAATCTAACCACCAATCAATTAACTTTGTAGTCAAAGTCATGTGTAATTCAGTGACCATGTCAATTTGTAAATGTGACACCATTGTTATATGGAGAGTAAATGAGTTTAAAATCTTTCAATTGTCATGTTATCTGCACAATGCAGAATTTTCCTCCTATATTCATTCCAAGATGGAGGCAATTTTGAAAGAATAGCTCCCACTTAAAGTGAATCAAGAACTTTGATTTCCAATTCACTCAACTTTGACACAAGAATTTGCAATTCATGAACTTGATCCATGATTGGCATATTATCAACCATTTTAAACTCAAAGTACTTAAGTGCTAAGAATTTGTCAGTAGCTCTTTTTTCGTTATTATATTTTGTCTCCAAGGAGGTCTAAATTTCTTTTGGTGAAGTAAGATTTCTGTAGAGGTCATACAAACGATCAGTGAGAGAATTAAGAATATATCTCCAGCAAACTAGTTCATCTTCTTTTCGCTTATTTCTTGTAATTTTCAGACTCTTTTAGAATCATCTTCTTGTGGTTCTAGAATTGAGTGCATATTAGGATCCAATATATAATAGATCCTAAGTGTAGTTAATAAGAACACCATCTTGTCCTTCCAACGCGTGAAGTTTGTACCATCAAATCGATCAAGTTTGATTGTGTCTTGATTTTGAAATTATAACTTCATTGCAGCATTCATGTCAGACGGTGGTTTAAAATAATATTAAAGAAATTTCGAGTGAATCCATACCCAAAATTTACCTTAAGATTGTAAGGGAAATAAAACAATGAAGGCTTTGAGGCGTGATTAACACTTTCCTTAAGATAAATTTGCAGTATAGACGCAATTACCTTTCAGAATACAACAAAGCATCAAAACTCTCTAACAACAAGATTGCAGAAACATATATAATATTTATAAATATTTTTTAAGATTAATTTAATAGCCAGAAGACACTTAAAAGTGACCTTTAATTAAGAGACACATCTCTTAAATGCATCTTTTCAAGAGATACATCTCTTAAATGCATCTTTTCATTACAATAATATTTCAAAATTAAAATATTCTAATTACAAAATAAAATTTTAATTAACAAAATAAAATTCTAGCTTACTAAGTCAAGCCCAAGAGTGCCCAAGTGCCCATCAAAGACCATTAAATATTCATTAAGCCCACAATGATCCACTAGAGAGGCTCATGGGCTTAATTCAAATTAATAAGAGAAAAATTTTATAAAATATCTATAACTTTACTTTATTCACAATGTGGGAATATCATATATCCAAAATATTGCAAATTATATAACAAGTCTCATATTAGAAATATGGGATTCTAATGTGAGATTTATATGAATCTTGGCTCTCCAGTCTTATGAGCTAGCTTTTAGGGTGTGGTATATCGTCTTTTTTTACTTAACTTTGAATGGTATGTCACTCTTGAAAAGAGGTTAGATTCGATTTATAAGTGCTGGGTATATAATATAATAAGTAAATTGATTGCATTTTTTTCTACCGGTTTAATTTTTAGAAGAGCTGATAATGTTAAATATTTTAACGATGATATAACATTAAACTAAAATGTGTATTTCGAAAGTTTTAAGGATAATTATGAAATTATGCATTAAAATAATCAAAATCCTGCCCTCTCCTTCTCCCAAGCATCCGCGTTCAGCTGCCGACCTCCTCATCGGCCTCGGCGGCATGTAAGGCGCCGCTGCAGGCCTCGGCTCCGGCGACCGCCGAGCCATTTCCCTTCCGATCGCAGCTATGGACCTGTCCAAATGCGGCCCTGCCGACCTCCCAGCCGGGGCCGAACAGACGAACTGCTGCCCGCCCGTCAGCTCCACCATCATCGACTTCGTGCCTCCGACGAGATCGGGCAGGCCGCTCCGAGTCCGGCCGGCGGCCCACCTCGCCGGCGAAGAGTACGTGAAGAAGTACGCCAAGGCGGTGGAGCTCGTGAAAGCGCTTCCCGCCGACGACCCGCGCAGCTTCAGGCAGCAAGCCAACATCCACTGCTCCTACTGCGACAGCGCCTACGATCAGGTCGGCCGGTTAATTAATTGATTTGCAAATTATTGTAATTAAATTATTAAGTCACCAAATATAAGAATAGATTTTATTTTGGGATAATTACCTACATGTCACACTATTTAATTTTATTTATACCTTACCCATTCATTCTTAGTTCATTATGCTATGCACACTCAAAACATTATAAAATCTTATATACACACATTTTAACTTATTTCTATTATAATGAGTAATCATAATTCTTCAATAACCTAATTATAATTAAATTACAAAAAATCTGAGCCGTTCATCATATTATTTTAAGGATATTTAAATATATTTTGAGTGAAATTCTAAAACCTTAATGTTTAGATGACGGCAAAGGAAGAAGACATCCGCGACGTGAATTGATTTTAGAATAAATCAGAGCTTTAGTGTGGTATTGAGGAAGAGAAAAATATATATCATTAAGAGTAAAAATATAATTTTAATAATTTACTAACAGAATATTTTTTTTTCAAATAGATTTTGATTAAATTTTAATTCAAATGTATGTATATAAGATTTTATAATATTTTGAGTGTGCATAGTGTAATTAATTAAGAATGGATAGGTAAGATATAAATAAAACTAAATTACGTGGCATGTAGGTAATTATCCTTTTTATTTTTATAATTGAGTCAATTGGGATGAGTACGGTGAGTTTTACCAAACTTGTATGTACTTGCCCCATATCATGTGTCAGTAAATTATAATCGGGACAATTTAGGGGCATGTCAAAATTGTTATCCTTAAGCTACTTGAAATGATTTATCTCATCTCCAATTATAAATTAGAATCATTATTAGTGCTCCACCAACTATCTTAAAAGTTTAGACTAATAAAAAAACCGTAATCAATATCTTAATAGATTGCATTCATATACACACATCGCCAATAAGATTCAAATAAACTTGCCTATTATATACATCATGACAGAGAGCTAGGTACTTTCCCAATAACCTCATTCTCTAATATCATCTTGGGATTCAATTCTTCAACTTTGTTCTGATACTAATTATTAAGATCATTAATTAGTGTTCGCTAACTATGCCGAAAGCTTGAATTGAGATAAAGATAGAAGAGATGGCCTCTGACAATGAGCAAATGAAATATTTTGATTGGGTTATTAGATACAAAATAACGAAGAAATGATGTTACCTGTCTGATCGTACATACACAACATGATGAATGTAATAGATATGTAAGATGAGAAAATGTGAATATATATATATATATATATAAAGAAGAAATAAATAAATAATATATAGAATATACATGTTAAATGAAAATAAATCAAGTTATTTGGAATCATAGGTGGAGTATCTGAAATATTTTGCCAAAGTGAAATTTATGACATAAAAATGCTCTTACTCGGGATTTAATTTGATTTGAGATCATGAGTTGAAAAAATTAACTCTTGTAATTAAAAAATCTAAAACTAGTGTCAAGTGATAACTCATAAAATTTTTTATGATGTTATAAATTTTATAGTAAATCATTAAAACAAAATAAGTGCGTAATTACACTATTCTTCAACACTTGTCTTTCATTATTTTCGTTGTATATATTGCACTATAATATGATATATATAATGCAATATATATTGCACTATAATATGAAGCTGACTTGGGGGTCTCTTTGGAGACATTCGATAAAATTGGAACGATACAGAGAAGATTAGCATGAAGCTGACGTGGGGACCCAAATGCATCACCTCCATAATTCAACCACCCCACATAAACAATTCTAAAAATAGGGGACCCAGATGCAATTTACCCTAAGCGTTTAACTGTTCATGACGCGAGTATCACGCAGGTATCGAGCTAGACAGAGGCTTGCACGTGAAGTTCGACGTGTACATCAACTCGCCGGAGGCGGCGGAGCCAATGGGGCCGGCGAGCGAGTTCGCCGGAAGTTTCGTGAATGTGCCGCACAATCACAGGCACAGCAAGAAGAAAACTGCCCTGAAGACCAATCTGAGACTCGGGATATCGGATTTGATCGGCGATATCGGCGCCGAGAACGACGACAGCTTGGTCGTCAGTCTTGTGCCGAGGACTACGAATGGTGATAAGGTTAAGATTGGAGGGATTCGGATTGAATTCTCCTCCTAATTTATAAATTATAATCTGTCTTATATAAATAAATAAATAAATTATATATGTATGTATATATATCATGAGATTATGAATTTCATGATCTGTAGATTGATGAATAGATTGATGAAATTGACAATGAGATGTTTATTATTGGTTTGAACTTTTTGCATAAGTTTGAAATTAAAGTTCTTAATTTTGAATTAGTGTTTGGAGAGAATGATCGTTGGGCTCTGTTTGGTTTAAGAAAAAAAATAATTTGAAAAATTTTTATGAAAATTTTTGGAAAAATATGTATGATGTGAAATAAAGTGAATTAGTTATAATTATATATTCAAAATATAAAATAATAAGTGTAAATATTTAATTTTAGGAGTGAAATAAGTAAAAAATTTAATTTTAGAGGTGACATTTATAAACTCTACAAAAATTTATCCAATCCAAAATGTTTTTAGATTGAGATGAGTTTCAGGCAACGACATCAATTCTTTAGATAAATATGCATTAAATTTTATATTTTATACATAATATTACAAAATAGTTTTATGTGAATTATTTAGGGTCTATTTATTTGTAAAATTTAACTTTAATAAGATTAAAGTTAAATTTGAACAAAAAAAATTTTAACTTAAAATTATAAATAATGTGAAATAAAATAAGTTTATTATATCAGAATATATAAAAGATATAATATAAGTTAACCATTATTTTTGGTTTGGGTGTAGGATGTGAAATAAAATTAATTTTTTATTTTAAATTATGTGATTATTTAAAATATAATTAATTTTAAATTTTATATGTAACGTGAGATTAAAATTATCTAAGTTAATTTTAAACCTGCTTAAAAAACATGGCATTATATTTAACAACTTTAATGATGTACTTTAAAAAAAAAGCACTTTACCTTATTTGCTTGTCAACTCAAATAAAACAATACCTTATTTTATTTAAATTTTAAATTTACTTTTTATTAAAAATTATTATAAATTTTAATAAGTTTACATTAAATTTAACACAAATTTTAATTTAAAAAATCTCTTTACTTCACCTTAAAACACAAATTTTAATATTAAAATTAAATTTATTTCATATTTTAGATTTTTTAATATTAAAATATTTTTTATTAAATTTATAAAATAAAATATATTTTTATCTCTTAAAAAAAAAAAACTCAAACCGAATACAACTTTATTCTTTTTTAATTCCCCAGCAAACACAACTTTTATTTTTCAATAATGAGCAAACGCCTTTCGAGCCTTTTTCAAAAAAGATATTTTATTTTTAAAATTTAATAAAATAATTATTTTTAATATTAAAAAGTGTATAAAATATAAAATAAAATTATTTTTAATATTTATATTTATGTTAAATATAAAATTAAATTAAATTTTATGGTTAAAGTTTATATTAAGCTAAAAGGGCTCAAATCAAACAAAGCTAATATAAATATAACATGTGCATATGGGCCTGTTTAACGGTGGATTCAGGTTCAAAATAAATAGAATCGAATTCAAAGTTTGAAGCAGCTTCGGATAAGCGAAATAGTTTCAAACTTAAATTCTGTTTGAATGAAGTAGCTTGAAACTAGTTTTGAATCTACTTTAATTTATTTTTATCTGGATGAATATTAATTTAGAAATCACTTCTTCTCACAATAAAATTTTAAAAATAATAAAAATACATAAAATTTATAATAAAAATAAATAAAAATATTTATTCAAAATTTCATAATTTATTTGAATATTTATTAATTTAAAATTCTCATGAGAATATATATAAAAATTTGAGATATTTAAGGAACATGGTTGTGAGCAAAAGATGATTTGTTATTATTTTTTTAATTTTAAATTTATCAGATTTAATTATCTCTTAATTGTAGCTTTGAGAGAAATACTAAATTTAACCTCATTCAAGATCTCATGAACATACAAATTACCAGGATACGATCTATCATACATAACTCTAGGGATTGTTGAACTTGATTGATCTAATTCAGCAAATTCATGAATAATTTCTAATAATGTTGCCTCTTCTTGCAGGCTTGTTATGATATTTGCAACTTCATTGTCATAAAACTGATTAATATTCATCTGTAATTCGATGTCAAAAAAGTAATATTTAATAATAAAATTTATGATGCAGTTGTTCTTGAATATCCAAACACTAATAATCTTTATTACTTTATCAAAATACTTTAATAATAGTTCAAATCATGCATACATGATAATCACACAACATTACTTCTACTGATAGTACAGACGAATCAAAATTATTTCAAGCACAATCATGATAACATAAAAAAGGCTAAAAAAAAGGGGGCGGATCAAAAGATGGGTTTGGTTTTTCAGTAAATATCGGCATTCTTCCAAATTGAGCATGTCGCATAACAGTTATTGCAACTCATGTTTCTAAGCGGGACCCATCCAACATCATAAATACTATGATATTGTTAGGAGTTTCATTAAATGCATCTATCAACGCACAAAGTGCAGTATCCGTTAGGTTCTGCATAGATACTAACTTATTCATGCATTATCCATAGTATACGGCATTGCACGTTGCATTGCCTGCAAAGCAATATTTATTTTGTTCTTTGCTTCGTTTAACATTGACTATGCGTCTTCTTTAGTAAAACTTTTTCTTCGTCGCCTAGGTTGCTAAGAAGTTTCAGCAGCACGTTTACCTCCACTTGAAGAAGAAGGGTCGCATGTTGCATCGTTATCTTCAACAAAAATATAGTTATCAGCAAAACTTGAATCTTCTCCATTACCCAAATTCTGGATATAATCATTATTGTCATTTTTGTGAACATTGCAGTCCATCTCCGGTGACTCGCCTGTTGAGACGTAGTTCACAGAGGACCTTGCATGATTTCCTAATGCATAAGTATTCCTGACTAAGTCGCCAACTGCTTCGTAGTGCTTGAAAGGTTTCCTCCTTAACAATTCATATTCAGGGTGAATCTTCAAAAATCAAAACTATAAATTGAAAGGATAGAAAAGTGTAACAGTGGCAAAAATAACAGATAATGTTTTTCACACCTGAAGAATTCTATCCCATAAGTCATATGTGGCACTGGTATGTTGTTAATAAAATCCCAGCTCCATCCACTATGCCCAGCGAGTTTTTGATATTTACGATATTCTTTTTTTAAAGTTTTTCATGCATCTTTAAGTTGTTGCACTATTTTTTTAGTACCTACCTGGGTGTTGTAAGCTTTACTTATTTCAGTCCATGCTAGGGACGTTGGATTTTCATTGACAGCATCTCCATTATTGTGTTTTTCAGAAATTAGTAAAATTAAAACATCTCTTTCTTCGTCAGAGTAATTTGGATCTCTTGTTTTTCTACCCACTTTTGGATTTAAATGATTCGTCTGAGTAATTTCATTAGTAGGCTGGACCAGGTCTTCAGTAGACATGTTTGATGAGGATTTTCTAATTGATAGCTTCTTTTGCCTCATACGTCGGAATCCGAAGTTCATATTGCCTAATATAAATAAGAAAAAAATTATATAATCTTAGCTACTGAAGAGTACAGAACACAATCTTATGTTAGAAGATCATAAATACAGCTCATTATTGCCTCTTCACTAAATATTTTTTCAAATAAGCTCAGAATTGTGTTTATCAACTATGATATCTTAGATCGACAAAAAGCATAATAATTTTATGTTTACGTCTTCACCATGATACCAAGGGTAGCTGACATCATAAACTCAAATTAAAATAAAGATATGTGACTGAGTTTTAAGAAATAAATTAATGTGACTGACTTTAACATATAAAATCACAAACTACGTGCAACAATGGCACTTGAACCAGCTTGCAAGTAAGAGGGGTTTAATAAAAGGAAAATCGTTTGTGAAAAGAGATTAATATATTATTCATAAAAAAAATTCACCAAAAACTTGGAATGAACATTAGCAACTATCTGCTTGCCATCATGTAAATGATATTGATCAGGAATCACATGAAACAACCCAATCATATATGTTGCATTTGGATTCACACTTCTTCATCTGGACCGTCCATGTAGGAGCTTGCGCGGAATCCACGTAAGCAAGGCCTCCACGTCTAACAAGAGATGTATCATCCCGAACAGCGGACGACGAAGAGCGCAAGGCGAAAAGCAAGGGCCTGATCTGACAGACGCATGACCGTTGGGAACCGTACTGTCCTAGAGGAGGAAGCTGTTTTCCCGCCGACGGGCCGTACCACTCGTACGTTGTGCAGCAGAAGTCACATAGTAGCCCTCTGCAGGCATTAAATAAGTCGTCATTAGGACTGTAGATTATTCTGCTGAAGTGACTAGACAGAGCAGATCAGAGTATATATATCTCATGTAAACAGCCTTCAAAGGAGGTTGAGATCAAAAAAAATCCTTTGAGCATACTGTAACAAAAAAGAAAAGCGATTCTAGTGGTCTTTCAAGCCTCCTCGAAAAGGAGCCGTGGTTTTTCCGCCAGCCGGTTTTCCACATAAAAAATCTTGATTGTTTCTCGTTATAACAATTTGGTGCCCTCATGCAGGATTAAACCTGATCCCTTCACACCCATGGAGAACACCCACAACGAAAACGTTCCTCCACCACCTGGCGAACAACAGGCAACACGCCTACCCCAGGTCGATCCAACCAGGGACGACCGACAGCTTTAGACACTGACGAACACGGTCGCCACCCTCACCCAAACAATGAACACCTTCTTGGCTAACTTGCCTGCCCTCCTTCAGTAGTAGAGACCCCTTCCCCTAGCTCTACCTCTCGAAGGCCCGTTTCAGCAACCAGGCGCCGAGCGCGTCGAAATACCCACAGAAAAGACCAGCACCCATGCTGCGGCCGAAAGTCGGCCCGAGGTTTACCCCCCGGTTGACACAATTTTCTCGCCCGCCATAATGGCGGCGCCAGCGCCGTGCGCTTACAAGGCTCCCTGGGTCGGTGACTACAACGGCCTCACCGACCCGGCTCAGCACGTAAAGCGCTTCGAAAACGCTTTGGCCACGAGCGACCCTGTCTCAGACGCCTACAAATGTCGTCTGTTCAGGAATACCCTGACAGGCCTTGCGTTGGATTGGCTCGATGAAGTCCCCCAAGGCTCTGTCCAAAACTTCCTGCAGTTCTCCGAACAGTTCCGTACCAGGTTCGGAACATCGAGGACTACCTCCCGAACGATCCACGAGCTGTGGCCGATACGACAGGCTCCAGACGAATTGCTCCGCAACTATGTGGACCGATTCTCGAAGATGAACGCCGAGACGAAGGACACCACGGACAACAGATCGACCATGATCTTCATCCACAACATTCTGCCCGGGGAGTTGTACGACTTTTTCGTCAACAACATGCTGAAGACCCTCATGGATGCGAGAGCCCGCGCTGAAAAATGCATCCATCTGGAAGATGCCAAGGCCCTCAAGGTGAAGGCCAAGCAAGAGGTCCCTTTGCCCTAGGCCAAGAAGGGCGAGGCCCCTAAGACGGACCCCAACACCCCCAGAAGGAGCTTTCGTGATCGGAATTTCTCACCCTCCCACGGGAAGCGCAAGTTCAAGGGTGAATCCCCACGTCCTGCCACTCCAGTCTACATCATCGAAGAAATTTTTTCGATCCTCAACGATAAAGGTTTCATCAAGAACCGCGGCGAACGCCAGCCACCACAACCTAGTGAAGACCCTACAAAGTTTTGCAAGTTTCACCAACGTTACGGCCATCTTCTCTTCGAGTGCCGCTCTTTTCGGGCACTCATCAACGAATACATAGAAAATGGCTACCTCACCGGGTACAAGAAGATCGAGGGGCCCCTGCCGAAAGCGGCACGACCGCTCTTTCCAAGCGATGACCCACGAAGGGCCCCCTCTTCGACTCCAGCCACATCGAAAGCCGACGGCAAGAAGACCGTCCTTTCAATTTCGGTTACCACAGCGGTCTCAGAACTCGAAGATATCGGGAGGTATGCACAGTCGAACTCCCCTTTTTTTGCCTGATATCGTCTTCACTATAGGAGACCTTCCCAGAGGTGGGATAAATCGCGATGACCCCATCGTGGTCATCGCCGAAATCAGAGCTTGCGATGTCCACCGAACCTTGGTCAACACTAGCAGCTCAGTCAACATACTGTATCTCTGCGCCTTCAATGAGATGGGCGTCGGTCCATGCAAGCCTCTTCCCCCATCCATGAGGATCTCCAGCTTCTCGGCGACGTCTACCGGCCCTCCGGGTACGCCACCTTGCGTGTCGCCCTCGAAGAGGGTCCTAGAAGACTGGAAAGGGAGATCGACTTCATCATCATGGACGCTCCCTCCGGCTACAACGCAATCTTAGGATGCCCCGCAATGGCGGCATTCCAGATGGTAGCGTCTACGTTCCATCTGTGTGTGAAGTTCTCCACGCCTTTCAGCATCGCAACTATCAGGGGGGATAAGGCCGGCGCTAGCAAGTGTTTCGAGATAAACGCGCGTCTCCACACAGACCACATTGACCCCAGAGATCACGCCTTACTGTTGGTCGAACTAAACGACCATGTAACCGTCGCGGACGGAAAAAATGTACTGATTTCTAAAAACTTCCCTGATAATGAAAAGCCCGCTTTAGCGGCTCTGCTTTCTGAGTATTTTGATGTATTTGCCTGGGAACCTAGCGACATGCCAGGGATAGAGAGGTCCGTAGCCGAACATCGGCTAAGCCTCAAACCAGAAGCAACCCTGGTCAGGCAAAAGAAAATGAGCTTCGGTAGCGAAAAACAACGTGCGATTCGAGAAGAAGTCGAAAAACTCCTAGCCGCAGGATTCATTAGAGAAATCACCTACCCATCATGACTTGCAAATATGGTGATGGTAAAAAAGAATTCCGGAAAGTGGCGGATGTGCGTAGACTTTACGGACTTAAATAAAGCCTGCCCAAAAGATTTCTACCCCTTGCCGAAAATAGACAGGCTCGTCGATTCTTCGGCAGGGTATTCAGTAATGAGTTTCGTCGATGCTTTCTCAGGCTACCACCAGATCCGAATAGCCGAAGACGACAAAGAGCACACCTCATTCATCACCGACCAGGAAACCTTCTGCTACAAAGTGATGCCTTTCGGTTTGAAGAATGCAGGTGCAACCTATCAACGCATGATTGACACTGTGTTCAAGAATCAGAGAGGGCGGAACATAGAAGCATATGTCGACGACGTACTAATTAAAAGCAAATGTGTGAAGCAACACCTCGAAGACCTCCGTGAAACGCTCGACACTTGCCGAACCTACAACATCAAGCTCAACCCCCTCAAGAGCATCTTCGGTTCGTCATACGGGAAATTCCTGGGGCATATGGTGTCGGCTAGAGGCATTGAGGCGAACCCTGAGAAAATTCAGGCTATACAGGAGATGAAACCAAGGCGAACGGTCCAGGACATACAGAAATTAAACGGAAGGGTCACGACACTCAGCAGGTTCATTTCGAAATCCGGTGAACGCTGCCTCCCCTTCTTCAAAATTCTTCGAGGAGAAAATCAAGCATGGAACGAGGACTGTGTGAAAGCTTTCCAATCATTGAAAGAATACATGTTGTCTCCACCACTGCTCTCCGCCCCGATCCAAGACGAAGACCTCTTCCTCTACCGGGCTACCGACAATTCGGCGTCGGCAGTACTTATTCGAGAGGAGGCCGCCCGACAGCATCTGATCCACTACATCAGCGACATCCTCCACGGCGCCGAAGTGAGGTACCCTCCTCTCGAAAAACTCTCTT
This sequence comes from Apostasia shenzhenica, assembly GCA_002786265.1. Taxonomy (NCBI): domain Eukaryota; kingdom Viridiplantae; phylum Streptophyta; class Magnoliopsida; order Asparagales; family Orchidaceae; genus Apostasia; species Apostasia shenzhenica. The sequence goes on from KZ451907.1 coordinate 865,459, forward strand.
TCGCACTAATCTCTGCTGCCCGTAGGTTACGCCACTACTTCCAAGCTCACCCCATCAAAGTGATAACGGATTAGCCCCTTTGGAGAATACTACACTCCCCTGAAATCTCCGGAAGGTTGCAAAAGTGGGCAGTTGAGCTCACTGAGTTCGATATCGATTTCCTCCCACGAACAGCCACAAAGAGCCAGGCACTCGCCGATTTCGTCGCCGAACTCACAACAGCTGAACAACCTGAACCCCGAGAGAAGCTACAACCTTGGACCCTCCATGTAGATGGGGCCTCCGGCGAGCGCGTCCAAGGGGTCGGCATCGTCCTCACCAGTCCTTGGGGAATTCGACTTCAAAGATCAGGGAAGATACACTTCCCGGTAACGAACAATCAGGCCGAATATGAGGCCCTCATCGCTGGGCTGAAATTTGCCAAAGGACTCGGAGCACGACGACTCGATGTCTACAGTGACTCCAAATTAATGGTGAACCAGCTAATGGGATTCTACCAGACAAAAGACGAAGTGCTCAAGAGGTATTTCCAACTCCCCAAAGCTCTCCTCCAGCATTTCGCCCAGGCTTCCCTATTTCACATCCCCCGCGAGATGAATTTGCTGGCAGATGAGCTCGCCAAGGAAGAAAATGATAACGCACTAGACATCCTGTTCCCTGCCTTCGAAGACCCGCAAATCTTCGACGTCGACTCCAACCCCGGAAGCAGGATGGATGACATACGACATTACCTCCTGACGGGCGAGCTCCCAGACGATAGGAATAAGGCCCGCAGGCTCCGGGTGAAAGCTGTCAGATATATCATCTCCCAGGGACAATTGTATAGGAGATGCTATTCTCTCCCCCTGGCCAAATGCATCCGTGAGGAGGACTCGAAGATCGTACTCGAAAAAATCTACTCCGGAGACTGCAGAACTCATGCCGCAGGACGGAACCTCGCCCTACAAGTCCAACGCCAAGGATATTACTGGCCGAACCTCCAGAAGGATGCCAAAGAATTCAGCCAAAAATGCCCCCAATGCCAATTCTACTCAAGCATCCCCAGACAACCAGCAGCTCAGCTACACCCCATAACCAGCTCCTGGCCCTTTTCGATGTGGGGGCTTGACTTCCTGGGGCCCTTCCTGAAGTCCGGAAAACACGGGCATGGGCGTCAGAAACTTCATATGGACGCAGCTCGTGTGCAGATTCGGCGTCCCTCTCTCCCTAGTCTGCGACAACGGAACCGCCTTCACCAGCCGAGTCGTTCGAACTCTCTGCTCCAAAAACGGTATCAACCTGAGCTTCGCATCAGTTAGACACCCGCAGTCGAACGGCTAGGCAGAGGCATCGAACAAAAACTTCCTCAACACCTTGAAAAAGCGACTTGACAAGATTGGCTCCTCATGGGCGGCCGAGCTCCCGGCAGCCATTTGGGGGCTCAACTGCACGCCAACAGCAGCAATGGGTCAAATGCCTTTCTCACTTGTTTTCGGGGGCAAAGCTCTCATCCCAGTCGAGCTAGAAGTCTACTCCCCCCGAGTCGAACACGCTAGCAACTTCGACCCACCAGCTCTTCTTGATTGGCAAAAATAAAATGAGAGTGCAAGAAGACTCGAGCTTGACCTCCTCGAAGAAGATAGGGAACTGTCAGCTTTTCGGCAAGCAGAACATAAGCGAAGGATCGAAAAGTGCTATAACAAGCACGTCCACAGGAGGCCATTCCAACAAGGCGACCTGGTCCTGAAACTAAGAAATATCGCTAGTCGAGATATGACATCAGGCAAGCTCAGCTCTAACTGGGAAGGTCCTTTCATCATCCGTAATGTGCTCGGCCCCAACACCTACAAACTATCAAGGCACGACGGGACCCTCCTGCGAAGGACTTGGAGCGGCAACGACATCAGAAAATTTTACTCATAAAGCACTTGTACCACATTGTTTTATGAAGATAAATCTTTCGGCTACCGGCAGTCAAGGGCACTCCCCTTCTCGAAGTCCCTGGCCTTTAAAATCTCAACCTAGAGGCCGATGGCGACTGGCATTAAGGGGGCCTTCCCTTCTCGAAGTCCCTGGCCTAAAATCCTAACTTAGGGCCAAGGCGACTGGCAGTCAAGGGCACTCCCCTTCTCGAAGTCCCTGGCCTAAAAAATCCCACTACCGCCAAGGCGACTGGCAGTCAAGGGCACTCCCCTTCTCGAAGGTCCCTGGCCTAAAATCCTAAACTATTAGCGCCAAGCGTACTGGCAGTCAAGGGCCACGTCCACCTTCTCGGAAGTCCCTGGGCCTAACCTAACCACCAAGGCGACTGGCAGTCAAGGGCACTCCCCTTCTCGAAGTCCCTGGCCTAAACCCCTAACTTAGCGCCACAGCGACTGGTAGTCAAGGGCACTCCCCTTCTCGAAGTCCTTGGCCTAAAATCCTAACTTAGCGCCAAGACGACTGGCAGTCAAGGGCACTCCCTTCTCGAAGTCCCTAGCCTAAAATCCTAACTTAGGCCAAGGCGACTGGCAGTCAAGGGCATTCCTCTTCTCGAAGTTCCTGGCCTAAAATCCTAACTTAGCGCCAAGGTGACTGGCAGTCAAGGACACTCCCCTTCTCGAAGTCCCCAGCCTAAAGCCCTAACTTAGCGCCAAGGCGACTGGCAGTCAAGGGCACTCCCCTTCTCGAAGCCCCTGGCCTAAAATCCTACCAAACAAGGTTTCATAAACAGAAATCTAGTGTAAAAGAAAAAACATTGCATTACAAACATTGCATTACAAACTTTGCATTACAAAAGTTTTACAAAGGAAAAAGTTACACAGATCACTATTCCTCCTCGAAAGACTCCGGATCAGAATCTACCACCAAGTTGGCACCAGGAGTTCGCGGTACGTCCTGCAGTGGATCCCGCGAGCGGAGTGGAGAAACGACTAAGGGTCCTTCCGAAGTCCTTTCTGAAATCCCTTCTCCATGTGAAGCTGGATCCTCCTCCGGAGCTGGAACCCCTTCGGCGGCCCCCGCCATTTCTGCTTCAGTAGGAGGGATGACTGCCTTCATGTTCGAAACGAAGGCGAACATCCGCCCCATCCTCTCGTCCGACATGTTAAAAAAGGAACACTAGTACGAACGGCTCCCAGAAAGAATGCACTCATTCATATCTAGCTCTTCGAGGTCCTCACGGCTAACCAGCCCTCGATCGAGGAGAGCGGACCTGAACATGTTCATCGAGCTCTCCAACGCCCCTTTGATAAAAGCCTTAAATTCGAGGGACTGGCGAAATTGGAAGACCGCTTCCTCACGGACCCGCTCCGACTGAACAAACGTCTCCTCCAAAAGCTTCTGAAGTTCGGCTTTTCGACGGTTGGACTCCTTCAGACTTCGCATCGCCAAACGAAGACGCTTTTCGGCCAGGTGATGCTGACGCTTCGACTCCAAGTACTGAAGGCCATTTTCCTTCGCTTTCCTCTTCTGAGCCATGGCCTCCTTGGTGAGTTGCTCCACTTGACGCCTCACCACGTCAAGAGAATTAGCAGCTCGAGCTCCAAGTCTGGTCACTGAATCAAACCTCCCTTCGGGAACAACTCCTGGGTATTCACCCCGAACACCCCCCCGGACTCGACACCCAGACCAGCAGAATCAGGCGCTTCGGCGTCCGACCAAATCTCGCTCTCTCGCCTCCCTTGCATCTCTTCGGGATCATCACTGACCTGTATGTCGTCTATATACGCCAGGTCATCAGCACCCTCCTCGAAAGCAAGAGGAGCCACCGAAGAAGTCCCTTCCGCTGACGTCCCAGGTACTGTGCGCTTCCTCTTCGCCGGAAGACGAGAAGGCCCCGGCCGATCATGGGGAACCCTTTTGTTCCCTATCTGGCGGAGTCGGAACCATCCCAGTTCGAGCTCTGGTTGGCCTACAACACAAACCGAAAAGCAAAGTTAGCATCCAGAAGAGGAAAAAGCGTAAGCAAATAAAACTCACCCGTGTGCTCCCGCACATCGGCCTCGAGCTCACGCAAGTAATCTTCTGCATCATGTACACGTTTTCGGATCTCATCCACTTCCCGAAAATGAGAGTCCTCAAAACCGATCCCTTCTCCCAGAAATCTTGCCTCACCTACTCTTCGCGGCTCGTCAAATCTCACTCCGCACAGTTCGACGAAGAAGAACCTCTTGTACCAATCTGCAAACCCGGTATCCCTCACTTTGAAAACTTGGCAATACCGGCCCTTCAAGACGAAACATCCGCGCAGGCGGGGGTTGGCCTCCCATCGAAAAACTGCTTTGAAAATCTCAATGTCCCAAGGAATCTACCGACACTGCAACTCCTTGGCGAGACAGTAAATCATGGTGATGGCGTTCGGCGGGAGCTGCATAGGGACGATGCCGAAGTGGTTGAAAACATTCACGAACTCTGGCTGGAAGGGTAGAAACAGCCCTCAACGCAGGTGGTGGAGGCACACTGCCATCTTCCCATTCGGCGAGGCCCTGAAACTTGATCCCTCTGACGGGTACTCTAAACCAACCTCTGTGTTCCTCCCCCACACTTCCAACACCTCCGTCTCGAAAGTATGCGGCGGTAAGACACATAGCTCACCTCGAAGAGCATGGTAATCAGCCCACATGTCCATCGCTCTGCTGCGAGACTTCTTGACCATTTTGGAAAAACGAACGGACGAGAGAAATGAACAAAGGAGATCGGTACTCGGTCCCTCACCCCTTTCACATATTTATAGTCCTTGGAACCGACGGTTCCAATCCCCGAGGACTGACACCTAACCGCCCAAACCTAAAAATCAAAACGGACTGGCGTGAACTTCACCTCTTTTTTCCCAAACGATCACATCAAAAAGAATGTAAATATATATAAGCAAAAGGCGCATGCCACGAACATTCCATTTAAATAATTCTTTTACAGTCAAAAAAAGAAAGAAAGAAAGAAGAAGAAGACTATGAGGACTGTCCCGGCTCTGACTCTGCAAGCAAACCCCGAACAGTCCGGGCAACCTCTCTTTGGCGGCGGTTCTCCTCCTCCAGCTCTTCAACTCGGAACATCAGCACGCCCCTCTCCCTCTTCAACTCCTCAATTTCGGCGGCCGCCATCTCCAGGTCTCCCTCGAAGCGAGCGCATTTCGACTCCAAGTCAACAATCGTCCTCTCCGCCTTGGACGGTTCCAGCCTCCGAAGAAGGGAGAGAATTTCCTTCATCTTCTCCTCGAAGACCGCTGCCTTCCGCTCAAGGGCTGCTGCCTGACCCCTGCTCGTTAGATGCGGCATGGGTAAGAAACAATCTGCTATATCCAAAGATAAATACCCAAAATGAACATTAGCAACTTTAAAAAACATCAACAAAAGAGAGATCATGAACCAGATCTTCCACGACGCTCCACAGGAAAAAAAAGTTTCCAAATGCTCAAAACGAGTGTGATTACACCTACGTGGAGCATAAAGAAATTATTACCATAAGCCATGCCATAATCAAGTAGCTCAAATTCATGAAGAAAACAGAACAGGAAATCATCAAGAGAGATGTTGATCAACAGTACAAAATCTATAGGCATTTCTCTCCTTTTTATCCTCTCAAAGCTTCCCTCATGCAAGACAACCAGTTTACAAATAGCAATCAGCTCTTAACAAACATTAAAAATCAGATGTGAATTTTTTAAATAGATCAAATATCACAGTTATTATAAGACACAAGTTAGCAAATCCAATTTAACATCTTCCTTTGAAATAGTTAATGACTATTAAAGATTTATCCACAATTTAACAAACATGGTAAGTTATCAAAGATGATTAATTAATACCACCTTGAAGAGATGTGAAAGGTATTAAGCTCAGAATTATGAATGTAAGTTATAGTACCTTGAATCGGCAAAAAAATATAATATTTTTATGTGTACCTCTCCACCTGAATACCAAGGGTAACTGATATATAACATGAAATCACATTAAATCTAATCAGAGCTATTTTTTTTAAATAGTAAAAAATCATTATTGCTCATATTTAAGAAGAGCCACAAGTGCAAGTATAATACCTGACCATATAAGTGTAGTATATATTTATATACAAATTATTGCTTAACTGTAGTAGAACATAAGCATTAAATGGGAGTTGGGAAGAGGTAGACTTACTAGAAAATCGCAGGAGCAAAGCAATTAGGAGAGAATGCTAGAACTTGAAGGCACAGGTAAGATGACCCATTAAATTCAATAATAAATAGAGAATCAAGCACACAAACAATTGAAAGAACAGTCAAATCACATTGAATATATATTAGAAAAATGTGGTGGAGATAAGAGCAAAAAAATAAATAATAATATAATAATAACATGACATGCATTAAAGAGTAACATGATAATGAAAGGAGTAATATGGGTTATATAAAATAAAATTCAGCTAATCAACATGTCAACATGGCTATAGATCATAGAAAATATATCAATAACAGCAAGATGGTAAGCATCATAGGGTAATATAATAATGAAAATGGTAATATGGGTTGCATGACACAAATCCAGCTCATCACAATACAATTTCAGCTCTCAAGAAAATTTCTGAGAAGTGAACAGCCACAACGGTAAGCTAACTGCAGCAAGAATCTCATGAACAAAAATTGGTCCACCATGGAAAATAGTTTCCATCAAAGGATTTACGCAGGAAATACAGAAATAATGATAATATCGCAAATCAACTAGGAATGATGAAAATGAACACCACAGAAGCAAGATAAAACAAAAAAGCAAAGGGTTGATATAAGCTGTAGTACTGTATCCACTGCAGAACTCAGATCTGGGGTTAGGTTAGGCAGACGGGATCCACCGTGTCAAAGGAGGGAACAGAGAAAAATGGCAGAAGACAGATCTAGAGTTAGGGCAAACGGAGTCCACCGCATCAAAAGAGGGAACAACGTTTACCTGAACTCACCCAGAGAAAACCAACAGTACTTACCGTCACCAACCCAGAAGCTCGCCGCTGCCAGAGAGGCACTGTGTCGACCTACGTTTCAGAGCGAAAGACCACGCTTGACGCCGCGTCTGAAGCGGGCCATCATCCGGCAGCTAGCACGGACAACCCAACCGCTCACGAAGGCTTCGCGTGCCAGAGACAGCGCCAGATCCGCCATCTCCGCTCTTACCCCAGCATCGCAGATGGGTAGCTAAACCTAGGGGTAGGCGGGGTAAGGGAAGCCCGCTAGGTTTGTTAAACTCAGAGGTAAAATAATGCATTTTTAAGCATTTGGTGGGTTAACTGGGTTAACTTAAGTTAACCCAACTAACCCACCCTATCCAAACGGCCCCTAAGAGGTCATCTTAGGTATGGGCTAGCTCATAGAAAACCTTCATTAATGAGATCACATGCTCCACTCACTCTATAAATACTACGATTAAATATATGAAGGAGATTTGGGGGAATTTTTCTCGGGGGTCTACCCACTTTATTTCCTTGCTGGAATATACTTCAACTAAGGCTATTCAGCTAGCCCTTGGATGACTCTTCAACTCCCGTGGTGGTTCCACCTTATCCTAGCTCTTTGGCATGGCTTCCCTTTCCACAGTGGTGAACTTACATAATGGCCCACTGTCTTCTCTTCCTTCCTTGTAATAGAGAGATCCCGGTTCTTTCAGTCAACTTCTCATTCCTCTCCCCTTACTGTTTGTAACTTGTAATTTAAATAGATAGTAATAAAGTCTCTTTGCCTTCTTAACCCTACTTAGTTATCGTTTGGATATTTTTCCCAAACAATGGTGAGCTTTAAGCTGGAGTACCCTTTTGGTTTGTGCCTCACTCTATTTCTTTGGATTATCGTTTTAAAAAGTCCTCGTTTGGTTCGAGCATTTTTTTAGACAAGAGAAAAAAAATATTTTATTTTTTAAGTTTAATGAAAGAGAAATTTATTTTAAAGTGTGTAAAATATAAAATATTTTAAATTCTAATATTCATATTTGCATTAGATTTGATATAAAGTTAATTTTTATAGTTAAAATTTGTGTTGGGTAAAAAATTTGACTCCAACCAAACGAGACTAAAAAGGTTGTTTCTGCGATTCTAGATTTAGTTGTTGGGCAGTAAGTTTTCCATGCTTGGGATTTCCATCAGGGAAGGTTGCAAGACGCATGTCTTTTCTTTTCATTTGAATAGGTGATCATTGGTCTTCAACCTAGTGAATTGCTTCCTTGTTGCTTGGTTGATGCAACAAATATGTGAGAATCTTGGGAAGATTCATTTGGTGTGCGCAATAATGACAATGGCTCCTTATGTTGATACTAAGGCTGTTAATTTCGGTCGAAGATTGAAGATTGCCTGAAAGTTGAATTGGATTTTGAATCGCATCGAGTTCGACTCGATCCAAACGAGCACCTAACGGGTCATTTTTATGGCTCAAGATTTTAACAATCTAATTTTGAGTTGAATAGGATCGGATTTAGACTGCTTGAAATTAGATCAATTAAAAAAATAAAAATATTATTTATATATATTTATACTTATGATTGGATTTAGGATATTAGTTTTTTGTAATAGTCTGATAAAAGATTTTATTGAAATTTCTTGCATAAACTTTATTCAAACTATATTTATTGTAGATTAATTTTTTTTTACTTTTAGCTTTAAACATTAGACCAAGACCAATGACTATAGTTTAAGTTAATTGAATAAGTACATTTATACATAAAATTTGGCTAAAATATCAAAAATTAATTTAAAATCTCATTGACTTTGGCCTGAATTGCGCTTGAATCGATAACAATTGAGCTAGGATCTAGCACAAATTGAGATCAGATCAAACTCTTTTTGTTCATTTTTAGATATTTTTAATACAATCTTGAGCCGGAGTTAGATTGGCTCGAGATTGAATTGTTAACAGCTTTAGTTGATACTGTTTAATGTTGTTAATAGGTGACCTTTATATTGTTTTAAGTTCAAAATTGGAAAAATGATGTTGCATTTTTTAGTTTCTGAAATAGTCTAAGTTTATGTAGATCTAATCTATTCATATAAGCTTGGTAACATCAGTTTTGTGGCTTTGTTCTCTGATATAAATTTATTGAATGGCTTTGTTATTTTACCTCCACAAAGATAATGCCTCAATCCTTATGGTAAACCCAACAAAAGCATTTTTATCATGGCAAAAAGCTTTATTTTATTTATAAAAAGATTTAAAGAATTATTTTATTTTTCATTCTACACAAACTTCAATATTATACAATCACTTTATTTTACATCCTACACAATTCTCAATAAATCATTTCAATTTTATTTCATTTTCAACATAATTTTTAATATGATTCACTCACCTTATTTTCTATCGTACGTATCTTTCAGAAAAAAGCCACAAAACTGTTTCTTTTTCTTTTTTTTTTTTCTCTCCAACCAAAGTAACCAAAGTGTGAGGAAGCCATTTAGGTGTAGCAATAATGATGCTTGTCTTAAATAAAGTTTATATGGTTAAAATAAATTGAGCTTGAGCTTAAAATACTTCACTGGTGAAAGCTAATTAAAGAAATAATGCATCATAATGTCTGTTTTCTGCCTTGCCCTATCTCTCTTTGGTATTCATAGTAAAGTGCATTTGAATAAAGGTAATATAAAGGGCAAACAATTTGTTATTTATTTTCATGTTACATGAATTAATTCTCTTTTCCATCCATTCATTATCAATTGTCAAACCTGCTTCATTGTGTTTTGATGTTCTTGTTTATTTGTGATAGTTTTGCGCTAAGTTCAATATTATGATTTTTCTACTGTTTCATTCTCGCTTTTCTTTTTGCATTCAAACTTCAGAGAAGAGAAAGGAGAAGTATCCTGATATTTTTTTATTAGATCCTCTCAAAAGAACCTCTTGACCACACTTGATAGTATCAGATGCACATCCTCTAAAGCTATCATATTCGCTGAACAATTATCGTGATGCCCCTTATTGTCCAATTGTCAGGCCTTTTAGAAGGGAGCAAGGGGATAGAAGTCATTCTCTCAAATTGTTCATCCGCTCGGATGATAGATCATCATTTTAATCATTTCACTCGACTATGAATGTAAGAAAATGGTTGGAGATAGGGGAATTTTCTTCGATTATTCACCTCGCCTCTCTACTAAAACTACCATGCTCACCAGAAAACTCATGCGTCTTGGGATCTTCAAAGAGAAACAATGAAGGGACGGGAGAAGAATCGAATGCTGCTCCATCTTTTTACTTGTACTTGATATCTCTCCCTACTTATGGAGATCCAAACATTTGCGATTTTAACCTTTTTCCTCTTAGTGGAATTTAATTTATGAAGTTAACGTCTTGGTTATCTCTCAGACACTCGGATTCCAAGTTAATAGTTTTTGTCACGACCCAAACACCGTAATCCTTTATCTAATAAAAAAAATATCTATACTCAGATTACGACTGAATAGGTCGCGACGGAATAAAATACCTTATAAATAAATAAATAAGCAAATCACACAGTTATATATAATTAGCTCATAAATATCATCACTAAAACACACTGAAAGTATCTATCCCTAATACATTTATATCTCGGATGTCGTCGCGCCCAAATCCATAGGTACCTCATCACAACAAGTGACCCACACGTGATCACCTTTGGTGATCGTCATCACCCCGGATAGTCGGAAACTACCACTGGATGTCGTCACATCAATATCATCATCATCGAGCTCGAACCGTAGTGGGTATGATTGCGAAGAGAAACAAATTAACTTTTCCTTCACACATTATATATCAATCTCATTATATCAGCATCATATATTTTACAAAATTCAACATCAACTAGTTACATTTATCATATAGCTCAATCGAACTTAAAGCATTTTAAGTAATCCATCACAATCAATCACTATATTTAAAAACAGAGTCAATCAGTAAATAAATCATCCAATCATGAAGAACATATGATAATCACAGAGCACACAATATTTACTCAAAATATAGTATTTTATCTTTGTTAAATTAATTTATAAACACATTAGAGTAGATCCACCTACCTCATAAGCTGAATGATAATCTATCTTTCACGTATATGACTTGAAAAACAATAATACAAATAAATTGAAATTTTTTTTCTTTTAGTTAACTTCAACTATATATATATATATATATATATGTGTGTGTCAAATATTATAAATCTATCTATATAAATATAATTTTAACTGAATCCAAATTATGAGTTTTGATAAAAATAAATTTATAACTATTTATCAAAATTAATGAATTAACTATTATTATACACAAATCAAATTTATAACATACTTTCTTACCTTTTTAATCTTCTTCTCCTCCTCCTCCTTCCCTTTCTTCCTCTTCTGCTCCTCCTTCCCTTTCTTCCTCTTCCTCCTCACAGGCCACGGCAAAGGCATGGCAAGGAACAAAGAAAATGGCAGAAGCTTGGAGAAGAAGCTCTGTTCTTATCCAAGTATTTGGATATTGCATTTTGGTCTCTCTAGTTTCACCTGCTCATAAATAAATCCAAAATTATTATTTTTAGATCCATTTTTTCTCATATAAAACCTGATTATTACAGTTTTTGTGTTGCTTTTCTTTCTCATTTCTTGTCTTTACCATTTACGAGTCGATCCTAGTTAATTGGTTTTCACATTAAGAAGTTAGTGCCCTCACATAACATCATGATTCAAGTTTAAATCTCTCTTCTGTCTCCTCCATAATTGAATTAAATCCTGAGAATCATCCACTCCAACCATTGATATGACTATCCTACATTCCACCACTCATACCCCTTTTTAATTCCTCTCCCTCAACCATCAATTGTGTGCTTGAAGTCATCATCATCTTATCAAACTATGAAGCAATCAAACACCAAGCTTCCTCCTCTCAATTTGGCTTATATAACGCCAAGATTGACTACTCTAATTTGCACTTGTTCACCGTAAATTGCAGACTTTCATGCTCTCTAATTACAACTAAAAGATGAACCCAATGCAATATGTGAAATGTTTTAAAAATGCCCTTCTCATTGGTGATCTCATATCTAAAGTCCATAAAAGTGTAGTTTGTTTTTAAACAACCTGTACCAAGGCCAATTTTATGCTTCATTATCATTAAACTCTTACTGAAGCATGAGATAGAATCAAAAAGAAAATTTACCTTGAAGAGTTCAAGCTCCAATCACTCAAACATCTAAAAGAATTGAGATAATCTGAATTTTCATCTTCACCAAAGAAAGAGAGTCTTCTAGGACTCCTTGTCTTCTTCCCAACAGCTAATAAGAGATCTGCAGGAAGCAGCTCCTTATCGAGATGCAACATCGCCTATAGCTCGATAAATGAGATGTTTGTGACATTGAAGGGGAAAGGTTTTATTACAACTAGTCAGCTTCCTGGTTCTTATTCTTGTGAATTGTGCGACAACTACAACCATAATGTACAAGATTGCTATCAACTTAAGCGAGTATTATGTCTTTTGATCGAAGAGGAACGTCTTCCCGATTGTCAGAGAGCCAAAAAAGTCACAAATCAGAAAGTTTTTTTGCCTTCAACAATTGAAAGAGTGGTGGACCCAAGAACAAACAGCTCGATAGGCAAAAATCTAATCAACAAGAAATCATTCTTCACTTTATTCGGCTTTAACCCCTGTGTTGTCCAGAGACCACCCACACCATTGGTTCCTTGAAAAAACTCCTAAATGACACAAATCCTTGATATTAATTTCATTGCAGGTCATGATCTCCTGGACTATGAAGATATCGAACTCCAGTCATGATGGCAAATGTCGAAGTGTAGAGGATCCTGATATTGAGACCAAAAGCATAGTATATTTAATCTATTGCTCATCTTTGCTTGAGATGGGAGTTGATGAGAACAACCTCCTACAGCCCTCTATAACCTGTGTCAAGCTTCTCGAGGAAAATCCTCACGCCAATAGACTTCATGTGTGTTGGATCAAATTCCATGACAAAGGTGATCGAGTTCATGATCATGGATAGGCAGATTGATGTTCAATGCATGGAGATTGACGACAAGTAAGAATGTGCTGTGAGATCTTCGCGTATATGCGCATCAACTAACTAGATCCAAGAGAGAACTTGTACCTGAAGAAAATGTAATATATGTCCCTGTCTAAATGAGAAGAAAATATGGTAACCTACTTGTGTTTAAGAATCTTAATGAGAATGAAAGGGTGTCATTGTAGCCCTCATTTCTGAGTCTGAGTCCTGTGATGTTTTGGCCTAGAGACCTCATGATATAACTATTTTAGATAGCAAAATCATTGAGTAAAAGCTATGTATGCTTTTTGATCACTCATTAGTTAGGCAAAAGAAGAGAAATTCTAGATTCGGAAAATAAAAGGCCGTTAAGGTGGAAGTTGCAAAATTCTTTGAGGAAGCTTTGTTCAAAAAGTTATCATTAAAAAAAGGCCTGTTCAAGAAGTAAAATATCCATAGTGGCTCACAAATGTTGTTGTGGTCTTGAAGAACAATGGCAAATTTCATATGTGCATGGATTTCATCAATCTCAACAAATTATACTTGAAAAAAGTTTTACTTACTGCCAAATATCAACAAGCTAGTAGACCCCACGACATAATTTTCGATAATGAGCTTGACCTTTTTCTAGATATCGTCAAATAAAGATGACTAAAGAAGACGAAGAGAAAACATCATTCGCTACAGACTTCGAAACTTCCTATTAAAGTGACGCCATTCGACAATTTCGACTTAAAGAATGTCGGAGCAATGTTTCAAATAATGGTGGACTTCATCTTCAAAGCTTGAAAGGAAAAACTTGGAAGCAATGTACTTTAACATGAAACTTAACCCTACCAAGATATTTTTGGTGTAGCTTTAGGGAAGTTCCTTAGATTTTTTTTCTGTTAGGAAATATAGGCCAACCCGGGCAAAATTAAGGCAATTTTTAACTTGAAACTCTTAAGAATTATAATGAAGTCCAGAAGCTCACCGAAAAGATTGCCACACTATCCCTTTCTACAAATGTCTTTGTAATGGGGGCAATGGCAAAGATCAATGAGCGCGAAGAGGATTTTATCACCTTAAGAAAGTACTTGGTGTTTTTGTCAGTCATATCTTACAAAATGCCAAAAATAAGTATCATGCCCTCGAAAAGCTTGCTTATACTCTAAGTCAGTTTTTTGTCAAAAAACTTGCTTATGTAGTAATTATTGCAGCTAGGGAATTTTGACATTATTTTCAAGGCCACACAATCAAAGTCATGATGGAATAACTATTGAGGTAAATTCTCTACACTTCTGTAATCTTCGTGTGATTATAAATGGGCGGCTGAACATTTTAGAATTTGATATGGACTGTGTGCTCAAAACTGTGATAAAGGTTCAAGTCTTGGCAAAGTTGTCGACGAACACTTTATTGCCACAAAGCTAAGGCCTTCTGAAGGATAAATAATATGAGGGCATAGCACATGATAAAGTAGGTTACTATCAGAAGAGTAGGTTACTGCTTGTGTAATATTCAAGTTTTATATGAGAAAAATTAGACCTCAAAATAATAATTTTGAACTTATTTATGAGAGAGTGAAACTATGGGAACCAAAATATAATTATCCCAATAAATGGATAAGCACAATTTGTTGTTGCTGGCTCTGGATTGTTCTCTGCCGTGGCTTGTGAGGAGGAGGCGGAGGAAGAAGAAGAAGAAGAGGGAGAAGAAGAAGAAGAAGGAGAAAGAGAAGATTAATAAGGTGAGATTATTTTGTAATTTGATTTATGTATTATAATAGTTAATTTATTAGGTGTAAAATATAATTTTGACAAATAGTTATAAATTTATTTTTTTATCAAAACTCATAATATGGATTCAGTTAAAATTATATCTATTTAGCTAGATTTATAATATTTGACATATATATATATATATGAGTTGAAGTTAACTAAAAGAAATAAATTTTAATTTATTTATATTATTGTTTTTCAAGTCATACACGTGAAAGATAGATTATCATTCAGCTTAAGAGGTAGATGGATCTATTCTAATGTGTCTATAAATTAATTTAACAAAGATAAAATATTATATTTTGAGTACATATTGTGTGCTCTGTAATTATCTTGTGTTCTTCATGATTGGATGATTTATTTACTGATTGATTCTGTATTTAAATATGGTGGTTGATTGTGATGGATTAATTAAAATGCTTTAAGTTCGATTGAGCTATATGACAAATGTAATCAATTGATGATGAATTTTGTAATATATATGATGATGATATAATGAGATTAATATATATAATGTGTGAAGGAAAAGTTAATTTGTTTCTCTTCGCAATCATACCCATTACGGTTCGAGCTCGATGATGATATTGATGTGATGACATCCAGTGGTAGTTTCCGACTATCCGGGGTGATGACGATCACCAAAGGTGACCATGTATGGGTCACTTGTTGTGATGAGGTACCTATGAATTTGGGTGCGACGGCATTCGAGATAACCTACAGAGGGTTATCTGATTGAGGTGATGACCTCGTGGTGACTATGGGTGGGTCATCATGGATGTGGTAGTGTGGCTATAGTTGACTGAGAAACAGGGCCCGGCTATAGTTGACTGAGAAACAGGGCCCGGGAATGTGATAAAAGATTGAAAATAATCGTTCACGAATTAACTTGATTTTCTCAGTAGCTTCATCAACAAGTTGTGGTCCAAACATAGCTCGTTCCTTACCTTCAAACCAACATAATGGCAACACTTTCTTCCATAAAAAGCTTCATATGATGTCATGTCTATACTAGCTTGATAACTATTATTATAAGCAAATTTAATCAATGGAAGGTGATTCTCCCAACTTCCGCCAAAGTCAAGTACACACAACCTTAACAAATCCTTCAAAGTTTGTATTGTTCTCTCTGTCTGACCATCAGTTTGAGGATGAAATATTGTACTAAATTTCAACTCAGTACCAAATACTTGATGTAATTTCTTCCAGAAATGAGATGTAAACTTAGGATCACGATCAGAAATTATAACTTTTGGAATTCCATGCAATTTTACAATCTAATTTAAATATTTTTTGGCTAACTTATCAGCTGTATTAGTTATCTTTATAGCAAGAAAATGTACTGTTGTTGTCAATCTATCAACAATTACCCATATTACGTCATGCCTTTGCGGTGATTTAGGTAGCCCTACTACAAAATCCATAGCAATTTCTTCCGACTTCCACATTGGAATAGAAATGAGTTGTAGTAGACCGCTAGGTTTCTGGTGTTCCCCCTTTACTTGCTGACAAGAGAGATATTTATTAATAAACTCTACTACATCTCTTTTCATTCCTGGTCACCACACAATTTGCTTTAAATCACAATACATTTTGTTTATGCCAGGATGTATTGAATATTTACAGCAATGTGCTTCTCGTAGTAGTAATTGTCTAAACTCGTCAACTTCTGAATACAAAGTCTTTCTTTAAATTGTAGTACTTCATATTCATTCAATCTGAAAGTAGATTTCCATCCTTCTTTTACTTTCTTGACTATCTTTTGAAATTGAGGATCATTACTCTGACTGTCTTTTACTTATCGAAGCCATACATATTGTATTCAATAAACATCACTTAATTTATACCGATCTGTCCATGTGTTTGATTTGCACCTGAAAAAAAAAATTAGAGTCATTAGTTGACTCAGTAGGTGAATCAGATCCAACATGCTTAATGCTTAAACAATTGGAGTTTGAAGAAGGAGATCATGTGTTTCTTAAAATGAGTCCGATGCGAGGAATATTTAGATTTGGAAAATCAAACAAATTGAAACCTCGGTATATTGGATCTTTTCAAATTATTCAAAGAATTGGTGCAGTTGCTTATCGATTGGCACTACCACCTCAACTATCAGGAATACATAATGTGTTTCATGTTTCTTCATTGAGAAATTATATTTATGATCCTACTCATGTTATTCAGTTTGATTCAAAGGAGATGGAGATTGGACCTGACTTAAGTTACAAAGAGACACCAATAAAGATTTTAGGAAAAGATGTGAAGCAGCTGAGAAATAAATAAATTTCTATGGTTAAAATACTTTGAAAAAATCAAATAGAAAAAGAGGCTACTTGGGAAGTTGAAGAATAAATACAGAAAATATTTCCAAAACTTTTTGCATAAAATTTCGAGGACGAAATTTCTGTAAGGAGGAGAGAATTGTAATATTCAAGTTTTATATGAGAAAAATTGGATCTCAAAATAATAATTTTGGACTTATTTATGAGAGAGTGAAACTATGGGAACCAAAATGTAATTATCCCAATAATTGGATAAGCACAGAGATATTTCTTTTATTTGTTGTTGCTGGCTCTGGATTGTTCTTTGTCGTGGCTTATAAGGAGGAGGCGGAGAAGAAGAAGAAGAGGGAGAAGAAGAAGAAGGAGAAAAAGAAGATTAATAAGGTGAGATTATTTTATAAATTTGATTTATGTATTATAATAGTTAATTTATTAGGTGTAAAATATAATTTTGATAAATAGTTATAAATTTATTTTTTTATCAAAACTCATAATATGAATTCAGTTAAAATTATATCTATTTAGATAGATTTATAATATTTGACATATATATATATATATATGAGTTGAAGTTAACTAAAAGAAATAAATTTCAATTTATTTGTATTATTATTTTTCAGATCATACACGTGAAAGATAGTTTATCATTCAGCTTAAGAGGTAGGTGGATCTACTCTAATGTGTCTATAAATTAATTTAACAAAGATAAAATATTATATTTTGAGTACATATTGTGTGCTCTATGATTATCTTGTGTTCTTTATGATTGGATGATTTATTTACTAATTGATTCTGTATTTAAATATGGTGGTAGATTGTGATGGATTAATTAAAATGCTTTAAGTTCGATTGAGCTATATGACAAATGTAATCAATTGATGATGAATTTTATAATATATATGATGATGATATAATGAGATTGATATATATAATGTGTGAACGAAAAGTTAATTTGTTTCTCTTCGCAATCATATCCACTACAGTTCGAGCTCGATGATGATGATATTGATGTGACGACATCCAGTGGTAATTTTTTACTATCCGAGGTGATGACGATCACCAAAGGTGACCATGTGTGGGTCACTTGTTGTGACGAGGTACCTATGGATTTGGGTGCGACGACATCCGAGATAACCTACGGAGGGTTATCTGATTGAGGTGACGACCTCGTGGTGACCATGGGTGGGTCATCGTGGATGTGGTAGTGTGGCAATGGTTGACTGAGAAATAGGGCCCAGGAATGTGATAAAAAATTTAAATAAAGTTTTGACATGTTTTTACTAAGACCTTGATGTATGTGATCATTACATTAAGCATGTTGGATCTAATTCACCTACTGAGTCAACTAATGAGTCTAATTTATTTGTTTTTTCAGGTGCAAATCAAACACAGGGACAGGGTTGAGACGGTTTAGCAGAGTTATCTGTATAAATTAAGTTATGTTTATTGAATACAATATGTTTTATGGTGTGATACTGTATACATTTTGAAAACTGATTATTATGTGAATATTTTCCGTAGTTGTTGATGATATATAATTGTATATGGGATAGATACTTTCAGTGTGTTTAAGTGATGTTATATATGCAAATTATATATAACTGTGTGATTTACTTGTTTATGTATTTATATTTATTTTATTTCATCGCGACCTAGTCAGTCATATTCATGGTCCATAATTGGAGTAAAAGAAGGATTAGGGTGGTTGGGTCGTGACTGCTTGTTTCCCAGAAATATAATCATTAACTTCTCTTTATTCATTAAAATTTATCCTAATGAAAAATACACATAATTTAACGTCTTCTGCATGCTTTCGTAATATTATTTACACCCTAAGTACGTAGGGTGAAACAGCTTCAGACTCTCAACTAATAGCATTCTTCTGCAGCTTCAAAAATAGATCTATTGTGTGATAATATGTTGCACAAACAAGTACTTGAATGTCCACGTGCACGCTTTAGAATACTATTAAAGCATTTAGATGCATTCGTAGTCATAGTACCGTAACTGAAACCTCTGTCATAGATAAGTGTTCATTTTTTAAACCCTCTATCTTCCAACCACTTATGAGCATCCGGATGTATATCAGCAATATCTTGCATATACTGGACAAAACTATTTCAAACATCAGTATTGCCTGCACTGTATATCTTATCACACATAAACTCAATTGCCTAAATACCTAGAGACTGTAAAGTCTTCTTAAAATTTTTCTAAGGTGATGAAGACAATGTAGATGAGCAGTATGAGGTAAGACAGATGCTACGCCTCGCAATAAATTAGAATATTTATCGTTAATAATACACAGATCTCTTCATGTACGTAGTGGCTCGATTAGGTCGTGCATTCTAGTTAGAAAATACTCTTAGGAGTTATTATTTTCTGACTCAATCGCAGCAAGTACTAATGAAAATTATTAGCATTTATGCCTACCGTAATTAATAAAGTACCACGATATTTGTCTAAAAAAACGTCTCATCTATACTCAACACTGACCGACAGAATTTTCATCCTTCAATAGACGGATCAAAATTTCAGAACAGACGTTCGAACCTATTTACTTGAGATTTCTGTATGTCATAAACAATTTCAGGCATAATTTTTATATCTGTACAAATTTTTATATGATTCTTTCCAATCACCAAATATAGCTTTGATGGCCTTTCTTTGAGCATTTCATGTTTTCATGTAACTGATTTTAATATTGTACTTTGCATTTACTCGTGACATAATGTCACTTGGGCGTATATCAATTTGTGCTCGCATTGTTGGTTCTACTAAGCGAGCAATAAATCTAGACGTGTATTGACAGTGGTCCTCGTTAGGTTTCAGGTTAGAACAGTTATGCGGCTCACCAAGAGTAGATATCTTTTATGCACCGTCGTACCTCTTGGCGGAGATTGCATGTAAATATCATTTACATGGAGTGGGCTTATTCGCAGCATGTATACAAATTAATATAATTTTTTATTTTTTTGATATTATCTTCTTATGTTGCACATAATTACGGATTGTCCAACACTCAGTGAATATTGCAACTCCCACTTTGAATAAAACGCAGTGTTTACCTGAAGATGTTGTAGCTCCAGAAAAGTTAAGTGTTTATCTAAGCAACCAAAGTAGGCATCATCGTCGATCTCTACATCATATTCTTACATGTTTGCAGCAAATTGAACGCAGGCATTGTTTAATTCAGACTGTTGCACCCATGTTGAATCTGCTGCAATAAAATTGCATGAAAGAGTATCAACATCCCACTCTCTTTGAGCGTTCTCCTTCTCGTTAAGTTCATCCTCACTAAAGCCCGATTCTCTTTTAGATTGAGATAGACTACTAGTGTACATTGATTAGTAATCGTTTTCTTCATTAATGATATCATTAACTTGCACATTATAACTTATGGATGGACCACAAGTATCGTAAATATTACGATCATAACTGCATAATAATTTAAATAAATTCATGTAAAAAAATATACTTAATAATATACCTACACAATATATTTACTTAAGAAAATTTTACAGTATATTAAAAACATGATAGTTCTTCAGATTATGATGGAAGATGTATATTTGATAGTTCTTGCGTAACTGAGATGAGCACACTTTCTTGAGTATACCCGAAATAAATTTCTTCATCATTCACATGCGATGAAGTACTAATAAGTGGTACAGCTTCAATGTAGAGTGTTAGAGATGTTTGAGACGTACGCTCTAACATAATCTCACATTCGTCATCATCTTCGACATACAATGCTATATATCTTATTTTTTTTATATTTGCACAATATTTTTACATCATGATTGTTCAAATCGAGACGCATTGCTCGACATATTTTATTTTTCAAATCAGCTAATGTGTCATCAAGTTTAAATTTCAGAACCTTAGCGTGACCACCAACATAATACAGAAATCTATCATCTATAAATATTAAGTTACCACCAAAATAAATAGTAACATAAA
This sequence comes from Apostasia shenzhenica, assembly GCA_002786265.1. Lineage (NCBI taxonomy): Eukaryota > Viridiplantae > Streptophyta > Magnoliopsida > Asparagales > Orchidaceae > Apostasia > Apostasia shenzhenica. Next base: position 886,366 of record KZ451907.1, read on the forward strand.
CAGATAAGTTTGCTATTTGATCTACAATATAATATCTTTAAGTGTGATTAATATAAAGATAATAGCGCCTAATTATTATTCAGCAAACAGGTAGTAAGTAGGCCCAATGAACAACAAATAATTAAATTTAATTTTTTTATATTTTTAATAAAAAAATATTCATGTAGCCGACCCCATCTAGTGGGATTAAGGCTTGGTTGTTGTTGTTGTTGTATATTTTTAATAATTTTATTTGTTGTTATGTAACTATTTAAATAATTATACCCTAAACAGTCAATTAATTGATAATTAGTAATTCAGTAATTAAAAAAATAAAATAAAAATATGATTAAAAAAATATAGAACATACTTTAAGTATTTACTGCTCTTGATTTTTTATTGCTGAACTTCTCTTGCTCTTCCCTGAAGATGAGAAGTGTGGAGAAAATGAGGAGAGTAAATTTATAGAAATTGTTACTTAGAAGTCGCCCGCGTGGCAGGCAACTTTTAATAACTAGAAGTTACCCGGCTGATGGGCAACTTCTACTTAATGGCAGCCCAATAACGGAGTCAAAAACATGGTCTTTTTGTTAATATTTTCTTAATTAAACTTAATTAGTTAATTAAACATGCTTAAATTAAAAAGATTGAAAGAAATGACAAACATCATCAATTGTTTGTCCATTCAAAATTTACCAACTGTAGTTAATCTCAACTATGGAGATCATTAAAAAGAAAAATGGCCTTACTGCCCCTCAAAAGTGACAGAAAAGAGAAGGTTGTCTTCTCTGATTGTTATCGCCAATGACATTGCAAAGCCACTTAAAATCCTTATAGGGAACCTTTAAAACTCACACGAAGGATCATCAGAACCACCTTCAATCTTTGACAACAACCAGATAAGCGAATCACAGATCAGCCAGATCTCAACCCCTATCAAAAAGCAAGTGCCAGAAAGGAGGATGCTTGGCGGCAGGCGTCGAAACTTCACTAACAAAGACTGGCTCAACGTTGGTTTCCTCCTTTAGGATGAGAGCACGCGGTTGGTTAGGGTTAAGATTAGAGATTGCCTTGAAATGGAGGTGTGCTTGGGCACTTTTAAATCTCTCGTAACCAATTAGCGTATAAGTTTAAGTTTCAGCTTACATGAAGCTAATTTGTTGCCAAAATTTAAAATAGTTCATGTTTATGTTTGGGTTGACTTAGCATCCCAATAAGCATAAATGATACGTAGATATTATGTTGTATAAACTGCAGCTGCCCCACAACTACTCATATTGTAAATTGTGCAGTTCCACAACTTATTCATTGAACTGACAGAGTCAAAGTCATTTGTTGTGCACGATTTTGGTAAATCTTATTGTTAACACGTGGTTCCTGCGCTGCATCCTGGCCGAACACGTGGCGCCTGACAGGCCTGTACTTGATTGATTGATTTGCTGACTCAGCTTCGGGTTTTGCAAGACTCTTGACCTAGGTCAAACATAGGGCACGAGGGTTCAACCAACCATCGCCCACGACGATCCCGGATTAACCTTCGTAACTTCGGGCACGAGGGTACGAGGTAATGCCTGTCACAATAAACTCCACCTAACCCTGCCGATCGCCGTACAGACGTTCTTTCCCAGAAGAAGTACCAGCATTAAAATATGTCACCTTCCCGTACGAAAGGCAGATCTCTCCAGTGACAGAAAAACGGCACTCGGAGCTCATCCGTCACCTTTCCTCCGGAAAATCAGGGAACTTGGGTGAAGCTGCACCATCCCTGCCTACAAATATCGCTGAACAGTTCTCCAAAAAGAGAGACGGGCACACGAGAAGACACGGACACAAAGAGCAGTTTTCCATGGTATCAGGACCCCAACTGAGGAGCTCCCTTCTTCTTCATCTCCTTCTTTTTTCCTCTTTCTCTCCTTTTCTAAAAGATATTGTACAGCCTTCAGGGCTATTCTTTTTTCCTATTAGTGAAATCTCTTTGCTGACCGTCCGGTGGACGTAGGGGATTCCCTCCCTGAACCACCTTAAATCTCCGTGTATTTTTCTGGTTGCTTTGCACTAATCTCCTCCTTGAGCCTCTGTTAACAGGCTCACCTCCCTTGCGCGCCGCCGTCTCCCGGAACTCTCTCTCTTTGGTGTTTCCTGGGATCCCCACATCCTACGTCAACACTTATACAATTACAACTTATAACATGCAGTAAGAGTATCTTCTCATAATTTTTGATGACTGACATATTTAATCAGCACAAATACAAATATTTTGAAATTAATTATGTTCATATTTCTTATAAGTAAAGCTATTTTTGAAATTTTACCTCTTATTTGTTTCACAGTGGGATTCAATTCAGCTTAAAGATCTCTATTTTCCAGCATGCGCGACATAGTTAGGGATATAGACCTTAAACTTGGAAACCTTGTTCTAACAGCATGCTAATAAATAACTTATAATCTTAATATATTGGTACCTTTATAGCTTATTTCTTATGAATAATTTTGCTTCTTATAGGTACAAGGATTGCGATAAGGAGAACCCATGGATCAGCCCTCTGCCAGCCATGGTGGGGACAAGGTTGCTTGTAAAGCCAGCAACTGAGCCAACATTTCCGGTGATTCTGGAGATGACTGCCGTTAGCATGGCAGTCAAGAGGCCAGGGAAGGACGGGAGGACCAGGATGGAGGAAGAGGTGGTGGTGGTGGTGGAGATAGTCGAGTTTGATCGGAATAAGTACGTGAAGTTCGACGTGTTTGTTAATGCGACAGAGGGAATGGAGATGAAGACGTCGGCGATGGAGTGCGTAGGAAGCTTTGTGAGCTTGGCACATCTTCACCGGACAGGAAGGGGGGAGATGGTCGGCAGGACGGAGTTGAGGTTGGGGATAACAGCGCTGCTCAATGGCATCGCAGCAACAGAGGATGACGAGGTGGTAGTGACACTTGTGCCGCGCGTCGGGACGGTGAAGATCGGAGGCATTCGTAGTATCTTGACTTAATTTCTCTTCAGGAAAATGCCAGCAGTTTCTATATTTAAACGCACATACATACATACGTAGATTTACATAGAGAAATGCTTTGTAGGTGCGGATATTTATAGTTATGTGTGTAGAGAGAGTTTGTGGCATTGTTGTAGTTGGTAATTTAAGTTATTATAAAATACTGTGCTAGTTTGTTACTAAAATATTACGTTATATTCTCAACTAAGTTTTTATCTTTTGGGTTTATTTGATGAATATTGTAGGATACACATACTATATATCTTTGATCCAACTGACTAGATCAAGTGGTCAAGGTTGACCCCTGGATGGATCAGTTGATCAATTGACTAGCTGGTCAACCCGCTCCACCAATTGTTCGATTTTGGTCAACCACTTGATCCACTAGCTGATCGATCATGTGGTAGATTTTGGGTTGATTTCGTTTTTAATGTGCCATTTAAATTTTCAATTTTCAATCAGAATTGAGAGCAATTCCATTGATTAGTGGTCCGCTGACATTTGAAAACAATTTCTTAGTTTAATTGATGTTAGGTTTTAAGTAATTATAATTTAGTCCAATAATTCGTCTTAATTTATGATAATAAAAATTATAATTTCTCTAATTTCTAAATAATTATAATTTAGCCCCTTAAATCTCTTTCAGTGGCTTGCTCCAAATTTTTTTACAACAAAAACTATAGTGTTCTTTAATTTCTCTTATTATTGGCCTTAAGTCGTTAGAAATATGATCCATCTTTAAATTCCTTAATTTAGTCCAATAATTTGTCTTAAGTCATTTTATATTATCTTGGTTATAACTAGAAATTATAACTTGATTCTTTAATTACTCTTAGCCCTAATTCAGAATTTCTTACAATTAAGATTAGAGTTTCATCATCAGATTTCTCTTAGGCCCCGTTTGTTTAGGAGTTTAAAATTAACCTGGTTTAATTTTAACCAGGCATATCACATCACACATAAAATTTAATATTAAAAATTAAATTTATTTCACATCATACACATATTACTAAAATAATAACTAACTTATATCACATCCCTCACATATTCCAACATAATAACTAACTTTATATCACATCCCTCACATATCCCAACATAATAACTAACTTTATTTCACATCATTCACAACTTTTCAATAAAAAATATCTCCATTCAAATTTAATTTTAACCTTCTTAAATTTAACTTTACAAACAAACACACTCTTAGTGTTTATTTTAAGCTTTAATAAATTATAATTTAGTTCTCTGATTTTTTTTTTATAATCTTAAGTCCTAATAACTTATAATAAAAATTATAATTTGATATCTTGATAAAAATTAAAATTAACGTCTCAATTTGTTATAACAAAAACTATAGTTTAATCTCCTAATTTCTCTTTTATCTTAATCTAAATATATTTATAACAATAATAATTACTAGTATATTTTTCTAAAGATGCTTGTGCAATGCATGTCACATCAACTAGTTTATAAGAAAATATTTAAGACTATGTTTGTTTAGCTATTAAAAATTAACCTAATTTAATTTTAACCAGACATATCACATCACACATAAAATTTAATATTAAAAATTAATTTTATTTCACATCCTACACACATTACTAAGATAATAACTAACTTATATATCATCCATCATATATCTCAACATAATAGCTAACTTTATATCACATCCATCACATATCTCAACATAATAACTAACTGTATTTCACATCATTTATAATTTTTAATAAAAAAATATCTCTATCTAAATTTAGTTTTAATCTTCTTAAATTTAATCTTGCAAACAAACAGGCCCTTTTATAATCGTTATATTACAATTTAACTAAATATGAAGAGAAACATGGTACGGTTTTTTAATGGCTTTGTATGGTTGAGGGAAAAAAAAACCCAAACTTCTCCGGGGAGAGACAAATGAGTAATTGGATATGATTCATCCTACAAGGAGAAACTTGTGATTTGATAATTATAAGTCTTAGATTTAAAGGGACCTAAGGGTGGATATAAGTTCAAGTTTGGATCAGTTAAGGACCTTATTGTAAGCATAAAGTAATCTTAGAGATCTATATGTAAATGTACACACATATCATTATTGAAGTGGAAACTGGTGACAGCTCAGTTCTATCATCTCTGTCATGGTATCAGGTCGGTTGCCGATGAGACTGCCGGTCTTCCTCAGCACGCCATTGGATCGCAACCATGTAGGCGCCGCGATTTTCTTCCATGAGGTCATCCTCGATCCTCTTGCGCAACCTCCCACGAACACGTCAGCCATGCCCTACGCCCTCTCCGGTTGACCTCTCCGATCGGTGGCGGCTTTCTCCGTCTTCTGTGTTGACCGCACCGGTGCTCTCGAGCGCCGCGAGGCTCTTCTGTCCGGCCGGTGCCATCTCTAGCCCGAACTTCTTTGTCTCCTTCGTGGACCGTTCCCAACGCACTCAAGCGTGCCCCCACCGGCCGGCACGCCCTCGCCGGATCTTTAACAACCACGCATCTCTACCTCACCTCTCTATGGATTTAAATCTCCGTGACGTCTGCGCTACGTCAGCGTCACTACCATCAATCTCGAGGATATCAGATCTCACATAATACTATAAGGTTTATATTGTCAACACAATATGGACTTATTGCAAACCAACTCTCTAATGTCAGGCTCATCATCTCTATGCATATTCAGAAGTACCATAGATTACTATAATTGCAGGCTTCTCAAAAAGATACCTCTCAATTGGTATCCACATTGGTTCAGGAGAGCATGTCCACAACATGCTTGTCTCATACTGCTAGTCCTAACTCTTGGATCTTTGATTCTAACACTTCTAATCATATGTCTTAGAACATTTGTGACTAAAAAGAGCGGAAAATAATCGTCAGATGACGTCCTAAAAAAAAATCATTAAAGTAAAATACAGTTCTTTACAAGCTTCTAGGAGAATCTTGTATTAAAAAGGTCTTAAGCAATTTAGAATGATGGATCGCAAGCCTATGGATTCTCCTGTTAAAGGTGAAGGCCTTAGCCTTGAAACGTGCCCAAAGACTCTAAATGAGAAAAGAGAAGTGACGAGAATCCTGTATTCCAGTGCTGTTGGAAGTCTTATATACGCTATGTTGTGTACAAATTCATATATATGTGTTTACCATTAAAAATTTTAAAATCTGGCAAGACAAAAAAATTTGAGTTACTGCTTCTTCAAATTTGAGGGTATGAAGGGGTTAAAATTTTAAGTTGCTATAGAAGATAGTCATATGCAAAGAAGTAACGAGCCTTCGAAAGTTCGAAATTCAATAATGTTCAAAAAAATGTTTATTAAAGAAAGACAAATTTTGATTAGTTCGAAAATCATGGAAGATTGATGACAGTTGAATTCAAAGGAATATTCCTTGTAACAAAATTTTATTATGAGCCAGGCTACCAACTGTCATTGCTAACTATTATAACTGACTAGCACAAGTGGTACCCTTAATTTTACAGTGCTCAGGGACGAATTTGTGTGAGGTAAATAAGGAGAGAAAGAGCATATTCAAGACTAGAGATTTTAGAGAGATGACCGGCTAACCTCGATCCACATCAACTTCTCTCTTTTCTCCTATTTCTTCCATTCTCGAACGCTCCTCGGATCAGAATGAAAAATTACTGGATCTACGTCCAGAATTTTAGAATTCTTCAAAGTTAAGGCTAATCAAAGTAACTCTAAGATGAATTTTAGGGGGCGTTTGGTTCAATGTTATCTCAATGTTATGTTATGTTATTTTTAGAAATTAATTGTTTGGTTTAATGATATCTTTAAATAACATTACAATTAATTACAAAATTGCCATTACACGATGACATCTAGATGTCACTTCAAATTGGACGACATCTCAAGATAACACCATAAATTTGTCATTATAATGCAATAACTTCCAACTAAACAAAAATAATTTGGATAGCATTGATATTTTCTAATATCATAACATTAAACCAAACAAATGTCTATTGATGAATAACAATGACATTTAGATAACATGACATTTAAATAACATTGATATTGAGATAACACTGAACCAAACGCCTCCTTAATTGATTCTGCCATTAAAGTTATAGTATCGAAAGCTCTGTAATAGCAAAATCATATTGGAGCACTAATCAATGGCCGAAAGGCAGCAATTGCTTCCCATATGGATGAAAAATCTCCCATGGCATCCTGAAATTAAAGTTTCATCTAAAATAAGCTGCTATGCTGCCAAAAAAAGAATGAAAACAGAGGAGTTGATCAGAGAAAGAAACAGAATAAACGGAATTTTAGAACAAGAAATATCACCATGGCTGTATAAAAAGAATAAATTGTAGAAGCAGAAATCTCACAGAACAAATTACTTCAATTTCGGAGCAAGAAATAAAATTTTCACATTAAATTACACTATTTTCAAAGATAATGTCGACAAGGTTTATAGATGATATTATTTAGCAAGCTTCTGCAAAGAACAAAACAAAAGAACAAATTAAGTACGAAAGCTGATAATATATTAATATACTAAGAAGATATATAGAATAAAAGCTGATAATATATTAATATACTAAGAAGATATATAGAATAGGATCAGTTCTACATTGTGAGTGCTCATTCCAATCTTTTCAAACTTTGAACTTAGAAGAATACATTTTCTGACTTGATCTAGAAGAGAATTCATAACCTTGATTTCGAAGAAGATCCCTTAGAACTATCTAGAAAGGAATATTTTAGAATTTGAGCCTCTATTTAGAAGGAATAAAATCCTTTTGAAATTTGTGAAGAGAAGAAATCTTGGTTTTATTTTCATCAAACCTTTTATTTGAACCATGCCTTCGAGCCCATCTTTCAATTTTGTTCTATTTTCAATCTTGCCTCCTTGGAGTGATAGGCCTTGTTCTTCAATCTCACCTTTTTGATTTTGAATTGAATCTTATCTTTCGAACCAAATTTTTTCGAACTTCACTTTGGAAACCTGCCTGAAGAAATTTCAAAATGATGATTAAAGAAGGAGATAATGTTAAACACATTAAAAGAGCATAAATTACAAATTAATCTTTCCTTTCTTGCAGAAGTGAACATTTATAAAATAAAGAAAATTTGCTTTGAGCTTTTATTATTTATTTTGGCCTTATTAAATACCAGGCCAAATTGTCCTTTAAATATGATTATTTCTAATTGGTCTATAGTTTGTCTGCCTAGCATTTTAATCCACAGCATTCATTGTGCATGCATTCTACATTATTTCTGAGCCTTGCATTTTATTAGGTTCATTTTTCAGTTTTTTCACTTAGGAACTCAAGTAAGGTCAATTTCGAACCCAAATTTTGGATCATGACCATAATGATCCGAAGTGGTAAGTTGTATTAGGGCAAGTTGATGGAGGAGCAACAGGACATTATCCTCTTTTAATTGAGAGACATGCAAGAGATGAAAATCCTTTAAGCTGAACTCAAAGCGAAGATGATGCCTTTAAGTTGGCTTATTATTCTCCTCGAAGGTATACCTCTGTTCACCAAGATTTGAATACTGAGGGGTCAAGAGGAAGCCAAGCCACGCCCGGATCTACTAGCGCTTGACCACCCACTACCTCTATAGTGGAGGATGCTTTTAGGCCCCACATCCTAAGGATGGAATTGACTTCGGTCAGCGGCCTGCGACTAGAGAGGTTCTTTTCCCAGGAAAAGAACAGCTGTACACACCTAAGGGACGACCATATAGTCTCTACCGGTCTTGTCTTTCCGAAAAAAGATTGTAGATTGACCCATAGCGGGAATATAACCCCTAGGAATAGCCTCTAGGAATCGCCCCGAGGGGCCTACCTTCAACTGTAGGTCTCTCAACTGGCGGACCAGGGGGTAACGAGGCCTCGCCGATTGAGAATACGAATACCCATTCACATTCAGTAGTAGTCCGCTTGCCTAGCGGAGGAAAAGAACAGTTGTACACACCTAAGGGATGACCATATAGTCCCAAAGATGTGTTCACTAGCCTGGTTAGGCCTTCGAGATCCCCGCGAGCTCCAGCACCCCGATGCCAGATACCAAATGACCTGTACTATGACTATAGGATCCCTAGGCAATTCGGTGGTGATAGGATAGGCTCGACACTCGACCCACTGGATGATTTCAAAGTCACCAAGCTAGCAAAGATCGTTCTACCCACTTCTGATTATTGGATGGATCCGAAGGTCTTCACGATTAGCTCACTGACATGGATTTCTATTTCGACTGGGTTGAGATGTCAAAGGATAGACGATGTAGGATGAATTTAGAATTAGGCTCTATTTGGTTCACGGGAAAAGAAAGCCATGGACAAAATAGCTATAGCAAAAAACTTTAATTTACTTTAAAAAATTATTTTATCTTCAAGGCCTATTTTTTCAAAAAAAAAAACCTATTAAATTCATTTTGCATTCATTCATCTCCTCTAATAGTTCTTTTGTAGAATTTACATAAAAATATAATAATAAATTAAGAGAGTTGACAAGTAATGCTCACAAAAATTGAATCAAATTAAATAGAGATAATGTTTTGCGTATATCATGTTGTTCGTATAGCCAATTTCTAGTGCACATCTAGACTTCTAACATATCACGTGTTAAAAAGCTTCTATATTGATCAAGCACTCTTACAAATCCTCTAAATGTACTTTCTAATGCGACAATCGGTGCTAAAATAGAATGACAGTCAGAAAAGATGGTAAACTAAGATTGATTTTTCATCAAATAAATAGAAGTCATACGACAAATTATCTACAATGATAATATAATATCTGTGTACACCGTGAATCATAACTGAGCAATGCCCCCAAACATCAGAATGAACAATCTGAAAAGGACAAATAGACCTTTGAAGTTGGTATATTCCCCCAACATGTCCTCTATTGGTGGATCAACCAAGACCATTGGCCTTCCCTGACCTAGAAGCTAGTTTGGTAGACAAAGTGCTATGCTTGATCAACGAATTTGCTTAGTTGAATTATCATGTTCGTCGGTCGACCAATATTGTCCCTCGATGTCAAAGTTATTTAATATTATAACCTTACATACCTCTCCACTTTTTTCCCACAATTTCTTCGAAAAACTAGCATTATACATCGATTATCTTGTGCTCGAACACCCCCAACAAAATGGAGTGGCCAAGTGTAGAATCAGCATCGCATGGAAATTGCTAAAGCTTTGCTCTTTCAAATGAATGTACCAAAAAATCCTGGGGAAAAGTTGTGCATATTGCATGTTGCTTAATTAATCATTTACCTTTATCCACCCCAAATGATAAAGCTCCCCATAGTGTTTCTTTTTTAGATTAGTGTACCTTTAATCTACCTTTGAAGATTTTTTATTGTATACGTAATATTCAGGATGGTCATCCACAAGTATTCAAAATTGACCCTAAAGCCTTGAAATGCAACTTTATTGGCTATTTTAATGTCTTGAAAAGATACATGTGCTATTCCCCCACTCTTGGTCGTCTACTGATCTTAAGACAAATTACTTTTAATAAATCTCAGCCATTCTTTCTAAAAGAAAGTACCTCCACTGCAACCAATATCTCCAATCCCTCAAATCCAACCATTGATCAGATTCTCATATATGATGTTTACCCTTCTTCTGTGCCTAGAGCCGAGGTTCCTCAAGATGAGTCACTTGAGACTGAAATTAACTGAATTATTATGACATTTTCTCCTGTCACCAAGACAATCTCAATTCACATATTCTTATCACTAGCAATACAATATTCTTATTCGCTTCATTAGCTAGACATTAAAAATGCCTTCTTACATAGAGACTTGGAAGAGGAAGTTTATATGTAATAGCCACCAAGATTTGCTGATTAGGGAGGGAATGTGTGCACTTCGTCGCTCCCTTTATGGCCTCAAACAATCTCCACGAGCCTAGTTCAGTAAGTTCAGCCATGTTATTCAGCAATTTGTCTTGAGACAGTCTCAAAAAGATCATGTAGTTTTCTACCGTAGAACATCTACTGGTGTAATTTACCTTGCAGTCTATGTTGATGACACTGTGTTGATAAAAGATAATTATCAGGGCATTGCTACCTTGAAGATACACCTTGCTAATAACTTCGAAACAAAAAATCTAGGAGAGTTGAGATACTTCTTAGGCATTTAAGTCGTAAGAAAAAAGATGGCATTTTACTATCACAACGTAAGTATGTATTAGAACTACTAGTTGAGGCAAGTATGATACAATCTAAGTCAGTAGATTCCCCTATGAATCCTAGTGCCAAATTATCTGATCAAGGACTTCTTGAATGTCAAGAGACTAAACTATCTGACCGCTATGACACATCCCTATGTTGCTTATATTATGAGCATAGTCAATCAGTTCATGCAAGCACCAAGAAAATCACACTGGGATATAGTTACAAGAATGCTAAGATACTTGTAGGGAAGCCCACAAAAAGAGATCACCTTCAAAGGCAACGGGCATAATTAGATGGAGTGCTACATAGATGCAGATTGGCCATGAGCTTATGAGCAAGCGATCGACCACTGGATACTCTGCTTTTATTTGATGTAATCTAATAACTTGGAAGAGTAAAAATAGGATGTAGTAGCTCGTAGCAATGCTAAGGCAGAATATAAAGCCATTGCCTTTTCCACTTCAAATATTTTGTGGTTGCAATATTTTTTAGCTAAATTAAGACTTTTGTAGAAGAATCTAACTACTATTTGGTGCGATAGCAAGTCGGCTATATACATTACTCCCAACCTAGTATTTCATAAAAGAATTAACCATATTAAGATCGATTGTCATTTTGTTCTTCAGATACTCCAGATCAGACAAATCTTCTCCGGATAGGCCATGAGCTTCAACTTCAAAATCGGTAATGTAAGATTCAATTTCTTCTATGAATCGCTGGCGGCTTTCCATCACGAAGTTCAAAGATTCAAAAGTGAAGTATCAAACAAAGAAATTTTTCACATTTTCAGTAGAGGCATTTCTCAAGCTACTTATTAGGGTATGTTTTTTTTTTTTAATTCGTCAAAGCAAACAACAAGCCTCTGCCCAGTCGTTGCATAGACAAATAGTCAATTAATCATTCAATTTGAACAATCAATTGAGCATTATTTTAAAAAAAATAAGTCCACACGGTGCAGCGTGTGGGCTGCGTTGCACGCCTACACAACGCACAGACTCCACTAAAAGAATTTTAAAAAATAATTATATATATACTCAAAAACGATTCCAGTTCCATTACATGGAACCAATTCAGTCCATTACGTGGGACCGAAACCGGATTGGACTAGTCAGAGCTGATCAATTCAAATCTAGTCCAATCCTTAATGGGCTGATTCCAACCTGTTGAAGATATCTAACACTCCATCGGAATGCTATAGCACAGTCCTCCCTCCCTCCCTTTTTGGAAGCAAAGAAGAAGAAGAGAACGGAATCCAACGGATCAACAAAGTCGTCATCTAAGAACCTAGCATCAGGAGCAAACTCTGAACCCAGAGTAAGCCAACTGAACCTTGGTGCTACCGATGCAATAAATGGCATCGGGGAAGATGTCTTGGGAATGATAAGCATCGATGCTGCTCATATGGAGAGCTTGGCCACATCTCAAAGTTTTGTCCAACAGGTGATGCACCCTATTGCGAGAGCCCCCCATTTGTGGTTTCTACACTAGGCTGTGCCTGTAAGGCAGCAGTGCTACCTATTAGTTCGAGTTCCCAACCTAGGGTGTATTCCCTCGTGCAACAAAAAGGTCAGACATTATCTATCTGTTGGAGCTGTAGGTACTTTATATTTGTAAATTTTGACTGATTGAATGACATGCAGTGACATAACTCAGAAGTGTTATCTAGATCTTAATAGTAATGTGATAATTATCGTCTTCTGAAAATACTTTAATTACTTTCTAATTTGGAGCTTAGAATTGTATAGCACAGTGGTGTTCTCTGTCACACCAAGCTACTCAATGATCTGCTGAGTTGGGCTTAGGCACCGAGTTAGGATAGTTACAAAGGTGAAAAAATTCCCATAGAGAACCCAAGTCATGGGGACCTGACCCATGACTTGGGTCCCTGTATGGTCCCTCCCTCCTCCCTCCCCTCTCTCTCCCTCCCTCTTCTCTCTGTACTCCTAAACATAGCTTTGTACCTGCCCATGGTGAGCATCTTCATCTAGTAGATATTTGCTATTTGACTTGACCTGTGGACGTAGGAGAACATATTCAACCACATAAATTTCGACATACTCCGATTGTCCGTCAGCATTTCGCCCCTAAAGGATTAAAAAAAAAGTAATTCAAAAAATTTTACGCACTTTGAAGATGTTACTGTAACTAATTCTTTGGTTTCAGACAAAGCATACGGGTTTATTATTATTAGATTGTAAAACAAGAAAATGTGTGATTATCAAAAGGAAAGAAAATATGTGTACTATGCTGCACTGATTTGGAAAACAAAAAGTCCATCAATTCCTGCAGATCGCCCGTGAAATTGCAAGGCAAAACAGGTCAGCATAACTAAACTCAAAATAGATGCATCAGTCTATAGAATGAGCTTCCCCACTGATCAGATCGGTTCAAAGTGAAGAAATCAATTAGAACATCATCTGCACCCCCATTCAATGCACGAATCGGAAACTATAGGCAGAAGAAAAAGAAAATAATATAAATCAGTAAAAGAAGGATATAGAAGTAAGATGTGGTCGAGTCAACAATCGAATCGCCAACCAGACAGCCAAAGGGCGACTGAAACGATATCTCAACCGAGATCGCTTTACCTCTGCCTCGGATCGGAAGAGACATCGCAAATCCCTCTTCCATTGTTTCGAAGCGGAGGAGAAGAACAACTGGCTACAAGTAAGCAAAATATAGAACGAACACGAAAGCCACACTAAAGCCAGCAGCGAGGGAGAAGAGACGGAGAAAATGAGGAAGAAGACGGCGGCCAACACTCGGAATTGGAACCGGACGAAACCCTAAAGTCGGTGGCAGTCAAGTGACGGAACGTCGGAATTATAGCACGGCCAGCTTAGGGGTGAGAATTGTGAGTTTGGCTCGAAGACGTACATTCTGCGCGAATTAAATTTAGCTCGAGTTTATTTAGTCGACCTAAGGATAGAATTAAATCGATTTGACTCAATTTTTATTTTTTAAATTATAAATAATATATTTAATCTCTTATGATAATTATTTATTTTTAATATTATGATAATTATTTATTACTTGTATATAATTACGTATTAATTTCAGTTATAATATCTATTAAGTGATCTTGTAGGTTTAATTAATTAAATTTAAATATTACTAAAAATATTTTTTAAAAAATATTTAATTTTAGAGGATTTGGATTGCTCGATTAAGACTCACGACAGCTCAAATTTAAATCAAATTAAAATAAGCTGCTGAGCTTGAGTCATCTTGACTCGGCTCAAACTTGAATCATTGTTACCCATAACTTTATAGGGCCAAGCATGTGAAAACATTTTTAACTGTTGATCATTCTATAAGCATTGCGGTAACAAAATACTAATTTATTGCCATTTACTCATTATTTTTATAATTTTTATTTACACTACTATTTTTATTTTATGTAATAAAAATCATACAAAAGAAACATATACCAACACGAGATTAGGAACCAAATGAGTGAGTGCTATATTTGAACTCAATAATTTTTTCATCAAATATTCCTAAATTTAGAAGATAATTAGAATTTTTTTATGAAATAATTGTCACACATAAAAAAATATTTTTTATTTATGTGATTAAATTTTATTAAAATTTAAAATCATTTATAATTAGGACTAAAAAAACTTCTTTTATAACTATACCTCTCAATTTATAAGGATTTTTACATATGTGCTGCATAAAAAATAATAATTTCATTATATAATTATTGTGAAAATAACATGTAATGTAATATGCTAAATTTTATGTGATATATATGTAAATTCTCCTAATTTCTTCTAGAGCTCATACCTTGTGAGAAACATGAGAAGGCCCATTTATTGCAAGTCTCTCTCATGCTTGTTCACTTTTTACAAAAGGACACTTGGGGCATGTTTGACAATTACCTAAAAATAAATAAAATATTCTTTTAATAATAATTTAAATTTATTATAAATTTTAATAATTTTATTTCACATCCAACACAAATTTTAACCTTAAAAATCAAATTTATATTACATCTAACACAAATTTTAATCTTAAAATTAATTTTATTTTACATCCTACACACATCTCAATATTAAAATAAAGGGGGATTTACATACAGAATACTGAATTCATCACAAATTATATATTTTACCATTATTTAGTAAATATTACGCATATCGCACTCTTCCTTTGTTGGCTATTGTTACAATAGAAATGTAAAACCCATAGAAAGAGTGTGATATGCGTAATATTTATTAAATGATGGTGAAATGTGTAATTTGTAATAAATTCAGTGTTTTGTATATAAATCTCCCTAAAATAAATTTCTTTCTCATCAATTCTATAAAATAAAATATTTTCTCTTTTTTATCTAAATTTATCCTCCAATCATATTTTATGAAAAATGTGAGTGTGGTGTAATATAAAAAAGATTTATTTGGCATGTGAGTAAAAATTCTTTTTACAAATTAACCAATTTACTTATCTTTTTATTATCAAAATAAAATACCTATCTTTAATATGAATATCAAAAATAAATGTCTTTTTTTTTCCAAATTTGATCAAATTAACTTTATGTTCATATTTGACAATGGGCTAAAAATAATGACTAATTTCTGCCATAACTATAATTTTTAAATTATTTTAAAAAGCTTTAAAAACTATTTGTTATCTCATTCTACATAATTTTTAATATTAAACAATAACTTTATTTTACATTCAACTCAATTATCAATAAATCAATCAATTTTATTTCAAATTCTATATAATTTTTAATATAACTAATTAACTTTATTTTATATTATACGTATTTTTCAAAAATGACTAAAAATTAAATCATATCATCTTTTTTTATTACATTATCAAACAGTGGCTATAAAATCTTAAAGTTCTATTAGTCCATTTTTTTCAACTAGTAATGTTAATCATATTAGAAATATGTGCGAGATAAAATTAATTATTATTTATATATATATATATAAAAGATGTAAAATATAATAAATTATTAGTTTTATGAGTGATATAATATGTAAATTTAATGTTTTTTAAAATAATATATGATGAAAATATTATAAAATTTTAATTTTAAATTTTATGTAGTATGCAACATTTAAAACTACGATTCTTAACTTTAACTTTGACAAAAAGAAGCAGTAAAATGACAATAGAAAAAAGAATAATAATATTTTAACTTAAAATAACTCAAATCATCAATGTCATGAAATTCTCTTAATTCAATGGAAAAGAGCTTGCTTGAGACAATAGATCTCAACATCAAAGCACGCCATAATAACTTTTAAGAGATAGTTCTATTTAGACTCTCAAAAAAGAACTATGATAGCATTTTAGATTTTTTTCAGCATAATTATTTATGTGAATCCTTTTTAACGAATTCTCTTAAGTTTAATCATTAATTTTTAATACTTAAATATATATTTAATTTTTTAAAATAATTTAGAGATAACAACGGAACAAATTTAGACCAGATTACCTAGATTAAGTGAATTTCTAAAAAAGAAGATTTACTTTCTATGTCTAATCTCTTTTTTTATTTTTTCTTTATAAATTGGAAAGATCAACCACAAGTTTTTCCTATCAAAAATAGGCTTTTGATTTTGTTCCACGTAATAAATGAGTCAAGGATTACATTAGTTTCAAGAATCTCTTTTTAGAGAATCTATCATTGATAATTATCTTTATCGAAGAACACCCTAGCTCGATCGGCTTACCATTTTAACACTAATATTGAATCAAATTGGTAAACATGCTGCAAGTCAGGGGAGCACTGATCATTCTAATCTTTCTTTTTCCAATCTTGGGCTTGTTTGGTTGGAGGATGAATTTGGGTAAGAAAAGAGAAAATAATTTATTTTATAGAGTTGATAGGAAAGAAATTTATTTTAATATTGGGAGGTGTGTAGGATGTGAAATAAAGTTGATTTTAAGGTTGGAATTTGTGTTGGATGTGAAATAAAGTTGATTTTTAAGGTTGAAATTTGTGTTGGATGTGAAATAAAGTTATTAAAATTTATAATAAATTTAAAATATTATTAAAATATTTTTTTGCCCATTTTTGGGTTCATGCCAAACAAGGCCCTTGTACTATCAATAGGACAAACTACTATGTTACTGCGAACCTCACCTCTTATGCTACTTATTGCATTCCGGCCAAATTGAAGCCATTTGTCTACTCTCTTTATGAAAATCTTCTCTCGTGCATAATAAAATTTCTATTGCCTCAAGTTACTAATGATTTTTTCTTCATAAAGGGTATTCAATGCAACTTTTTTTTCACAACCATTCATCATTGTCATTAAGAAATCTAATTTAAGCGAAACTTAAGTTTTATATTCTTTTTCTTTATAATTCAATGGCATTTGTTCTAAATACGTATTTTATGTTTCTGTTTTTTTTATGAACAACTTAGTCATTATTATTTTTAAAATATATATATATATAATTTTAATATATTAATCAATTTTATTTAATATTCTCACAATTAACTGATTTTGTTTTTTATTATATACATATGTCAAAAATTTATATTTTTATAAAAAAATTAAAAAAAATTATTACGATCAATTTGACTGTGAACCAAACAGAAGCTACGAATAAAAATGAAGACCATTGTGTTTCAACTGTCAAATCATGTCCTAATTTTTTAAGTCCAATATTTGTATCTCTTCATACCAACCTACTTTGTAAAATTAAATCAATCAATCACTCAGCCACCAAACACTAATTTTCTTAAGCTACACCTACATCAAATAATTGCCCACTTCATCCAAGATGTCAATCATGTAAGCAACACAAAATTAACTAATGAGCTTTATTCAATAATAATAATAAAATAAAAATTTAAAAATTATTAAAAAAAATATACATGTTAGACAGAAAAGCCGTAGTTAAGTTCAATATAAACGAGTCATGCCATATAGCTCTAATAATTATCCAATAAACAACAACAACAACCAAGCCTTAATCCCACTAGGTGGGGTCGGCTACATGAATCCTTTGTTTTCATTGCGCTCTATCAGTTACCAAATTCTTATCTAAGTTTAAGTAACTAAGATCACTCCTTATAGTTTCTTGCCATGTCTTCTTTGATCTCTCTCTTCCTCTTTGTACATGGGCAAAATCCAATAACTTAATTTTTCTAACTAGAGCTTCAATTGGCCTACGATTTAGATGTCCAAACCATCGAAGCCGACTTTCTCTAAGTTTATCCTCAATTGGTGCAACACCAACTTTCTTTCGGATATAACTCATTTCTCATTCTATCCTTTTGTGTATATCCACACATCCACCTTAACATTCTCATTTCTGCAATATTTATTTTATTTGTATGTTTCTTCTTTGCAGGTCAGCATTCAGCACTATATATCATCGCTGGTCTTACTACAGTTTTATAAAATTTACCCTTAATTTTGGATGTGATTTTTCTATCGCATAACACACCAGAAGCATTTCTCCATTTACCCAGCCTGCTTGAATCCTGCCTAAATAACGTCATTATCTATTTTCGCCATTATTTTGTATAATTGATCCAAGGTATCTAAAGCGCTCACTCTTCTTGACAATTTGATCACCAATTGTCACATCTCTAATATAAGTATTTCTTTCTTGACTAAATGTGCACTCTATATATTCAGTTTTTGATCTACTGAGATGCAAATCTTTAGATTCTAGAGCATTCCTCCAAAGCTCTAGTTTCGCTTTAGCTCTTTCTTTAGTTTTCTCAATAAGAACAATATCATCTGCGAAGAGCATACACCAAGGCACTTCATCTTGGATATGTCCAATCATGACTTCCATAATCAAAGCAAAAAGATACAGACTTAAAGCCGAGCCTTGATGTAATCCAACTGTAGTAGGAAAATCCTTAGTCAAACCTCCTTATCCAATAAATTAACTTATTATGATTTAAAATTTTAATTCATTGTATTGATGGATTAAGTTCTAATTCACTAAATAATTCGATAAATTATAGGCCTAAACTATAATTGATTAATTTATTTAAACCAAAACATGTGCTAGAAAGTTAGAGCTATCATTAATTAATATTTTTTTATAAGAAATTAATTAATATGTTAAGTACTACAAATTGTTAACTATGATAATTTATTTAAATCTCCAATGATCACCCCTCACATGAAAATTCATCAATATTATCTTTCTTTATTCATGAATCATTTTAATTCATGATTAAGTGCATGCATAATCCGTAAAACCACCTGAGGTCACAATGGGAGTTATTCTCTTTCATATTTTACTCGATCATGATTTAAATAGGAACACATGAGTGCACCTGTAAGAATCACACAATCGTTGTAAAAATCTCATGCAAATGCACTGCATTTTTTTGTCCCAATTAAGATAAAATTATTAATTTTTTATTAATATGCTGTAAGATTTTTCTCATTTTTTTTAGTGTTTAAGAATATAATTTTAAAATATTAATATTTATGTTCTTTTTAATTTTAAATTTTCAGCATAGAGAAAAAAAGTGAGAAAAATAAAATTATAAATTTTTATTAATTTTTTTAAAAAGCATAATAATTTTTTAAAATATATAAACAGTTGAGATTTGTTAAAAAATAATCAAATTTATAGTTTTATAAAAAAATAATAAAAATGATTAAATTTTAAAAGTAAGATGGAACTTATAATATTTTTGCAATCTTAAAAATTTAAATTTTAGTTTTTTAAAAATTTGAAACTAACTCATAACGTGTCCCTTTGAAAAAAAATAATGCAAAATTGTCATCATATGCTTCATCATTGTAGCAGTTCTCTTAATAAAAAAAAAGGTAAATTACATCCAAGCCCTTGAGTTTAAAATTTAATAACGCACAAATTTATATTTTTAAAATTATAACATCGGTTCTTGAGTTAATTATCAAATATGACTTTTTTATTTTTTTTATTATTAAACTTTTTTAAAATTATTATTATACCTCTCCCGCTCTCTCTCTCCTCCTAAGAGAGGATAAGAAGGAGAGAGAGGGGGATGGGTATAATGATAATTTAAAAAAATTAATAATAAAAAATAAAGAAGGTTTCATTAATTAATAATTTATTAAAATTTAGGACTCTGATATTATAATGTGGACCAGTATGTTATTAAGCCTTAAATTCAGAAATCTGAGTGTAATTTATCTTAAAAAAAATAAAATAAAATAAATCTCTCCCAGCCCCAAACAGAAAGAGGCAAAATTAATCAATGGCAGCATATCTCTGCTACAAGACAGCAGCCCTTCACGAGCGGAAAAGGGACAAATGAGCCCAGCTGCTCCATTTCCCCCCCTCCTTCAGCTTCACGGAAATCAGCGCCTTCTCTCCCCTCTGATCTCAGTGTAGTTCGTCAGATGGACGCGACCGGGAAAAGAGGCCTCCGGCAGCCGGCTCTGGCCGTATTCCTCCTCCTCGCCGGCGTCTTCCTCTCCGCCGCCGACGGCCTCAACATCGGCATCCAGTCCACCGGCGCCGGCGATGCCGCGGTCTGCGTCTGGAACCGATCGAGATATTTGCTCTTTTTATCTTCCTCATGTTCGTTCGTTGTTGAATAGAGATCTGAGATTGGCTTAGCGCTGCTTGTTTTGCAGAGCAAACAGCAGGCCTGCAGCAGGAAGTGCGAATCCGAGCACTGTACAGGTTTGTTTTTCATCAAAGGACCTCAAAGTGGGTTTTTTTTGTTCTTCTTCTTCGTTTATTAAAAATAAAAAATTTACATATATCACCTTCAAAGATTCATTATTTTCAGACGGCACCTCAAAATCTATTATTTTTAGTTATTAGCTCTCATTTTAGGGTGAATTTACGAGCAGCACCCTATTTTGAAGTTAGATAAAGATGTTGTATGAAAATAATAGATTTTAGAGATGCCGTCTGAAAATAATGAATCTTTAGTAGGAGTGACAAATGTAAATCCTACTTAGGAAGCGTTTGGTTCAATGTTATCTTAATATTATGTTATGCTATTTAAAGAAAGCAATTGTTTGATTTAATGACATCTATAAATAATCTTCAATTAGATTATAAAATTATTAGTCAAAAAATGATATTTGGATGTCATGACATCTAAATTACATAATATAACACAAAGATAACAACGAACTAAACGCTCCATTATTAAAATTTGAATTTTGGTTTTTGAACTTGACGCCAATTTTATGTCTAATTGGATTTAGGATTTAAAATTTAAGATTTAGGAACCATTTGGTCCGAAAAATTCCAACACATCACGTAGGAGTGCGGCCTGCATTTTCTTCTATCTCGTTTAGTCCGAACTTTTTTTTGATAAAAAGAAATCAAAAAATTTTATTTTAATTTAAAAAAATTTATTAGATGTGAAATAAAATTAATTTTAATATTCATATTTATATTATATATGAAATAAAATGAATTTTTGAAGTTAAAATTTGTGTTGAATAAAAAATATTTCAAGCCAAACAATGCCTCTCACCGTTTTGCAGTGTAGAATAAATTTTATTTATAAGAATTGGAGGTTTTTTTAGCTTTTTACATATTCATGAAATAAATAAAAAACCATTCAAAGAATTATATTAGTATGACCATTTTTATACTTTTATGTGATCTGTTTTATTTTATATGAATTATTTTTATTTTTAGAAATATTTTCTTATTTTGTATATATATACAAACCAAACAGCATATTCATAATGAGACTAATATAGCTCAAGTTCACTAATTATATCTTAAATCTATACAGTTATTAGAATTTAAAATTTAGGACTTTGAACTCTTTGGAACCGGTTAAGAAAAAATAAAAAAAAAATTATGTTAATTAAAACTTTTCTGCCAATAAAATCGTACCAATATTAAAAACCAGTTAAAATATAATTTTTCTTCGTACCAATATTAAAAACATAATAATAAATAATTCAAAATCAGATAATTTCCCAAATTTCAAAACCAGAATTGAACTGAGTCACTAAATCCGAATCGAAAAAGTCGGTTTGGTTCCAGTTCGGATCCAATTCGAAGCTTTAAACATAATTTCGTTTCATATCAATGTAAAAAAATATAATAATAAATAATTTAAAATCAAATAATTTCTGTGAAATAGTTAAAATTATAAATTTCAATCTTGAATTTATTGCAACTCATACTAAAATAAATAAATATTAACTCTTTCGTTAAATTATTATAACTAATTAATCATATAATATTTATCCAAAAAAATAGAACCATGATCAGAACCAACTAGTTCCAATAAATTTGGATCTGAACCCGAATAGAATCGAATTAAAGTTGAACCGAATGATTTGATTCAGTTCTGGGTCAGATCTTGATTCTTTAGACATATTTGCACCCTATATAATCAAATCAACTATTAAGCGAAGTTAATTCCATTAAGGAGTTAATACGAACTTAACTTTAATTCAAAGCCCTCATTTTTTCTTTTTATTTATTTTTTAAACAGACGCCTTCAAAATGTGAACTAATGATATCTTCTGATATAATTTTGAGTTTTAATAAGTTGAGTTTAATTAAATTTTAGGGGGAAAAAAGGTGATAATATTAAGTAGGTATAAAATTTTAAAAACCTTTCAAAGTCTCTAAAATTGATATTAATTAACATTCAAATCACATATTTTTACTTATTTTTATTTTTTAAAATAATTTAAATAAAATTTATATTTAAATTAAATATTTAAAAATAAAATGAAAAAAAAATTAAGAAATTTTTAAAATTGAAAATTTACTTAGTGATACCTTAAATTTTAAGAACCTGAATGATAGCCTAAGTATATATTAGGGATCAGTTTAGTGATTTTTAAGTATATATTGGGAGAAATTGCGATAATAGGCCTAAATTAATAACTAGAATAGATAAAGATCTAAATTAAGAATTCAAAATTCATATCTCATGGACCCAATTAAGTGCAAAATTTTAAAAAATATGAACTAGTGTGTAATAACTATGGAACTGAGGGATCTGTAAGCAATTCATCTTTTCTATATATATTTATTAATGTTAGGTTAGTTAATATGTTAACAATGAAAACAACCGAAGGTGTTATTTGTAAACTTTTATAATTTTGTTACTTAATTTGAAATAAGATGGTGTTAAGTTCGTGAAATTTGTCCAATATATTTTTTTCTTTCTTTTCTTTTAAGTTCTCTCAATTACGCATATCTATAAATAAATATATATATATATATATATACACACACGTGTGTGTTATTTTATCATTATATATGCACATATATAAAGCTAAATTTAATAGATTCGTGATGTATCTTAGTTAACATCATGAGGTTCAATAATTCAAAAACTTTTCTCTTTGTATTAGTTTTTCTCGTAGCGTTCCATTAGTTCGACCAATTTGTGGAAGACAGACCTGGATATAAAAGAGCAGTAATTTTTTGTTTTTTTCATCTTTCCACTCCAAATCCAATTATCTTCATTTATTTTGTTACTTTTTGTATATTTCTGTAATATTTCGTGATTGAAATGTAGAAGTATTATCTATTTTGACTTTAGAGAACTGCATAATTAAGTAGCTCCCTGAAAAGATCACATATCTCAATAGTACTCTAGTCCAAGTATATACGTAACTACGAAGTTTTCGATCATTAGCCTCATTGATTTTTTTAAAATATGCCTCTACTATTTGAGATCATGTTTCTACTTATACAGCTCAAAATCTCCCTTTGCTTTTCGATGTGAGATGACTCATTCTTGTGCCCTTTTCACCACTATTTATCAGCCTAAAATTTTATCAGAAGTCGCATTGTATTTCCATGATTCTTTTTTTCTTAAGACTTCACCCGGCGATCACTCCACATCCTCTTTAACTACGGGCATCACAATTCCTCATCCACTAGTCAAATGATATGCAAAACCAGTATCACTCCTTCCTACCGATTTTTCAAATAATCACTTTTTAAAGCTAAGTGATTAATTCTAGAAGTTGATGCAAACAAATTAAAGAAGAAAGAATGAACACATTCTCTAGCAAAAAGAGTTTGATTGTGTCTGAAACTACAAAGCCTAAAAGTGTAAGAAAAATAGAAGAATTTAAAATTTGTTTTGTTTGAGTTTTTTTTTTAACTCAACATAAATTTAATTCAATCGTAAAAATTAGCTCTATTTCATATACAATATAAATACAAATATTAAAATTAATTTTATTTCATATTTTACACATTTTTTAATATTAAACTAATTTTTTTCAGTTAAATCTATAAAGATAAAATTTTATTCTTATCTAAAATTCAACTCTCGAGTCAAATGAAACTTAAGAGAACAACAAAAGACCTTTAAGTAATTGTACTAATTTCATAAACTTACATGAAATACACAAGTCAAAGTTATGTAAATGGCTGGAATATTTAAAATTCTAATTATAAACCTGATAGAAGATTAAAAAAAAAGGTTTTTTATTTTCAAAAAGAAAGGTTTTTGTTTATAGATTTATGTGACCCGGATGAAATTTACCATATACATAATTACCAAGACGAAATTTATCATAATACACACTGTCACACACACACACTTGCATGCAGATTTTTTTTTTTTATTAGGACTTGCATACAGAATTTGTAGAAAGAAATTTATACTAAAAAATAAAGTTTGCATTTTTTTTTTGGAGTTTTTACATACAGGACATGAAATTTATACGAAATTACGCATTTCACCATCAATTCATAAATATTACCACTATCACACCATATTCATTTAAATTTTACGCATTTCACATATTTCATACTATATTTTTTGATGGTGAACTTCACATTTCTAAATTAGCCTTGATCTTAACTATATTATTAATATATTAATTAAATACTATAAATAAATTAATTTATATAAATAACAATTTAAATATTTATGAATTTATGCATTTTAATTTATTTATCCTATTTAAAATTTCCAATTAGGGTGCCGAATTTAAATCCACATGACTATAATTTTTAATTGAAGTAAGAAAATTGATGTGTTTACAGTAAAAAATAAAAGAGATTTTTACCCGTATGACACAAAAAATTTCAATATTTACTTATTAGACACCCTAAAGTTAAATATTACATGATACACACTTATTTATTTTAATTTTACAACCAACACACCCTAGTTAAAAAATCCTTACATTTTATTTAAGTAAACCATACTTAAGTTATGTTTTAACTTAAATAAGATTTATAGGAATAAAATCTAACCCCTTTTGTATCTTAAATTAAATCTAATCGTTAAGATGAGCATTTAATGATTAGATTTAAAATATTCTACATAAATAATAGATTTAAATAGTTTTTAACATGTAAGATTTAAGTTAAGGTGCACCGAGAGTTAGATTTTATTCCTATGAATTTTATTTAAGTTAAAACATAACTTAAGTATGGTTTACTTAAATAAAATGTAAGGATTTTTTAACTAGGGTGTGTTGGTTGTAAAATTAAAATAAATAAGTGTGTGTCATGTAATATTTAACTTAAGGGTGTCTAATAAGTAAATATTGAAGTTTTTTGTGTCGTACGGGTAAAAACCCCAAAATAAAAATATATATTAGAATTTAAATATTAATGAATTTATGCATTTTAATTTACGTATAATATTATAAAGTATATGAAATATGTAAAATATGTGAAATGCGTAAAATTTAAATAAATATGGTGTGATAGTGGTAATATTTATGAATTGATGGTAAAATGCGTAATTTCGTATAAATTTCATATTCTGTAAGTAAAAAACCTCTTTTTTTTTAGCATTTTCTTATAACAATAAAGTTTGCATTTTTGACGCAAATTAAGTTCCGCCGTTCCTGAGATACGGGAAGTACTGCGGGATCCTGTACAGCGGTTGCCCGGGGGAGAAGCCGTGCGACGGCCTCGACGCCTGCTGCATGGCTCACGACGCCTGCGTGCAAGCCAAGCACAGTTCAGTCTCCACTGCTGCCCTAATTATCATTTAATTTCTACTTAATTATCTTCTAGATCTTCTTCGTCTTTTATATATAACATTCCTTTTTGCTGATCTCTCTCTCTCTCTCTCTCTCTCTCTCTGTGTGTGTGTATATTTTTCTTCTGCAGATGATTACTTGAGCCAGGAGTGCAGCGAGAAGTTCTTGAATTGCATGGCGAGGTTCAAGGAGGAAGACGGGCCGACGTTCGAGGGGAACAAGTGCATGGTGCAGGAGGTGGTCGACGTCATCACCCTCGTCATGGAGGCCGCGCTGCTCGCCGGAAGGGTCCTTCACAAACCCTAACTATTAATCGGCGCGCCTGCCTTGTGGTTATCTCTCTTTCAGTCACTGTATGTTGAGCTTCATCATTTGCCTCTCAACTATAAACTGGGCTTTGATAATACTGTTCGCTGTTTTTCTTTGGTTGAAAATGTTTTAATTTTTTTTATAAATTAATTTTACTTGATTTATAGTCAAAATATTTTTTAAAAATTAAAAATTAAAAATTTTTCTCATCTTACATGTGGCTTAACAATTAAGCAGAAATTATTTTAAAAAAATAAAAATATATATTTTTAAAGGGTAATTTCATCTAGAATCTTGAGGTAAATTTCTTATTTCCCGCCAGTGGACACGCCGCGGGACCGCCGGACAGTCTCGCGCGTGCCCGAAATCGGGAGGAAGGAGAGGGACAGGGGGTAAAATGGTAATTTTAAAAAAATTTAATAATAAAAAAATAAAAAAAGACCCATTAATTTGATAATTTATTAAAACTTAGGATATGAGTTATAATTTAAAAAACGTGGATTTAAGCGTTATTAAGTATTAAACTCAAAGACTTGGATGTAATTTGCCCTTTTTATTTTAATTACTTGCCCTTGTTGGGAGATAGTGTTTCTTGTACTTAGTGGTGCACTTGTTTTTACTTTTTTTAATGTGCTTTTTAATGCTATAGTAGTTATGGTCAAAGTTTGAAATTAATTTTATAAGTAGTCATTTTTTTTAAAAATATAACTATTCATTTTTTTAAAAAAATATAACTATTCATTTTTTTTTAAAAAAAATAACTATTCAATTTTTAACTAATAAAAATGATCACTGAAAAATATATCTTGTAATGCCGATTGTGAATATTCAAAAATGCATCATTTCACAAAAAAAAAACATTTTTAATTAACATTGTGTTTGATTAAAGCTTTAATGGGCTACAAAATTTGAGCCCATTAAGGGATAAGCCCATTACTCAGATAATCTTCATTGGACTTCTCCTCTTAACGAAGAATCTCATGATACTCTCACAATAGATCTTCGGATTCATTTCGATAATCTTCCCTTAGCTACATCAACTACATAGAAGCACATGTTTTATCCCTTTCACAGTCATAGGTGAAGGGAGGAACGCTGATTTACTTACGTGAATTACCTAAAATCTACTATATATTGCTAGCCAAACTGTACATATAATTCCTCTTAATAACTCACTAGTATTCAGGCTTGGTTACTACTAATAATGGCCCGGTTAGTCTACCTGGTCACTCGTTAAAACTATTTAAGATTCTCAGATACTAATTATCGCCTATCGATTCACTCTAGGAAATCCCTTTTCAATAAATAGTCGAATACTCTATTGAACAAGATATCTCTCCTTGATGTTTCTCCTCTTGAAGTTACCTCAAACACAATTTTCATAACTCATCTTTGTTATCAAAGTTTGCATTTTAGTAGAAACCATACCCAGTTCGATCGATTTCATGGATCAAACTTGGTGAAGTTCATCGAGTCTCTTTAGTTGAATATTTGACAAACTCTTTTTTCGACTCTGTTTTGAAGAAACTTTTACACCTATGGCATATATACAACATCAGTATTCAAATCTCCCTTATGTGTTTAGTCTTTATCAAATTCTTGACATTTTTTAAAATTTTCTTGAAGAATTTTCGTTTGATTGTTTTCTCCTCAACAAG
This sequence comes from Apostasia shenzhenica, assembly GCA_002786265.1. Classification (NCBI taxonomy): domain Eukaryota; kingdom Viridiplantae; phylum Streptophyta; class Magnoliopsida; order Asparagales; family Orchidaceae; genus Apostasia; species Apostasia shenzhenica. The sequence continues at coordinate 914,342 of KZ451907.1, forward strand.
TTTGAATTGATCTCTTGTAGCAAGTTCCTGCGTCATGTGAACGCGAAGAAGCCTTCACATTAGGAATTGGTGGTGGTTCCTTTCGGTTTTTGTTTCATCGATTATAAAAGTTATTAGATATTCGGGAGGTGATCATTTGAAGCATTAGAAAAAATCGAGTCGTCTGATTTAGAATAAGGAGTACAAGTTTAGGTTTTTTATATCCAGCCTAAGCCTAAGATCAAGAATGTCTCTCCAATTCTTCTCGTAAATATAGAATAATTTTACATGAATATAATATTCTATTATTCTTTTATTATTATTATTTCTAGGATTTAACTGATACATTAATTAATTTAACCTACTATAAGCTAACAAAGTGAGATTTCTATTGCAAGTGATTATTGAACACATAAACGCAAATACGCATGAATCATTAACAAAATATGACTTACAACAAGCATAAACAAATATATACATGATCCCTAAATCAAATATATTTTATATTAAGCAACTGCATCTAAGAGATCCATTGAGGTGTTTAGAAAGATGATCTTTATGACTTTAGAGTCTGTTTGTTCATAAGATTTAATTTAACAAAATTAAAATTAAATTTAGATAGAGATATTTTTTATTAAAAATTATGAATGATGTAAAATAAAATTAATTATTATGTTAAAATATGTAAGGAATGTGATATAAAATTAGTTATTATATTGAAATATATGAGGAATGTGATATAAATTAGTTATTATTTTGGTAACATGTGTAAGATGTGAAATAAAATTAATTTTTAATATTAAATTTTATGTATGATGTGATATACCTGATTAAAATTAAATCAGATTAATTTTTAATTTTTAAACAAACGGAGCCTTTTAGTTCATAATATCACAATTTTAGTCTCAAGTTGAATGAACCCAAATTCATTAATTTGTTCAATTCACTCATTTTATGCCTACAAAATTGATTATAAACTCAACTTCTAGGGCCCGTTTATTTTTAAAGTTTAAATTTAATAAAATTAAAATTAAACTTGAATATAGATATTTTTTTTATTGAAAACTATAAATGATATGAAATAAAATTAATTATTATACTAAAATATGTGATGAATGTGATATAAAATTATTTATTATATTAGGATATGTGAGGAATATGATATAAGCTAGTTATTTATTTAGTAATGTGTGTAGAATGTGAAATAAAGTTAATTTTTAATATTAAATTTTATGTATAATATTACATGACTATTAAAAATTAAATTATATTAATTTTGAACTGTCAAATAAATAAGAGCTAGATGTTTGAAAATGCGGATATCGAATACCATAATGCTACATAGTGGAATGATAGCATGTGCCATTTGGCTTAAGATCTAGTTGCATGCGGAGAGATGATTAAGTAGCACCTCAAAAATCCTGGTTGGGCCCACATGATATATTTGGGAAATAGTGACACAAATCATGGCACAATAGTTTACAAGTTGTGACTAAAATAATCTTGCAAATATTGATATATTATAATAAGCAAAGGTAAATTGCATTTGGGCTGAGAGATTAGAGAGAAAATTCAAAATAATTTTAATTTTAAAAATTTGTAAGATAGGTCTCTCAGGTATGATTTGTATGAGCACATAGGTCCTCTAAGTATAATTTGTATAAACACATTGGTCCCTCATTTTGATTCCCGTCAGTTAGCATAGTCTTTGTTGACATAAACAGTCAATATTAGCCAAATATAATCGTTAAATGTTTTTCTATATATAAATATGCCTATTGTTTAACCTCCATAATCTCTATAAGTTTTTTTTTTCTTGAGCCCCTATTGCGGCTTAAATTCATCATCTTAACTTAAAATTTTTTTTAGGAAAAAATATTTGAAATAAACTCATTATTTTGGGTAATACGAAAATTCTAAAGATAAAACAATTGCTTACTTTCATTTTAATAGGACTATAACATTTAAAACTAAGGCCCCGTTTATCTAAGAGTTTAAAATTAACTTGGTTTAATTTTAACCAGGCATATCACATTACACATAAAATTTAATATTAAAAATTAAATTTATTTCACATCCTACACATATTACTAAAATAATAACTTAACTTATATCACATCCTTCACATATTCCAACATAATAACTAACTTTATATCATATCCCTCATATATCCCAACATAATAAATAATTTTATTTCACATCATTTACAACTTTTAATAAAAAAAATATCTCTATCTAAATTTAAGTTTAACCTTCTTAAATTTAACCTTACAAACTAAATGTGTTAGTATAACCTACATCTAGGGGCATGTTTTAAAAACTTTTAAAAATTAGAACTAATTTGCATTCTTTTTCTATCTTTAAAGAGCTCAAATGTAATATACCCTTGAAATTGGCTTTGATTGGTGCTATATTGCCTTGCTCATGTAGATCCCCACTTAGGGCAACATTAGTGGAGGTATGTTTTTTGAGGCATTTATATATATATATATGTGACTCAATCAAATGGTATTTGACTTCTTATTATATTAGTGTTATATTATATTATTTAGATGTCACGATATCTAAATATCATCTTTTGAGTGAATTTTATAATTTTTAGAAGATTATTTATGCATATTATTAAATCAAATAATTATATTCTCTAAATAATATGATGTAACGCTGAGATAATATTTTCGAGTCATCTCATAAAATGGAATTGCATGTAAATCTAAAAAATTCTAATTTAATATCAATAATATGTGGATCTCAATATTTGACTTTTAATAATAATGTATTTTTTTGATGATTCAATAATCAACTCATCGACTTGTATATTAACATCAATAAAAACACAACGGTTGTCACACTTGTTTCTATTAGGTTTTAAAAACCCTTCCAATTAATTTCAAAAAAAAAACCTTCCAATTACACTAGTTTATATTTATATCTTAAATACATTTATGATATTTTTATTTTTTTTTAGTAAATATTAAGATTGTTAAATGAACAGAATCATAAGAGTGAATAACAAAATGCAAAATAATTAATAAATTGTAATCATTTTCAAGCGTGCGGTGTGTAAATCTTGACTATCAATAAGTTTAATATATAAATGTCGTAGGTTTTTTTTATTTTTATTTTTTATTTCAAGGTTTTTTTTATGTTATCTATAAATAAAATGATATGAAAGAAGAAGCACTTTGACTTTGCATATTTAATCCATGCTTATTGAAGCTGGATTTTTTGGTATTAGTTTGGCCTCCATTTTAGTTGTAAGATTAATTCAACTAAAGTTTTGGGTGAAGTTTGAAAGATAAAATTAATTGTTGACCATGATCAACAATCAATGAGCTCAACATTCTATATTATTTTTGCCTCAAGATATTTATTTACTTATTATAATTATTAAGGACAGAAGGACACTTTAATTTTGAAATAAAATATTAACTATGTATATCAGAAATTTTATAAAATTTTAGATTTTACAATATTTTTACATAAAATCATGCTATACTCCAAATTCAAAGAGTCTAAGACCATAATTTGTAATAAAAAATATTAAATCATATGCTCTAAATTATTTTAACACTAAAAATTAAGTCTCAAATCTTAATCCTTAAACTTTAAGGTCTGTTTGTTTGTAAGGTTAAATTTAACAAGATTAAAATTAAAGTAGAATAGAGATATTTTTTATTAAAAATTATGAATGATGTAAAATAAATTTAGTTATTATGTTGAAATATGTGAGGGATTTTGATATAAAGTTAGTTATTATATTGGGATACGTGAGGGATGAGATATGAGTTAGTTATTATTTTATTAATGTGTGTAGGATGTGAAATAAAATTAATTTTTAATATTAAATTTTATATAATGTGATATGCCTGGTTAAAACTAAATCAGGTTAATTTTTAATGACCAAATAAACGGGGCCTTAAATCCTTAAAATTATATTCCAAATATCATTTATTTCCTAAATTAGTTACACATAAAATCTACTTTAAATCAATTTAATGAGATCAAAATCTCTATTATACACTTGTAATTTGTAAATTATACTTTTAAAATTAAAATACATAATTTCTCATAATTAAATTATCCTTCATCTAAATAATTATAAAACTTGCTATCCAAAAAGCAATCTTTCATTGGAACATGTTAAAAAATTCTACACGGTGGGTCGCTCATCTTTCACAATCTTAAATTTGTGATATATTTCTTTTTTAAATACAGACACTGAATGATATTTACTCTTTTAATTAATATTTCGGTATTTTAAAATTGTAATTTAAAAAATGGAAAGAATGGTAGAGATTAGTGAAAATGCTAGTTCCATATAAAGTCTAATAAATTCTTTTAGTAAGCAATTATATACATATAAATTCTTTGTAAATTTTTCTTAACTAAAGTTAAAGCCAACAAAAGTAAACATACATTTTAGCTTGCTAATTAGCCCCTCAAATATTATAAATAATTGCATTAATTTTAGATTATACGATAGAATTTCATATACAAAATCGAACGGGCTTTCTAAATTTGGTGATATTTGTTATTATTGAAGAGGCCATCGCTTCCCACAAAATCGAACGGGCTTTCTAAATTTGGATCCTTGAATTTCGAGGAGAATTATAATGGAAGAACTCTTTCTCAATATTTTAAGAAAGCAAATGAGACAAATCAAAAATATAAAAGACATAAAGAACTAGCATGGGAAATCAAAATTGTGAGAAAAAATCTTGCTAATGAGAATGAAGAAACTTCATTATAAAATAGTTGATTGCATGACTTTGTCTTTATTCTTTTATATTAGACTAGGAGATCACAATTTACTATGAGTTTCTCTTTATTACACAAAGTCATCGAGTCATGGCTAACACTTAAATTGGATTGCAAGACTTTGCTATTGAAACTTATTGACAATGATGAAATTTTCTCTACTTCCTTGTGTAACACTCATCGTAACAATAACATCACACTCACCCCCCTCTTTAGCCTATTTGTTATTTATAGAGTGCTGAGTGTCACTTCATATTTCAGATTGGTATGAAAAAGTTGACTTATAATGATGATAATCAAGTTCTGATGCTTGAGTGTTGTGACTTCTTAGGTAAATTATTTATGAGATATTACAGGTGCTATAATTCTTATCGAAGAACGTGCTTCTTTGCGTACTTATGATTGATGAAAGTAACCTTTTGTTTGGCTTCTTGCCCTTGTTGAATGTCCTCCTATTCAACAAGTAATTTTATCATTCCTTTGCTTTCTAGCAAATCACTTGCTGAAATATTTTTTGTTCGAGATAAATTTGTTCGAAAATTAACCCAAATTGATTAGCTAAATCCAAGCATTCCAATCAAACAGGTGCAAACTGAACTACTACTTCTAATTCAAGAGAATCAAATCATCACTCTTCTTTGACCTAAATGTCTCATGAAAGCTTCTGAGGGAGATTCACAGCACATTAGAATTCTCTTTCAGCCTTTTAAAATAATTAATATAAAATCAACTGTACTCTATACGCATGGGTAGCTCGCTGTTTTAAAGCCATGTTTTCTGAGAAATCCGCAAATCAACTCATCCACTCATAGTTATCTTAATACTTTTCATATCACCTTCTTTCTTCTTATTGCTTGCCAACTCTACGATAAACTTTGCTAGAGTACCTCCAATATCTAGTCATTCAATCCCAAGATGACACGTAACGCTGTCCTTGATAAGTCTTAGGTAGATAATAATCATAAATCGATAAATTCATTGGAGATTGCTAGTCAACTATGCTGCCACCATCGACTATAAACAGACAACAACTCATCTCAATTTGAAAAAAAAAAAGAAACAATCAAAAGAATTACTGAAAAATATTCTATATACAATTCTCTTATAATTTTCAATGATGCTTTTCAATTGAAAATGTAGAAGAATCTATTTTTCACATCATGTAGATCTTTGTGTTCTTCTCATTTGCTTTCTTTAGATTTTCTTTTTGTAGGGCTCATGGCAATCCTAGTTCTTCTCTGTGCAAGAACTTCAGCTCATCTCCTTGGGCTCAAATCTCTGAAAACAACCTATTTGTTATCAAACATTCTATTTTGCTCTCATAAAAAGATATTATCCCAACAATATTTGATTGAGTTTTTTGCAATAAATGTGCCATACATCAAAATCTATTTTCATAATTAATGTATTTGGTTTCTTTGTAAAGTGCAATTATGAAATAGCTATAAAAATAAGGGTAAATTGCATTTGTGCCCCTTCGGGACGTTATTGTAAATTACTCCTAACTTCTAAAAAAAAATTTAATTTTAGTCCATGAAAATCTATAATTTTGATCTTGATTTTAGAATCTTACTCATTTTGTTGGCATTTTCTAATAAAAATGCAAAATTTTATTATTATTTAATTAATTTATATTATTTATGTATTTTATATGACTATTATATCTCTATATTAACACTCTTCTTCAAAAATTTAATAAAAATTTACAATTTATTTTTTTCTCTTGCTTTTTTCAATTTAAAAATTTAAACCTAAAAAGTATAAATATTAGCATTTCTAAATTGTATTTTAAAAAATCAAAAAATAAATATTAAAAATATTTTTTATGATTTAATAATAAAAAATTAATAATTGTGTTTAAGTGGGACCATACGACAGAGAGTTAAAAAAAAAAAAAAAAGACCATACGACAGAGTTTTTAAATCTCAAGACCCAAATTAAAGTTTAAAAAAAAAATAAGATCAATATATAATACTTTTCTGCACTCAGGGGCCTGGATGTAAATTTACTCTAAGGCTTCATTTAGTTCGAATTTTTTTTGAATAATATTTTTTTTAAGTTTAATAAGAGAAAAATTTATTTTAATATTAAAAAGTGTGTAAAATATGAAATACTTTAAATTCTAACGTTCGTATTTATATTAGATGTGAAATAAAATTAATTTTTATAGTAAAAAATTATATTGGATAAAAAATTAACTCCAATCATACGAGACCTAAAAAAAAAATTACATACTGACGAGCTCTTTGTAACAGGACTGTTATATTGAAAAACTCAAGTATTATAGTATATTATATTATTTTAATTTTTATATTATTATATTATATTATATTAGATATATACTCTCAAAATATGGATGTGCTGTTGTACGATAAAATGCAGGGGGTGTTCGGTTCGTTGTTATCTTGATGTTATGCATGAAGCATTTGATTCGTTGTTATCTTAATGTTATGTTATATAATTTAGATGTCCTGATATATAGATGTCATTTTTTAATTAATAATTTTATAATCTTATAAAAGATTATTTATAAATATCATTAAACCAAACAATTGCTTTCTCTAGATAACATAACATAACATCATGATAACATTGAATCAAACGCCCCCGTAACGTAATCTAGATATCATCTTTTAACTAATAATTTTATGATTTAATGAAAAAAAAATTTACAGATGTCATTAAACCAAATAACTGTTTTCTCATAAATTAATTCATATAACATTGTTTTAACCCAATAATATAAAACTCGACCATTTTAAAAATTACTTGAAGTTGATTTTGGGTGATAGCGAGTTGATTTCAAGTGAAACAAGTTAAATTTGAAATCTAAATTTTCAAGTTAATCTCGCTGCAAATTTGCTGAGAATCAAATATGTCAGCTTGATTTTAGATTCGAGATAACTCGAATGTCGAACAAAGCTTAGATCAATATAAAATAAACTTTTAAAAGAGTCAAAGCTTGTACAAATTCAAATTAAGGCATTGTGGTGGTACCGAACTTTCAATTTGGAGTTGCGTAGACTAAGCGCCGATTAATTACTAGCATATGTATAAATATATTAAAAATAAAAGAAAGCAACATCGCAATTTTTTGTTTCTTTTTTAGATATCTCGATATGAACCTTTCATCGTTAATATTTAGATTCGAACGAAAAATTCTATAAATATTTTAGATCAATTAATTGGTCAAACATTTTGTTTTATTATTTTAACACATTAATCATTCTAAATTCTTCTTATTGTGATGAATAAATTTGTTGATTTATATCAAATTATTTCTCCCTTTTAAAATACCTAAATGTTATTGACCTCTTAAGAGGAGTTACCAAATTTAATTTTTTTGAAAATTAAAGAACCAAAGTGTTTTAATATATATATTCACTTGAAATCCATTTTGAGCGTTGATTTAATCAAATTTAAAATTATTAAAGTAGATTAAAGTATGCTCACTCATCATTTACATTCTCACAAAATAGAACTTTTTTTTTAATCAAAAGTCTATTTAATCTCTTCTAAGTATTAGTTTTCTTTTTATTTTAACAAAAATAGAATTTTACACAAAAGAACCGATAAATTACTTATAAGTTTCGAGATACTAAAATTTTTTATGAAGATATGTACAATTTGAATATTTTATTACTATTTATCCCACTCATTATTATCAATTTTATTCTATTTAATTTACATATATGTAAAAGGCCAATGCCGTGCATTTGAATATTTGTATAGAATTATACCATCCTTTAATTCCATCGTCATTTAAATGTTTTATTCAAATTTAATGATGGGATGATATAACATGTAACATGGGGATGATGAGAATCCGACCGGTTAGCGCGAATTAGGGTTTCAGCTGTTCGCTCACCCCGCGACTGCGCCATTCCATTTTAGGTTTCTTCGTGGTCGTGCTTCAGCCCTGTCGACGAACATACGCGATTCTCCATCGGACTATCACTCGACAAAATTTAACGGCATGCAATCTTAATATATAGAGCTTCTTCTGCGATCGTCTTCTGCAATCTTTGTTTCGTGTTTGTAAATTTCTCGCATGGAGATCTCAAATTTCTATGGAAAAGAAAAAAAACATGTAACATGGGGATTTAAATGTAAAATGATTAAAATTTCATAGACTATCCTGCAAGAAGGCTAATAACTAAGGAACCTCCGTGAAATTTATCCAAAAAAATTCTAAGAAAGAAAAGACGGGCGAAGAAAACGGAGATCTTCATTGCCTTCCGGGCCGCATCCGGAGGCAGTCACATGGTAGCTGAGTCAGCTGACACGAGTTTTTCTCCAAAAATTTAAAATAATCGAAATTAATGCAAAATGACATATAATTTTAAAACTACTTATTCGAACCGTACAATTTTATGCATAATTAATAAAAAAAAATACGATTGGGAAATAAAAAAATAAAATTAATAAAAAAATACGATTGGGAAATAAAAAAATTTAAAAAAAAACTCTACGTCAGTTACCCTTATGCTTTATTTGGTTCGAACCTTTTTTTTATTTTTTAAATTTAATAAAAAAAATATATTTTAATATTAAAAAGTATGTTAAATGTGAAATATCTTAAACTCTAATATTCGTATTTGTATTAGATGTGAAATAAAATTAATTTTTATAGTTATAAGGGCATGTTTGTTTGCAAAGTTTAACTTTTAAGTAGATTAAAATTAAAACTAGATAAAAATATCTTTTTATTAAAAATTATAAATAATATAAAATAAAATTTATTATTATATTGAGATATGTGAAGTGTGTGATATAAGTTAGTTATTATTTTAATATGTGTATAAGATATCAAATAAATTAACTATATGATATGATATATTAGTTTAAAATTAAATTAAATTAATTTTAACCTGCAAAATAAACAGATCTTTAAGTAATTATTTTTTACAGACTTACCCCTAAATTAAATATTTATAGATAACCCAGTCTGTTAAGTTCAATATCTCAAACGATAACATCAAATAATTATTAAAGTGGGGATGTTGAATATAAATTTATATCAAAAAAAGAAGTGTCACTTATAAATATTTGACTTAGAAGGAGCTAACTGGAAAAAAAATCTTTTTAGAGTAATAAATGTAAATATTTTAATAAAAAAATAAAAAAATATGGCATTATAAACATCAAAAGTGATGACCTGATGTTATCTCTATTAGTGCAAAAATTATGTAATATATAAGCATGAAAATCCCTTTTATTATTGAATTAAGTAGATTTGTTCACTAATTTGAGTAAAAATATATATTAATCTTTTTATTGACGGGTATTACTTTAAAAGCACCTACGAAAATAATTATATTTATAGTAACGTTAAGTGAGAAGTTATAAAACTTACTACCCAGAAAATTATAAAACTAAACTTATACGCACTTCTATTATAATTATAATTTAAAAATTAAAAAATTTATATGCACGTAAGGCAAACAAAAAAAATTCAAATACTATTATTGAGATTATGTAGATACATATCATGAAAGTGTTATATAATTATGTGATAAATAGAATTACTTATATATTAGCATGAAAGCATCACGTAGTTATATTATTCATGAGTTTTTGGATCATATTATTGTATGATATTTATAAGCTACACTTGATGTGCATCAAATTTATGCTAAGTGTTGTCCCATTTTTATTTGTTGTGCATGAATTGTGCATAAAAATATTATAAATATAGTCTCTCAAATTTTATTCTTCAAACCAGCCTTTTAAAATTTATTTTCTATTTCAAATATTTGCAAATTAGAGGTCACAAGATTTTAGGGGATACTTTGATGAGTATATCATCTCTTTATAATATTAATTGGATGAAGAAGGATGAATCGTTAAGCAGATGATCAAAAAAATAAAATTAGGTGTAGGAAGGGATCCAAAAATATATTTGTCATTAAAATATGATCCGATTAATGCTTTGTGTAACAAATATTTGTTCGTTGATCAATGTTATTAAAGAAAACTTCTCCATTGATCAGACGAGTAATGAGACCATCAGATAGTCTATCGGGTTGTCCGATTAAGTAATTGCAATATCATGTAACGGCATTCAAATAAGGTAGGCCGCCCTTTTTCATCCTAGCTCTTCCACTCTTCGGGTTCCATTTTTGCTGAATTTGTTGTACTCGAGCACTACTCTATGTTAATTTATATAGACTAGGTCGTCACATATTCTATAATTCCATGTCATAGTTCTTGACATTGAGCATAACTATATTCATTGGTGGTAATAAGTTCATCTTTTTTTGGATATCGACAACCTGTTCGCGCTGACATCACTTATTGAAACTCGAGAGACAGTAAATTATTGCCTCTTATTGCTACGTCAACTCATCCTCTAGGAGCCCAATAGGAGTGTGCTAGGCAAGTATGCGGTCCTCGCGCACTGTGTCATGCATGCAACATCGAAGAAATATCATTTTTTTCATTATTTTACACCATTTTCTATTTTATTATATTTTCTATTGATTTGCATACATGTATAAAATAAAAAAAGTGTATATAAATTACAAAAAATTCATTGCATCGTACTAGCTGCTCATAAGAATACTGCATGCGGGTAACATATATATTAAGTCTTATATAAGACGATAGTGTTTTTTAGCAAAATTTTAACTGCGACGTGCACGATTCATTTATTGAAAAAAAATATGCACAATTCAAGCAAACTAAAGTTTTTTTTTATGGAATTGAATAAAAAATATAGCTACATCATGAACAAATATAATTTAAATGAGCTTAATTCAAATAAATTTTTTTATAAATTAATAAATTATATAATTATTCAAGTTTATCTCCTTGAATTAAATAATATCATATTTGAAATTTAAAATTGAGATAATTTTTTTTAAAATTTCACATTGAGATAAAATTACTGATAATAATATCTTAATAATGACGTAAAAGAATTCTTATTTGAGTTTTAGATGGCTAATTTAAAACCAATCAGATCACAAGATTTTATAAAAATTAAATAATTAGCAAAATAATGTTATGATGCTATTTGACTTATTCGCAGGTGCAAAACATAAAAAAACATTGAATAATAATAATTTGTTGGCAGATTTTTTCTTAGGATAATTACCTACATGTCACACTATTTAATTTTATTTATACTTTACACATTCATTCTTAGTTAATTGTGCTATGCACACTCAAAATATTATAAAATCTTACATACACATATTTTAACTTATTTATATTATAATGAGTAATCATAATTTTTCAATAATCTAACTATAATTAAATTACAAAAAATCTGAGTCGTTCATCCTATTATTTTTAAGGATATTTAAATATATTTTGAGTGAAAATCCTAAAATCTTAATATTTAGATGACGGCAAAAGAAGGAGACATCCGCAACGTGAATTGATTTTAGGACAAATCAGCGCTTTAATGTGACATTGAGGAAGAGAAAAATATGTACCACTAAGGGTAAAAATATAATTTTAATGATTTACTAACAGAATAAAAAATTTTTCAAATAGATTTTGATTAAGTTTTAACTCAAGTGTATGTATGTAAGATTTTGTAATATTTTGAGTGTGTATAACGTAATTAACTAAGAATAAATGGATAAATCATAAAAAAAATTAAATAGTGTGACGTATAGGTAATTATTTTTTTTCTTTCAATTTTTTTTTATTGACTTTAGAAAATGTCTTTCATTTAATCTAATTTTGACTTAAATTTTTTTGTAAATTAATCATAGGTAGATTCAAAAATTAGAGATGTAAAAACTGCAAATTAACATATCAAAAAACACAAACTTAAACATGATCTCAATTTAGTTTTGTTGTTCTTAGATTTTTAATTTTTAATTTCATTTAAATTACAAGAAAGCCAATATAAATCACGAGATAGCTTGATGATGAAGATAACGCACAATGAATGTCGACTACAAATGTCATTATGGATAAATTATAAAAGCCGTTACAAATTTGAATAAAAAAATTATAAAAAAAAATAATTACCTACCTGTCATATAATTTAGTTTTATTTATATCTTATCCATTTATTTTTAGTTAATTACGCTATGCACACTCAAAACATTACAAAATCTTACATACATACATTTGAGTTAAAATTTAATCAAAATTTATTTGAAAAAAAATATTCTGTTAGTAAATCATTAAAATTATATTTTTTACTCTTAATGGTACATATTTTCTCTTCCTCAATACTACACTAAAACGCCGATTTATTCTAAAATCAATTCACGTCGCGGATGTCTTCTTCCTTTGCTATTGTTAGGTTTTTGAAAAATTAAGGTTTTAGGATTTTCACTCAAAATATATTTAAATATCCTTAAAATAATATGATGAACGGCTCAGATTTTTTGTAATATAACTATAGTTAGGTTATTGAAAAATTATGATTACTCATTATAATAAAAATAAGTTAAAATATGTGTATGTAAGATTTTATAATATTTTGAGTGTGCATAGCGTAATTAACTAAGAATGGATGGGTAATACATTTATATTAAAATTTAAATATTAATGAATTTATGCATTTCAATTTTTTTACTGTAAACACATCAATTTTTTTACTTCAATTAAAAATTATAGTCATGTGGATTTAAATTTGACACCCTAATTGGAAATTTTAAAATTAAAATACATAAATTCATAAATATTTAAAATATTATTTATATAAATTAATTTATTTATAGTATTTAATTAATATATTAATAATATAATTAAGATCAAGGCCAATTTATAAATGTGAAGTTCACCATCAAAGAATATGGTGTGAAATATGTGAAATGCGTAAAATTTAAATGAATATAGTGTGATAGTGGTAATATTTACGAATTGATGGTGAAATACGTAATTTCGTGTAAATTTTATGTCATGTATGTAAAAATGTCTATATTTTATATGTAAAAAATGAATTACAGTTGTTTTGACACGAGCTAAAAGTTAATTAAATTTAATGAAGGCAAATTCCATCCATTGTCGCCACCCATCCAATATATTCAAACTAAAATTATACCGTTTGTTTTTTTCAAAAATCAAATTTAATTTAGTTTAAAATAGACTTGATCATATTCCGAGTAATTGAGATATCATCAACTCATGTGGCTATGATAACCCTCTTCTCACTAGGATCCCCTCCTCGGGTGGGTCAAAGTCAAACTTGACGGCTCCGTACGCATAAACGATGAAGCCAGTACAACAACAATTTCTTGCAACTACTAGGAAATCTTCCTGGGATCTGTGAGTATCAGATTATTTATAAGAGCAGTCAAAGCAGTGGAGAGCAGAGGGGCTCTAAAGGCGACAATATTGCTAGTATCACGGAAAATAGAGCACAAGACTTCTAGCTGATGGGGGATTCTACCAATATTATAAATAATGTCTTGCTTTCACAACATGAAGCTGTTAAAAGCAATTTAAAGCCTAAAATTTTTGATTTTTGAGAGGCATTAAGGCATATAGGGTTACACATATATATATATTCACCAACAAAATGACTAATTTTGTAGCTTCTTCTACTTACATAGCTAATATAAATAAAATAAGGGTACATATTCCTCACCTAATTTTTTCATAATTCTTATAGAAAAGCATAACTATTATACTTGATGTACTTGCTTTATTTTTTAGGGGGATTTACGTAGAGAACATTGAATTCATCACAAATTACGCATTTCACCATCATTTAGAAAATATTACGCATATCACACTCTCCTTATTGTTACAATAGAAATGTAAAACCTATAAGTAATATAAGGAGAGTGTGATATGCGTAATATTTACTAAATGATGGTGAAATTCGTAATTTGTGATGAATTCAATGTTCTCTATGTAAATCCCCCTATTTTTTATAGTATGTTATGTTTCAGTCAGATTTCAAAAAAATAAATTTAATTCAAAGTTTAATAAGCTCTAGAATAAAGGGATCTAAAGGCAACAATATTGCTAGTATTAGCGAAGATAGAGCATAAGGCTTTTGGTTGAAGGGAAATTCTACTAACATTATATAAAAGATATCATGCTTTCACTACGTGGAGCTGTTAGAAGCAGTTTACTGTCTAATTTTTTTTAGTTTTTGAGAGCCATTAAGGTATATAAGGTTACACGTATATGTATATTCGCCAACAAGACGATTAACTTTGTAGCTTCTTCTAGTTATATAGCTAATATAGATGAAATGATGGTACACTTTTTTCACCTGATTTTTTCATAATCTTTACTGAAGATCATAACTATTGTAATTGATACAATTGCTTTACTTTTTATAGTATATTTATACTTCAATCAGATTTCAAAAAAATAAATTTAATTCAATGTTAAATAAGCTCTAGAATAAACATTATTTGTCCCTAAGATCGGATCCTTATTTTAATTTAAGATTAGACAACTATCTCGTGAGAGTTCACGAATTTCAATTCCATGCTAATAAGCTCATGAGGTATATAATATTTTTTACTTGGGTGAACAAGCTAGATTTATAAACTCACGTGAATAGAAGTGTTTAACCTCAAGAACTCGAGCGAAATCATTAAAAGTAATTTGAAATTTAAAAATTCTCATAAAATAGATGTCTAGTTTCAAATACTTTTGAGTTACATGAAATATTAGTCCAACTTCACAGCCACAAATGAAATTTACCCTGAAGACGACATCAGAGAAGTTCACTCGTGTTTGTGAATCACTAGTAGGCATGTCAATAGATCGGATTATTACCCGATCCGATCCGAGTTACAATCCGATTAAACTCCCAGATGAATTTTTTTTTTACCCGTCAATTCGCCCCGTTTACTGACCCGATCCATTTGCAAACAAATGGATCGGATATGAATCACCATTGATCCGACCCGTTTAAAATTCGATCCGTTTATGTAATCTAATTTTTAGTCCATACGGGAATACATTGTGACTAACAATTTTTTTGTTGGAAGGCTCGAGTGCCACTATGATTAATTAATAAAAATTTCTCCCAGACTTTATTAGTAGATTATAGTTTACAATACTCAGTTTATATTTCACAATATATATGTATATATATTATAAATACTGATTTTTATATTAAAATATTTAATTAATTCATAAAAATATAATATTCTTTCCTTATTTTATTTTCAATAAATTTAACATTATTTTAAATTTGATTACGAAAATTACTTAAAAAAACTACTTTTATTGTAAATGGATTAAATCCGAAAACTCGAGTTCTGAACTGATTCGATTTCCGACACAAGAGGACATGGATCGACCATGACCCGATCCGACATATACGGATTTGGATCCGGGTCGAAGTCAATCCGACCCGAATCTGATCCGTTGACAAGTCATGCCGGTTGGCATGCGTGGGGGCGCACGAATGGGGGCGTGCGGAAATTAATTCAAAAAGTTTAAAAAATATATTTTTTAATTTATATTTTAAATATATTTTAAATTATAAAAAATTAAATATTAAAAATAAAAAGGGAAAACGAAGTCTGCGGGGTAGCAGTCTGAGTTGACGACCTTGATGGCGGCCCGTATAGTGGTGGGCCCACATGCTCCCTCGCCTTCAGTTCTGCGCTAATCCGAGCTGGCCCGCCTTGCAGCCGTCTGATCCCGATTGGACAGCTGTGGTACGCACAGCCTTTCCCGGGCCCACACTCCGCACCCGCTATTTAATTCCTTTCCAGGTGCATGATTGCTTATAAATGGAAACCGGATATTTACTCTAATACCCTTTTTCAAACTTCATATTTATCCACACCTTTTCGCAAAAGTTTTAAAAAGGATAATTACGTACATGTCATGCAATTTAATTTTATTTATACCTTACTCATTCATTCTTAGTTAATTACAGTATGCACACTCAAAATATTATAAAATTATTTATATTATAATGAGTAATTATAATTTTTCAATAACCTAATTATGATTAGATTATAAAAAATCTAAGCCGTTCATCATATTATTTTAAGGATATTGAAATATATTTTAAGTTAAAATCCTAAAACCTTAATGTTTAGGTGGCGGCAAAGGAAGGAGACATCCGCGACGTGAATTGATTTTAGGACAAGTTAGTGCTTTAGTATGATATTATGGTAGAGAAAAATATGTACCATGAAGAGTAAAAATATAACTTTAATGATTTACTAACAGAATATTTTTTTCTAATAGATTTTGATTAAGTTTTAACTCAAATGTGTGTATGTAAAATTTTATAATGTTTTGAGTGTGTATAGCTTAATTAACTAAGGAATGGGTAATGCATAAATAAAACTAAATTGTGTGGTATGTAGGTAATTATCACTTTTAAAAAATAAGAAAATTTACATATATCATCCTCAAAAATTTATTATTTTCAAACATCATTATTTTCAAACAGAACTCAAATGTGTGTATGTAAAATTTTGTAATGTTTTGAGTGTGCATAGCTTAATTAACTAAGGAATGGGTAATGCATAAATAAAACTAAATTGTGTGGCATGTAGGTAATTATCACTTTTAAAAATAAGAAAATTTACATATATCATCCTCAAAAAATTATTATTTTCAAACATCATTATTTTCAAACAGGACCTCTCATTTTGGAGTAAATTTGCAGATAGCACCCCCACTTTTAAAGTTAGATAGAGATACTGCATAAAAATAATAACTTTGGGGTAGTCGTTGTAAATAATGAATCTTTGAAAATAACAGGTGTTAATTTCCTTAAAAAATATCATATGAAACTATATATACACATAGGTACATATATATATTACATATTTATACGATAATATATATTTTATAGATAGATATATTTTTAAATTAGAAAAATTTGCATTCATATCATTAAAAATTTTAAATATTTTATCTTTCTTTAAAAAAATTTTTGACATATAAATAATTATTCTTTAAATATAAATATTACGACATATCACTCCCTGCATTAACGATTTTCTTTATCTTAAGACATTACCAGTGATGTCATCTCACTTTCTTCATCTGCGGACTCGTAGGTCATTACAAACCCTTAGCTTTTATCTCTAGTGGTGATCTCGTATTACTCCATTATAGAATGATGTGGTTGTGGTTGACTGAGGAACAAGAACGTTAACTAAAAAATGGAAAAGAATAAATGATTTTAAAATTAATTTAAAGGGTTTTTTATGATACATATTGGATATTTATAGATTGATATATAATACATATTTATTGTATCTCGATAGCTACTATATCATATATTATCGTTTGATGCATATGCTGGTTAATTTCTATTCTCTTATTATCCCTGTTATAATATTGTGTCGAGTTAATATGTGGTTTGAGATCATAATATCTAAATGAAATAAAGGATTAAAGACTAATTAAATCAAAGCATGTTGCATAAATATCTATAAAGTAATTTTATGTAATATATTGAATTTAATTCATCTATTGAGTTAGTTGGACACACTTCACTAAGCAGAATTATAGTGGTTAGAATGTCACATAAACGTAAAAGATTTGAAATTTAGAATATTTTAATGTACATTTTGTAAATTAATTTCAAAAACTTCATCATTTTGAATGAGCATAATTTTTTTTATCATTTTATATTAATTTCAAATTCTCAATATTTGGTTTAAAACTTAGAAATGAATTTATAAAAAATAAAGGACTTCGTGTGCAAATAATACATGATATTCAATATAGTTCAGTATTTAAATATACTATGAAAATTTATTTGTCCATGTCCAAATTATTCTCTTCAAAAAACTATACTTTTTTTCCTTTTAAGATAATTACAACCAATCTTTCAAATAATTATTTTTGGACTTGAAAATAATTATTCTCAATAGTTTCGTACTGTTCATCAATTATTTTGGACATAGATGTGAAGCTCTAGAAGTTGTAAAACTGCAGTGTCAATTCCCAGGCTAAATGTCCGATGGGGATTGATGGAGGTAGTGGGCCAGCGAGCCACGTGATGCACAGGTGGCAGCAAACGTGGCCAACCCTTCCGCGTTCAGCCACGTTGGCACCCACTCGAAAGCTGATGTGGCTGCCAGCACAGTTTTGCCCACTTGAGCATGTGGCCCTCATCTGACGGCCTCGATTCAACTTGAAAATTATCGTGAAAAATTCAACGATGAGCGGCTTTCAGATTCTGGGAAATAGTTAAGATCCGCTAAGGAAAGCTATCAAGTTGTCTTTTTTTCTTTAGGCGGCATGATAAGCCCAGCAATAAGCTAATGGGCAATTCTAGTCGACAGTTGTCGTTGCTCATAATCAATTTAAATTAATTTAAGAGCTCACGATGAGCACTTCAGTGCTCATTATTCACCCTGGTTTAATGTCAAGCAGCAAAATCATAATTGAAAAAATACTCTAATAGTACGGCCAAACAGTTTCATCTGAGATTGGTGAAGCTTCTAGAGCTAAATCATCTTTATCAGTACTCGTTATTCTCTAGTTAAAGCTAGGCAAACTTTGATGATCCTCTGGTGGTATTGAGCAAGATCTAAGTCAAAAGACTTCGCTGGGTGCTGGCGAAGCTGTCGATAATTCTAACAATGACGGAATTGACGTGATTGTCTCTGACCACATCGAATTTTTTTAAAAACCTGGTTGTCATCTTAGCCTAGAATTATTTCTAATCAGATCCTATGAACAGAATATGTTCTTCAATTTCAAATCACACTCTAACTCAATGGTAATAAATGGAATCGAGAGCTGGAATTCTATGATAAAGCTGAGAAAGATTTTCCGACGGAGCCGAAGAAGATCAGGGCCTAGAGGATGATGAAGATACTGTTGACTTCAATTACATATACGACAGACTAGTTTCCAAGGTTCACCTCGATTTAATTTTTATAAGTAAATACTCAAACACGGTCAAACTCAACAATTGCAGGTCTAGTTCACGGGATGTAATTTTGATACAAAATTCCTCCACTTCATCACCTGTGAATCTCG
The DNA here is from genome assembly GCA_002786265.1 of Apostasia shenzhenica. Taxonomy (NCBI): domain Eukaryota; kingdom Viridiplantae; phylum Streptophyta; class Magnoliopsida; order Asparagales; family Orchidaceae; genus Apostasia; species Apostasia shenzhenica. The sequence continues at coordinate 933,989 of KZ451907.1, forward strand.
ATGTTTTGAGGGATATGGATAGCAAATTAATTAGGATCTCACTCGAATTGAATCAAATTTAGGCCACCACAGTTTTGCTATTATCTCGATCAATTTATATAACACTTTTTATTCATAACTCTTTTTCTTTTAAAAGAATCTCGTAAATCCCTTTCTACAGAGGAGAGAGGAGATCTGAATTCTTCTTCATTTGCTCGGCAGCCTAGCACGTGCAGGCATGGTGGCCCACTATAGTGACCCGATGTAGGGCCAAATTGATCAATTGGGTCACCAATTGGGTTAGCTTAGGTGACCCTAAAATGAAAACTCAATTCACATTTTCGAGGATAAATTAGGTAAAAGCGTATGTAATTTTTAAGTAGAATGAAAAAAATTGTGATATTAAGCAATAAAATTAAAAAAAAAATTGAATTTCGTAACTCCCTAATTTTCTTTATAGATCCCTAATTAGGTTTTATGTAAATTTAAAATTTTTTGAAGAATTTTAGAGATATTGTGAAGATGATGTTAGCCTCAAAATTCTCTATTAATCGATCAATCGAGAGGCTTTTGGTCCTATTTGGTAAAGTAAAATTTTAATTATACCTAAAAGTATTATTTTATTTTTAAAAAATTAAATAAATTTTAATAATATACGATTATTTTATTTCACGACATAATTCTTAATAAATTAATTAATATAATATTTTTTAATATAATTAACTTAATTTCATATTTACACATTTTTAAAATAATTATAATTTATTTTAAATCATTTTTCCCTTCACATTTCTTGGGAAGCTTCATTAATTTATCTCAAATTGGGAGCTTATCAAGAAAATTGTTATGCCATCATTTGACTAGCATTACTCTTGGAGAATTTTTCACAATTTTTTTTAGGGGCATTTACATACATACCTCTTAAATCATCTTGAATTACATATTAAACCCCTTATTTTTTAATTTTACAACTTAACCCCCTAAATCATCCAAAAATAAAAACTAGTAGAATACATGTATTTGCAAATATGTTTATAATATTTGTATATACATATTATTGATAATAAGCATTCAAATAATTATAAATCAGCAAAAAGTATCCTTTAAAAATCTTGAGAAAGACCTAAATATGTTATTTTTGGATGATTTAGGGGGTTAAGTTGTAAAATTAAAAATTTCGGGGTTTAATATGTAATTCAAGATGATTTAAGGGGCATGTATGTAATTCTCTCTTTTTTTATTGTTCTTGATTTTAGATATTTAATAGATTTAAATAATTCATTAAGAACTTAATTTACTTAATTATTCTAAAATTTAAAATTTTCGACAAAAAATATTTTTGTGATAAAAAATACTTCATAAAGAACATCTTTTTATAATTTATCTCGAGATGTGTTCATTAAATCATGAGTTTATAAAAAGAGGCAAATTATTTTTCCTTGATTGATTATATCATCCTCTTATCATCATGGCCTAGGGTTTTACTTAAGCGTAGAGATACCTCGCGAAAGACCTCTTGAATGAGTACTAAATATGAAATGATAATTACATTTTAAAATTTTTCATCGAGTAGATGAAATAACTATATTTGGACATTCATGATCGAGTTTATCCACAAGGATAATGTATTATTCTACAGCTAGCCTTACTGAAGCGAACGACTCTGAAGAGAATACTGCAAGCCTTAGATATTCCCTAAAGTTTGAACCAGAATCACCAAGAAAGGATCAAATTATGTGATTGGATTCTCCGCCTTTTGCCATCACATTCGTTATCTGGTTAGCATATTTTTCATATATCTGATCGATTTGGCCATGTTGCTATGGGAGTTGGTAGCATTGAGCTATCTTATTTAGTTCAGCTAACTACCGTTGTGCCGATTAAGGAGATCGAGCTGGTTAAATAATTTGTCGTCATTGCTCATTTGGTTAGTCGTGATCACATTTTTTCGTATATATTTTTGAATTTTCGTGTTGCTCCGAAAATTTATATTACATTCCAACACTCTTATCATTTTTTTATATTTTAGTTTGAATGCTTTAGTTGAATATATTCTTCGTGAATCACAATCTCCTGATTTTCTCAGTCTAAATATTTAATGTTCTATTTAGTTAAATAAATAAATAAATAAATATGTATGTATAGAATGATGTATAAAATATTTTTTTATTTTTTAAAATAAAATAAAATATTTAGTTGGGAGGTAACAGAATCAGGCTTAAATATTTTTCAATTTTTGTTATCGAAGGAAAAAAGGGAAGGACAAAGTTGTTTTAATAACAAAAGAAATTTTTAATGTTATAATAGAAAATAAATTTATGTTATTATTAAAAATTATGTTAAAAAATAAAATGAAGTTAAATTTTTAACAAACAAAAGATTCTATTAAATAAAATTGCGTTATTAGGTTGAACATTTACTTAATGTGAATAAATTTAATTTTAATATTAAATTTTAGGGCAAATTATGCCCAGGTCCCTGAGTTTAACGCTTAATATCGCGCAGGTTTACGTTTTTCAAAATTTAACATCGGGGTCCCTGAGTTTTAATAAATTATCAAATGGGTCTTTTTTTACCTTTTTATTAATATTTTTTTAAAATTACTATTTTACCCCCTCCATTCTCTCTCTCCTCCCGATCCGGCACACGCCCACCGCCGCGCGCGCCGGATCGGGAGGAGAGAGAATGACAACGGTAAAACGATAATTTTAAAAAAATTTAAAAATATAAAAATAAAAAAAGACCCATTTGGTAATTTATTAAAACTCAGGGACCCCGATGTTAAATTTTGAAAACGTGACCTGCGCGATATTAAGCGTTAAACTCAGAGACTTGAGCGTAATTTGCCCTAAAATTTATTTATAATAGGAAATAAATATAAAATGCTGAATTTTAAGATTTTATTAAAGGTTCCAATTAAATAAAAAGGGAGAGAGAAAGAGCAAAGCTCATCGAATTTTAGATTAGACTTAGCTGAACCAAAAAAAGAATCAATGGAATTTCCTTTGATTTATTCAGTTTTTAATTTGTAATTTTATTTGATTGATTCTATCTTTCTATTACAAAATTAAATTATTTTTTGAATAAATTGTATTCGAGTCCCTGTTTGCTAGAGGGTATTGCAAATTTATCCTAACTTTTCAAAGATCTCAATATTAATTTTTGGGATTATAAAAATTCTATAATTTTGATTTCTCAATATTGAGACCAAATAATAATACTTTTACAATTTTAAAAACTCTAATCAAATATTATTTAAAAATTATTCTTATTCATATACATACATACATATATTATTTATTTCATATTTCATACTTCATATTCTATTTTATTTAATTAAATAACAAATTATTATTAAATAAAAAAAGATTATTTCATATTCTATTTTAACTTTATTTTATTTTTAAGAAAATAAATATTGCTTGTAAAAATTTAAAGTCATAAATAATAATCTATAAATAAATTTATATTATGCATGCTTTTTAATGTGTAAATTTATTTATTTAAAACTTTGAAGTTTAATATAAATATATATTTTTTTTAAAAAAATTATGTCTGGGATAAATAAGAATCACAAAAATTCAAATTTTGATATCATCTAATTTTAATATCATATTAAATTTTTTTATTTTGAACCTACCTTATTATCCCTCTGATAAATGTGAAGAACTTACCATCCCTTCACCCCAGTACGATGCCTACAGTACTATGTACCCCTTATACTGTCTTCCTTACTGGTCTGTTGGCCCTTCTTAATTAATTGTATATATTAATTCCTAATAAATAAATAAATATTATTATTATTATTAGTTTGAACATTATTACTATTATTTGATAGAATAAAAATTAAAAATTCCTCAATTGATAATAATATGTTTATAATTTATACAGACATATATAGACAAGAGAAAAATAGATACACACTGAATCATAATTCAAAAATAAAAAAGAAAATCAACATAATTCAGGAAACAAATTAAAGAAGGGTGGAGAAAAAAAAGGACGCCGCGAGCCTGGGCTAGCAGCAGAGGCCCGGGACCTTGGGGAAGAGGAACAGCTAAAGGTCTCCGGCCACTGAACCCAACAGTACGAACCCCTCCGGCCGGGACATGGCCGATTCGGCCGTACCGGCCATCCAACGGCAGCGATCAAGCGGGGAAGAGAGTAGAGACGATGGAGGGTTAATTAGCGGGCGTCGCCGGAGGAGAGGGATTCAGTAGAGCTAGAGGAGCCGGCGACACGCCAGGCTGAGGTGGCAATGAGGGGGCGAGTATGCCAGCCTAGTGATAGACAGCCTTCCTTCTCCTCGACGCGGTAGCCGTCACCACCGGCGAAGAGGGCGAGGAGCATGCTGGCCTGCTTGAAAGCGTTGAAGCCGAGGTGGACGGGTTCGAAGCCGGCGCCGGCCAACCGTCCCCGCCACTGTCCCAGAGTCTCGTGCCGCTCGGTACGCTCTGGTCCTTCGCAGGAGACGATGTTGCAGATCTGCCGGCCGAGGTACACCTCCGACATCATGTGGTCCTGCTGCGCTTCGCCGGAGCAGCCGCCCTCCAGCGAATCAAACATCGTCGAGTAGTAGTGCAAGGCCTCCGTGAACCGCTCCAGGAAAGGACTCGCGTTGTGGTTGGCTTCCTGCTCGACGATGGTGACAATCCGCGGCTTCACCGCGCGGACTGTGGCCAGAACCTTATCTAATGCGCCAGGCCGGGAGAGGAGACGATGGATCTCGAAGACTGAGTTGATAGCGACCACCTCAGGCTCGTAGGATCCGCCGTTCTCCGCCGGCGATGATTCAAGCATGTATGGCTCTAGGTCAGCGAGACTGTTGGCGACGAAGCCACGGTACTCAAAGTCGACGTGGATGGTGTCCGCGAGCTGGGCGAGCTTCCAACCGACCTGCTGCAGCGCGTCGGTGTTGTCGGGTTGCGGAGGGCCTATTCCGGTGAGTCGGAAAGATGGAGGACCACCGGGGCGCAGGGCGAGAGCCTGCATCAACGCTGGCCACTGCATCCCTTGTTTCATGCCGAAGTCGATTACATGAACGCGGCGGCATCCGGCGAAGGCCTCGAGGATGGCCTGATTGGCGGTGAAGTGGGCGAACTTAAGGTAAGGGCAGCTTTCGTAGAAGTGCATCTGAAGGATGTCAGAGAAGGCGGAGTCGAGGGAGCAGTCTTGTTGAGGATTGAGCCGGTAGATCCGACGGGCAAGAGCCTCGGCGAAGTATCCGGCGACCTTCCGCATCGCGCCGCCCTGGGATGGGGTAAGCATCGAGATCTGCTTCAAGATGACATCCGCTGCCTTGTAATTCTCCTGCTGCACTGCCTCAGCGCAAGCCATAAGGCCGTGGACAAGACGGATCCCAGCCTCCTGCGTGTCCAACATCACCACCGGTATCGCCGATGAGGCCTCAGTTCCGCAAGCAGAGGACTGGCCCGATGCAACTCCCTTCGGAGCAGAGACAGGGGCACCGCCGCCAGATCCGCCTCTGGTTGATGATGAGGACGATAAGGCTCTCATTCGCTTTCGCTCTGTAGATCCGCCTCCTAATTGGCGCTCCGATGCGTAGGCAACGCGGTTATTGCCTCCGTTAACGGGCTGGTGCGCGTAATCATGGGGAAGGATCCGAGCCGGCGGGCCGGAGAAGTTGACGGAGGTTAGAGTAGACGAGTCCGTGGTTGCGAGGTTGTCTGCAGGATCGAAGAAGGCAGACGTTGAGTGAAGGTCGAAGCCGCCAGATTCATTCGGAGGAGGCAGGTTAACCTCAGAGAGCATGCTCTCCAGCCAGTTCGACAGATCAGACGGGTTGTAGTGCCCGGTGTCGGAGGCGAGGTGAGTGAGCAGCGAGTCGTCTGGCGCTGCACTGCTCCCGATCGCCATCTCGAGCTGCTCCAGCTTCTGCGCCACATCCGCCATATCCGATGATCTCACCTTGTACCCAAGAGCTGCCAGCAGCTCATCGATCCCAGCGTCGCTATCCTCCTCCATCCCCATCATCTTCCCTTTTACAGCCGCCGGAGGATAGTTCCCTATCGCCCCTCCACCGCCGCTCTCTCCTCGATCCCTCTTCATTCCAGACCCCTTTCGATCGATCATCCACCAAAGATTCGGAAGATAGAAAGGGAGAACGAAGAGTAGCCGCAGATCAGTGCGAGAGCTACTCACAACAGGAGCTGGAGAAGCTGAGTAAGGGCGGAAGAGGAATAACCTTGGGCATCAATAAATGGTGGCTGCATCTTCTTCATCATCACCTTTTTTCCCCCTTTTTCCTTCTCTCTCTCTCTCTCTCTCTCTCCAGTGATTCCTTATTATTTCTTTCTCGCTTATAATTTTTTTATAATATTCTCGCTTATAATTTATATTAAATAATTTGCTAGTAGCTCCATGAGAATATGATGAGGACCCCACACCAAAACCAAAGGATGGGATGAGAGTCGTACCCGCACCGCAAACCTTACCGCTTTCGCCGTCTGGGGCTGGTCAGCTACGGCGAGCCAGACGCAGAACTTACCGCACCGCCATCATCTGCCGTCCACTTGGGCGTTAATAATCGTGACGTGACCGATCTCCCAAATTCCTCACGCTCCACTAATTTTTTAATGTAAATCACGATTCACGATTAATAATTTACAGATCAATTAATATTTCATAATATTTTTTTTAAAAAAAAATTAAATTATAACATATTTATATCAAATTTTATTTTCCGTGAGCAAGAGTTATCTTACAAATTATCTATATATATAAAATTAAACTTAGTATTAAATGTTGAAATTTTAAAATTTTTAAAATGATCTGCAAATTTTAAAAATCGCTTCTCTCTAATCTCCCTCCCTCTCGTCTCTCCGCTCAATCCAAGGGCCTTAATATAAATCCAAAATCGAAAATCGGCCAAAATTTAAATCAAATTTAAATAAAATCGATTTAAACGAGCAAATTAACAAGCCAAAAGTTCAATTCGGAAATAATTTTCACCCAATTTCGAGTTGGGGTATGCTCTACTCGAGATCAGCTCGAATTAAAATACATATCATATGTATAAACTGAGTCGATCTCGAGTCGGATTGAATTGAGCCTATCTAAAAAAATTGAGATTTTATTATTTCGAGCCTGCTCAAAAATGACTCGAAATCGGTTCGAAAAAAAAAATTGAGATTTAATTATTTCAAGTCAGCTCGAAAATAATTGGAAATAGATTAGAATCGACTTGAGCTAGCTCGAAGTCGAACTCAATTAACTTCAAGTTAATTAAAATATAATCGATCTAATTTTGAGTCTACATTAACTCAGCTCAAAATCTGTTGGATAACAGCCCTCCACTCTCTTCTATCAGGCTATCACTCTCTTTCTCTCTCCTCTTTCTCTATCCAGGTTGCCTCTGGCTAAGGTTTTTAAAGTTCAACCAACATTATTGAAATTTGATAGCTTCAAACACGATTCGTCGAAATTGGTCTGAAAAAACTATCGATTTTAGTTTCACTCGAAACTCGATAGTTTTCACAGTTTCAATCAAGTTTTTGCTGAAACTACTGAAACTTGATCGAAACTACCCAAAAATCATCAAAATTACCGAAAATTATCTCTCCAAAAAATAATATTCAATAAAATATCATTAATAAATTTAATTTTAAATCTATAAAATTTAAATAATTTATATAAAAAAGTTAAAATTATTATTACCGAACTAGTGAAACTATCAAAATTGCAGAAATTAAAACCTTATTTTGTAATTCAAATCGAAATCGAAATTGAATTTTAAAACCTTCGTCGCCTTCCTCTCTTTCCTTTCACACAATCTTCCCTCCCTTCTTCAACACTACTTTTTTAAAACATTAAAAGTATAATAAAATAAGTTCATTTATATATACATATAATAACTTATAATATATATTTTAAGCTGACTGAATTAAAATAAATTAAAAAAAATAAAATTGAGCTTGATGAAGTAAAAAAAGGGTAAAAATTAAATTTAGATGATAATGCATGAATTTGATAAAAATTTAAAAATGTTATCAAAGTTGATATTAAAAACTAAATTTCACATATATTCTAAATATTAATATTAATAATAAAATAATATTCAAAGTCTATGTCATATAATTTTAAAAAATAATTTTCATTTTTTTATTATTATTATTTAAAAAAAGTCATGAAATTTTAATTTAAAAATTAAATTTTTAAATATAATTTCAACCGGTTAATCATAAATTAAAATTTTCAAATGCAAAGTAAAATTAATTGATTCAAATTGATTAATATTTTAAATTTAAAATTAATTTTAAAATTTAATCGAATTAATTATATTTATTTATTAAGTAATATATATAATATTATACTTATATTGAAATACAAGTAAGATGATAAATAAATATATTGAATCTATTATTAAATTAAAATTTTAATTTACATTTTATTTAATTTTAAATTTATAACATTAATTATTTAATAATAAGATTCTCATCAATCATTAATTTTAAAAATTAATTTTATTTTATTAGTTTTCAAAAATTTAATTTATTTTTACCAATATCTCAAAATTCATAATCAAATTTAAGATATAAATATTATGCAATAAATCGTACTCTAAATGCTTGTACTCCACTTGAATTCTTTGATTACATGACTAATGTTTATTATATTAATATATTTTAATAGAAAACCGATATTTGGCATCTATTAAGGATATTTGATTTCGTTTTAATGTAATACATACAAATACACATTTTTTTCAGTAGAGAATAGGCTCTTTTAAGTACTAATTTATGACATATCAATGAATTTGAGTTTAATAGTGATATTTTTGCAGCTATTCATTGCATTATGTTGAATTCAAGTAGAGTAAAAGCATTTAGAGTACGATTCACTGAATAATAAGTTATTTTAGCTTTCTAACGTTGCATTATGTTGACTTCTAACTATGCATTGAAATATAAATATTAATCCCTCCAAATGTTTACCCTACCTCCATTTCCAATTCTCCATATTAGCCTCTTGATGATAATATTTTTTGCCTCCCAAATGCTACCTCAAATATACGAGAGATTATTCCCTGGTGACGCTTCAATAAGATTTCCACTAGAAAAGTATCGGGAGCTGAGAACCTTAGTACGTAAAGAGTTAGAGTTTTCAATTGATTTCCAAACTTGATGAGACTCTTGAATCCCAAACCCCCTTCTATGTTAGCTTTGTACATTTTGTTCCATTTTGTTCCGTGAATACTTTTATTTTTCTTAGATACGTTTCACCAAAAATTTGTCATTTCCCTTCTCATTCCTTACAAAGTGATGTTGGTAGCTTGAAAATGCTCATAGCATAAGTAGGTAGGGATTGTGCCACTACTTTGATGAGAACTTCCATTCCCGCAATTGAGAGTAATTACTTTTTGAGAATTTTACTCGTATGACACAAAAAACTTCAATATTTACTTATTAGATACCCTAAAGTTAAATATTACATGACACACACTTATTTATTTTAATTTTACAACCAACACACCCTAGTTAAAAAATCCTTACATTTTATTTAAGTAAACCATACTTAAGTTATGTTTTAACTTAAATAAAATTCATAGGAATAAAATCTAACTCTCGGTGCACCTTAACTTAAATCTTACATGTTAAAAACTATTTAAATCTATTATTTATGTAGAATATTTTAAATCTAATCGTTAGATGCTCATCTTAACGATTAGATTTAATTTAAGATACAAAAGGGGTTAGATTTTATTCCTATGAACCTTATTTAAGTTAAAACATAACTTAAGTATGGTTTACTTAAATAAAATGTAAGAATTTTTTAACTAGAGTGTGTTGGTTGTAAAATTAAAATAAATATGTGTGTGTCATGTAATATTTAACTTTAGGGTGTCTAATAAGTAAATATTGAAGTTTTTTGTGTCATACGGGTAAAAACCCCTTACTTTTTTATTCCTACGATACATTTTTGGGGCATTTACATACATACCCCTTAAATCATCTTGAATTACATATTAAACTCCTCATTTTTTAATTTTACAACTTAACCCCCTAAATCATCCAAAAATAAAAACTAGTAGAATACATATATTTTCAAATATATTTATAATATTTGTATATACATATTATTGATAATAAACATCCAAATAATTATAAATCAGCAAAAAACATTTTTGAAAATCTTGAGAAGGACCAAAATATGTTATTTTTGGATGATTTGGGGGGTTAAGTTGTAAAATTAAAAATAAGAAATTTAATATGTAATTCAAGATGATTTAAGGGGTATGTATGTAATTCTCTCTACATTTTTTTAGGCAATCTTTGCTAATGGCAAAGGCTTTCTTTTTTGCTCTACCTTCCATTGGTGGTAAGCCAAGATATCTTTTGAAGTTGTTCTCGCTTAGGGATGGCAATATATGACCCGACTCGTGAACTCGACCCGCAAATTTTGGGTATGGGTCATGAATTTTGACCCATTTATTAAATGGGTCGGGTTCGGGTTGGGCATAATCGGGTCGGGTAGGGTTCGGTTGGGCATTTATCAAAAAATACTCTATAAACGGGTCGGGTCGACCCGCCAACCCGACCCATTTATTAATCGGGTCGGGTTCGGGTCATGGATTTTGACCCATTTAATAAATGAGTCGGGTTCGGGTTCGACCCGAACCCGACCCGCCGACCCATTTTGCCACCCCTATTCTCGCTCATAGTTCTCATCATTTGTTTGATGTCCTATTGAATGTTTGCAGTTGTGTTGCTACTAAAAAAGAGTCCACAAATAAGCTTTTTTATGGAATCAAGTTCAAACATATTTTAAATCTTTTTTATCGGTCAGTGGTCAACAAAGCTATTTAATGTTCAAGTTTCAAATCGATATTTTTATGAGCTTAAAATTAAAAATCACTCGTATCTTTTAATAAGAACAAGGTCAAAATCTCCCCCACTCCTTTTGAGTGAAGTGAGTGACACCCATAAGTGAGAAAAGCCAGTTAAAGTAAGTAAACTATCTCACAATATAATTTTAAAAGAGCAAGATATACTTGTTATGCTAAAAATCAACATAAGAATTTTGTTATGTTTTATAGCATTCTAAGTACCAAATTAAGATTTAGCGGGAACATTTTAAGAAGATTAGTCCAAACAAATATTCTTTGAAGAAATAAAATATAAATAAAGCATAAGTAAAACTTATCCTTCAAAATTTGTTTGATGTAACTAGAGAAAATTCTATTCTCTCAAATTGGTCACAATTACAAAGAGCTTTTTTTGATAATAAAGATATTTTTCTCTTTTGTAATTGGTTTATCGATGTAAATACTTAGTTTTGTAGATCATTAAGAAAAAAAAGAGTGGTTTTCATCGTAAACACTTGGTTGAGTAGAAAATTGAGAACAAAAAGAAATAATTAGTGATAATTTTGAGTTATTTATTGAGTCTACAAAGTATTTCTCTATAGAAAAGTATAAGAGCAAGTGAAAAATAGTCAACCCCATAACATAAGCTAAAATAGCTATTAATGAATTTTGGGAAAAGAAAATAAGCTGAGAAGGCTCGTTGAAAAACATCTAAAAAATGTAATCCTTAATTTTTTTATTTTTTATTTTTGAGAAGGTCATTTGTTATTAATGAAGAATACTAACTATAAAAAAAATGTCTTTAATAAGGTTAGATGACTGAAAGAAGTTCCTCGATAAAGAGATCATTTTCTATTGTGAATTGGATTTTGAGGATGGAGTTCTCGATGAAGTCATCTTATATATCGTCAAAAGTTTGGCTTCCTGAATTTTCTAAGAAGAAGGAAATAAAAAATATAAATTATTATCCTTCGCTTTTACTCACCTAAGATTAAATAGAACTAAGGTCCTGTTTGGCGCGGAGATCAAAATCAAAACCAAAATAATACTAGTTTAGAAAATAATAATAAAACAACAACAACAACAACAACAACAACATTCAAGTCTTAATCCCACTAGGTAGGGTCCACTATATGAATCATTTGTTTAAAAATAATAATAATAATAAATAAATAAATTTTTCTAATTATTCAACACAAATTTTAATATAAATAATATTATTTTATTTCACATATTTAATAATTTATAATAAAAATATCAACTTTATTTTACATCCTAGACCAAAATACTAGATTCTAGTATTTTGATTTTGGATGTGAAATAAAGTTGATATTTTTATTGAAAATTATTGAGTATGTGAACTAAAATAATATTTTTTATATTAAAATTTGTATTGAATAATTATAAAAATTTATTTATTATTATTATTATTATTTTTTAAACTAATACTATTTTGGTTCTGATTTTGATCCCTGCGCTAAACAGAAGTGAGACATTTGGAGCCCTTCATTGAGTCACATTAAAAGAATTTAAAAATATTGTAAACTCAATTCGTTATCCAATAGTAATTTCATAATTTACTTTTGTTTGTTATTTGGAGCTGAAATTGGAGTAATATTATCAAAAAAATTATGTTTTCTTCAATCAGGAGTTAGATTTATTTTCTAGAAATAACAATGCATGAATACCTAACTTTTTATATTAAAAAAGAATACCTAACTTTTTTAAATCCTTCAATTTGAGTACGTTCTAGAAAAAAAAATTGAATGAATATTTACATATGAATATCTGGGTTTTTTTTAATTTACTGAATATCTGAGCTTTAGTATCTCAGATTTGAAAACATTCTTTCATTTTATATAGATTTTAAAACATTCAAGCAAATTGTAAAAGAATCATCATATTTGATCATATTTTACAAAATATTTATTTATCTTACTTTTCATTAGTTTTTGTGCTCGGGCTTTTTCAAAATCTCAATTATCTACAGCTGCAAGTCGAAGGCCACACCACCTTGCAGTGATCCCGCACCATGCACCAGCCACTCGTCGATCGTATCGCTAATTAAACACGTGTTATTACAGTACGTTACGCGACTCGTATGGTACGAACCAGGACAATATTTTGAGTATATATATAAGATTTTGTAATATTTTAAATGTGTATAGATAATTAAATAAAAATATATTAGTAATATATAAATAAAATTAAATAGTATGGCATCTAAGTAATTATTTTAAATATTTTTTATTTAAAAAAAAATCTTGAAAAAAAAATATTTTACTTTCATTTGATTTCATGAAGCCAATTCCTGACTCCCGAGAGGAGGCGAGAGAGAGAGAGGGAAACCACGCCACGCTCGCAGCACTGACATATCACCACGTGACAACGTTCCACGTGGCAACATTCTGTTTGGCAGGTGGACCCCACATCCACTGTCCCAATGCATGGTGGTTGCCCATCTCGAAGCGCCAGACATTAAAATAAACTGGAGTAAAAAATTTGAAAATCAAATTACAATTCAGTGCCTAGCATTTGTATAGGGTTTTGATCTAGTTAATGTTCTCATCATCTTTCCATCATCAAAATTTGTTAATGAAATAGACTGAAGTTATGTTGTGAGATCACAAAATAATAAAATAAATAAATATTTAAAAAATGTACAAAAAATATTTACTCAAAGAACTCTATGAAGAAGTGAAAAAACTACGAAATTTTTTCGAAAGTGTTGATATCTTTTGATTGGAGTTAAAATATTCATTTTTCTATGGTTAAATCGCTTTAATGCCAACGTATTAAAACACATAGCAATATTTTCAGGCCTTTGAGATAAAATTTCTATTTTATGCAAAACTATAAAATTTAAAATACTCCATTTGAGTTTATTTTATTCAAAAATTATTTTACATTAATTTTTTTTACAACAACAATAATAACAGTAGATTAAGCTTTTATCTCATCAAGTAGAATCAATTATATAAATATTTTATTTTTATACTTTATTAAAAAATAAATATTAATTTTGAATAAGTAAGATTATTCTTTACAGATTTTTATCATATTTTTTTATCTTTCTCTTTTTTTTATATAAATATAATTTAATAATCTAATTTTTCTTATATATTAAAAATAAAATATTAACTTTGAATAAGTAAGATTATTCTTTACAGATTTTTATCATATTTTTTTATCTACCTCTTTTTTTTATATAAATATAATTTAATAATCTAATTTTTCTTACTATAACTACAATCAACTTATAATATATATATATATATATATATATATATATATATATATGTCTGAACTATCTAATCATTTGAGTTTATTTTTAATTAAGATCACTTTAATTTTCTCTACGGATATACTCATTTCTCATTTTATTTTTCGCACATGCTCGCTCATCTATTTTAGCATCATCATTTTTATGACACTTATTTTATTTGTGTATTTTTATTTTATAAGTCAACATTCAACATTATATAATATTACTAGTCTTATAATTATTATATAAAATTTACCTTTAAATTTAGGTGAAATTTTTATGTCACATAATATACTAAATGTATTTTTTTATTTTATCAATCCTTCTCAAAACTTTTAGTAAAATCATTTGTCTTATAGCTATTCTATATAATTGATTCAAAATATCTAATTGTCATCTCTTCACCACATGTATTTCTTTTTTGATTAAATTTATACTCTACATATATAATTTTTTATATGCTTAGACAAAAAATTTTAAATTCTAATGAATTTTTCTATAACCTGAGTTTCGCCTTAACACTTCTCTAGTCTTATCAATAAGAACAATCATTATCTACAAAAATTGTACATTAAAGCACTTTTTCTTAAATGTATTCAATCAAATCTCTATAATCAATATAAAGAAATATGAACTTAAAGTTGAACCCTAGTGTAATTTAATTGGAATAAAATTTTTTTAATCAAATTCTCTTATGTTCGGATACATGTAACGATTCATTTATACATATTCTGAATAACTTAAATGTAAGTAGTGAAAATTTTATTTTTCTAAAACTCTTCGAAGAGCTTTTCTTAATACTTTATCATAAGTTTTTTTAAATCAATAAAAACTAAATATAATATTTATTTTTTCTCTTTAAATATTTCTGTTAAACCTTTCAATAAATGAATATCCTTTATAGTATATCTGTTTGACATAAAATCAAATTGATTTTATGATACTCTATTATCATGATATAATTTATGGTCAATCACCATCTCCCAAAGTTTTAAAGTATAGCTTGTTAACTTAATTTTTTTATAGTTAGCATAATCTTGTATATCATTTTTACTCTTATAAATAGAAATTAATGTACATTTTTTCATTTATTTGATATTTTTTAGTTTTTAAAATCATATTAAATAATCTAATGAACCAAAAACTCCTTTATCTCTCATATATTTTTAAATATCTATCAGAATGTCATCTCATCCTACTATTTTTCTATACTTTATCTTCTTTAAAATCTCTCTAACATTTGCTTCACAAATTTTATTAAATTTAATCATTAAATAAATATTTAAATATGTATTTAAAAATAAATTAATTTAATACAAAAAACTAATGAATTCTATAAAAAATACCTGTGCAGAGTATATAATTTTTAAATAAAAGAGACCCAAATAAAATATTTTCAATTTTATGGACCTCTACGAAATATGTGAAATTACTTGTGTATATATATAATATATATATATAATATATATTTATATTATACGGATTTACATACAGAACACTGAATTCATCACAAATTATGCATTTCATCTTCTTTTAGTAAATATTACACATATCACACTCTTTTTATATTTCTATTGTTACAATAGAAATGTAAAACCCATAAGCAGAGTGTGATATGTGTAATATTTACTAAAAGATGGTGAAATACGTAATTTATAATGAATTCAGTGTTCTGTATGTAAATTCCTCATATATATATATATATGTATTATGATTGCCATACCATATATAAATAGAATATCAAGTTAAAAAATTGCCAAAGATCCAAAAAAATGTATGTTGTTAGAAGCTTGAGGATTAGATTGATGATAAGGCAGAACTACTTAAGCTGACTGTGCAAATTTTGTTTTTTATCATACCACTAAGAAGTAAGACCAAGATTCTACTTAGCACAAATTTAGTTGATGATAAGGAAGAACTCTTTTCTTTTCTTTTTTTTTTTCTTTTTCTTTTTTTTATATATATGATAAGGAGGAACTTCTTAAGCAAGTTTTGAATAATCTACTCCAACAAGATAAAATAAATTAGTAAAGAATGTTTATGAGATAATTTTTGATACTAATTTACTTATACATACTCAAAAATTTAATATTTTTGTTCATTTAGTTCCAAAGTTTTATATTTACATATGCACATATTATTTAAATTTTCTTTTACATGTTAAACATTTTTTAACCAAGAGAACATTAAAATTTTCTAAGTTACTTGAAATTACGGTGATGTGATATTAAACCGGAGACCTCGTAGTAACCATGCGTTCTCCTTCACGAATTGATGCAATTAGAGTCATTCATGGTAATGTTTTGGAAATTCTTTGTGAAGATTTGGTATCTTTTATGGATGGTCCTTGAGGCCTTTTGTAACATCTCGTGATCTCAATGTAGAGATATTATCCGCTTTGATTTTAGAAAAAATGCTTGACTTGAGTACTTCTCAGAAAGTCATTTATCCAAGTGTTACTCCAGCATAAGCATGCTCAACTATAGAGTTTTCTATTATTAGTCTCACGATTTTACCCCAAAAGATGCCTCTACTATTTTAGATCACGTTATCTACTTATACAGCTTAGGGTCTCTCTTTCTTTCCAATGTGGATCGATTCATTCTTATGCTCCTCTCACCACTCGTTATTCTGCCTAGAAGCCTGTCAAGAGCCGCACTTTACACCATTGATTCCCCTCTCTTGAGATATCACCTGGTGAATACTCCTTGTCCTCTTCAGCTACTGGCATCACACTTTTGTTAGCTCTCTCTTGAAATACTCTATCTTGAGGTGATTCTTCCTACAACTTATTTTATATATAAGAGTTTCTTCCTCTTGTTTGTGGCGTGTCATTAGACTTCTTTGAAGTTGATACGTAATTTTATTCGGGTTTGTTGACATTATAGCTTGAATCATTTGTCTCTTTCTTTGAAGTCGAACATGGTTCCTTGCTTCGTTCCTTTTGTTAGGCTAAAGGCACACCTTGAAGAGTTGGGCCTATAACATTCAAAAATCAAATGAAAAGAAAATTGGGACCTATATAAAACCTGTTCTCTGTTTGAGTAACCCATCTGTAATTTATCATATAAAATATCTCTTTGAGTTGAGCAATGCCCGGCCGGTGTGGAGCGGCGGAAATGCCCGATTTGACGGCATCTGAAAGCGACTAATTACGTTATCAACCCTCATAAATGTAATAATTTCAATTGGGGATTCCTCGAAGGAACCCCTTCGCCGTGGATGATGCCGCCGATAATGAAAAAAAAAAAATCTACCGGCCGATACGGACGAGGATATTGGACAATAGAAAATACAAAAATCGGCGACACCGGATTGCGTATTTTGATTCATTAATTGAGGGTTAATTACAAATTAAAGATTAGAATAATTACACTCAGGTCTCTGAGTTTAATGCTTAATAACGAATAAGTTCACATTTTTTTAAATTATAATATCAAATTCCTGAGTTTTAATAAATTATCAAATATTTTTTTTAATTTTTTTTTATTATTTTTTTAAATTACTATTATACGGTCAGCCTCTCTCTCTCCTCCTGATCCCGCGCACGGGCGACACCGCGCCCGGGTTCGAGAGGAGAGAGAGGGGCCGCCTCTCTCTTTCCTCCCAATCCTCGCAAGGCGTGCGCGACCCGCCGTCGGCCGCACGGCGTCACCGGTACGCGGGGATCGTGAGGAGAGAGAGAGAGGCCGAAGGTATAATTACAATTAAAAAAAAAAAATTAATAAAAAAAAAATATTCATTTGATAATTTATTAAAATTCAGGGACTTTGATTTTATAATTTTATAAATATAGACTTGTGAGTTATTAATCATTGAACTCAAGGATCTGAATGTAATTATCCCTTAAAGATTTATTAAATAATTTTTTTTGGAGGCCGTTGACCGCAGAAGAGGCCGCAGGCCGGCCGGCCGGCCGGCAGCCGGCCGCACCTTTTTACCGCCAGCTCATGCGGTGACAGTTGGTTGAATTTGCTTTGGTCAATGGGGAGAGCGGTTAAACATTGAACTACCTTTTAGTATTAACTTGGAGTGTGGGTGGAGCTGTAATTTGACTCATATAGTAAGAGTTTTAATTTGTTTGGTAGATAAAATTATACGAAAAAAGTTTTGACTTTGCAATAAAATTGAGCCGAGTTGACATTAGAATCGAGTCGAGTTTTATTAACTTAAATTTGACGCAATTATTACGTTAATTTGAGACAAATTATCTGTATTTATTAACTTGCATATATGTTTATCTCGAGTTATTCTATAATTGGGTTGACTTTGAGCCGTAATTTTATTTGAGAGTGGTAAGTTAATTTATATGAAAACTTAGATTTTTTTTTGAAACTATTTTCTGCTATTTAAATGTTTAATTCAGTTTTAACTGTCATATAAGCTTGAATTTAGCTTCTACACATGACCTTCATTATCTGAAATTTTGTCGTAAAACTCAATTTCATGCATGGCAAGCTAAGTACGATACGCTCGTACAAAGGCAATTTTAGACAAGAATATTTGTTAAAAAAGTTTCATTTTGTTGAAAAGATCTCGTAATCGAAGTTCTCGTTTGTCAAATGATCTTCAGCAACACAGACTCTCCATCTACTTTATAATTGATCTCCTAATTAGTAATAAAATCAAGAGAATGAGCAATGCTATAGTTTAAGTCTCCTTCAAGTTACTATTGGTATTGTAGCTTCGTACTCTAATAAAAAAAAAGGATTTACATACAGAACATTAATTTCATCACAAATTACGCATTTCATTATCTTTTAGTAAATGTTACACATATAACACTCTGTTTATGAGTTTTACATTTCTATTGTAATATTTACTAAAAGATGGTGAAATGTGTAATTTGTGATGAATTCAGTGTTCTGTATGTAAATCCCCCCAAAAAATTATGCAATGCTTTAAATCGCCTAATCTAAGTCATGTTTTTTTCACTTTCTAGATTTTTTTGAGTATAGAATGTTGTGTCCCGAAAGGTGAAATGAATGTAGCGGTTGAAATTAAATCCACGAAACACGAGGGTGGATTTGAATAGCATGGCATTAAACTCAAGTACTTGAGAAATAAGTAGTGTTGGATGGAGAATAGTAGACATTAAAAATCATCCATATCATCTACAGTAATTTTGGCCTTTAGACATTTGGGTAATGGGTTGGGTTGGGACGGGTCGGGCTGAGCCTTAGCAGTAATGTCATAGCAGACGTGCCCTTCGAGAAAGGTGGAGCCCCAAGCGTGGGCCTTGTAGTAGCCGCACGATGCAATGCAACAGGTCAAGATAATGGTGAATTAGTGTGTTACCCGAACCTAATTATTTTTTAAGACGGAGAGATTATAGTTAGATTAAAAAATATATCAATTTAAGTGAAAAAATATTTTATTAAAATATTAAATTTATCTAAATGATATTTACCTATAATAATAATACATTTATTTAATTAGTATTTTCATTAATATATTATTATTTATTTCATATATTATTTTTATTAATTGATTATTTAGTAATACTTATAATTTTTATTATTTATTTAATATTCCTATAATCTAGTTTGGTATACTGTGGGCTATTATTTTTAACTAAAATTTAATATTTTTAACTATCGCCATCATATTAATAATATATAAAAATTTAACCTCCAAAGAAATCCAATCATTTGTGTTATAGGATGGTTAACATAGTGATCTTAAGGGCTGTTAAAAATTTGATATTTTTCACCTTTTAAATTTTTTTAATATTTTTATTTTTATATTTAATCATATTATTAATATTAAATGTAAATTTAAATGCACACATATATATATTTATATAAATTCATATTTATTGTCATTTTAATTTTGTATAGTATTTTATTAAATAATGGATATCTCAAACAAGTGTAGCAAATACAAATTATAAATTAATAATCAAACATTTAATTTAATGCCAAAATAATTATCATCTGACGGGTACTTCTGTTAACAATGGCAGTGAGTTTCGTCCAAAATTGTTAATTTTTTTAATAAAAAGAATTTTATTAATTAGTTAATTAAATATGAATGAATTTTTAAAATAAGAAGTTTTTTTAAAAAAAAAAACTTGTAAAAAAATGTTTTAAATGGCATGGCGCTAATTAGGGTTGACCAAGGGGAGGGAGAAATCGGGCGGGACGAAGCCCCTCACCGGCGGTCTTGGATGGCCGGTGTTCGGTGGAGGAAGAAGGAGAACGTGTAGCTTGTTTCATAAGCCAGCTCGAAGTTGGAAGAATGTCAGGTGGTAACAAGGAGAAAGGCGGAAGATCCCGTTCTCCGGCAGCTAGGTTTGAACAGCCGGCCCTTCTCATCGCTCTCCCAGCTAGCGGGAGCAAACCAGGAAAAAAGGGGGAAATTTGAAGGAAACGCCTCAAAAAACACCAAAGATGATGCTATGGAGGAGGATGAAGTGAGCAAATCCAAGGAAGAGCAGGCCGACACTACCCCTGTTCTATTGCATGCGGCAACTGAGCCTTCTTCAGCGGAGGAAATTTTGATGGAGAAGAAGATGACATGGAGGAGGAATTGGATGAGGGTGTTCCTATGGAGCAACGTTTGTACTTCAAAGATGATGCAAGGATGAGGGAGGCAAAAACCGGAACTGGTGGGAGTTTTCCACAGCCCTCGGCAAACCTACAATGTATCCGAGTAGAGGAAGAGGAAGATTCCACAACTCAAAGGACGCATCAAAATACTCTAAGGAGATGGAGGAATTGGTCACCAATCACCTCGGAGGTATGGCCACTGAACACTTGCCGTCTTGTGGGAACTGCCTTATTATGTGATAATTTGTGTGGTATAAATGTGGATGTGAATGTGAACCGAATCAGTAGGGCTCGAGGCCCAAATGGGCTTCTTTTTATGCAGGGTGCTGGGCAGAGTGTGTGATTCTCTTGCAGGTCTTAATGCTGCTGAATTAGTAGACAATGCTGGGAACTAAAACAGCCCATATGATGTTTGCGGAAATGCCAGCCTAAGAAGAAGTGCAGGAAATGGAGTTTTTGCAGCAGCAAGCCGACATATGTGCTGAGAAGGTGTGGCGCACACCAGGTGATCGTGGTATCGCCGCAGCCAACATGTGTGAACAAAACAGTGAGCAGTTGCAAACTGGTGCAGATTCAGCTCAAGGGGCTCAGGCAGCTGGTTTGAAAGGTAGAGGCTCATCATTTAATGTTGTTTGAGGCGGTCCAACTCAAGCAACTCACAAGTAAAACATGAACTTTATGAGAGTAGTTGATGGAGACGTCTTGATGATCGATACTTCAAATTAGATAGCGCACCTTGATGTTATGGATGGATAGAGGTTGATACAAGTTATTTCTATTTTGTTTTATTTATTATTTAACGAGTTTATTATGGATTTAGTAAATCCGTTTTGTTTATTTTATTTTAAATTTATGAGTTTGTCAAGTTTCTTATGTTTATTTTTATTTTTTGGATGAGATTAGCCCCTCACTATATAGGACATGTACTTGAACATCAGATGAAGCCTCTTGATTAATGAAAATTTGTTTTGTATACAATCGATCTTAGAATGTATTATTTCAGGGATTCCGAAAAGCATCAATGTCCTAAAAGAGAAAGGTAGAAGTTCAAGTGAGAATGTTTGAAATTCTACCTATCCTTTCTTCTCCAAATCTCCCTCAACTTTTCTCCTTCTAAACTCTAGCTTACTCCTCTCCATTGTCCCACTTCAATTTTAGAATCAAAGTGTTTCATTCCGCATCAACAATTAAAGAGGGAGGCTGGAGTAATAGGGGAGTAATTTTGGTAATGTATCCATACCGCAAGATGTGGTGGACAAGGCCTTACAACACAAGTTTGTAAAGGTTACTCTTGACATGGAAAGGGTAGTAGAAGTCTAGTAAGAATGGAGCTTTACATTGGTGGAGTGCCTCTTTGGTAGAAGAATCCCTTTCTAGATAATCGCTTTGGAAGCTCAAAGAAAGTAGGGAGAAATGAAGGGATTTTCAATTGATGTAAGAGAAAACTAATAAATTTTGGAAGTGAAGAAGACCCTAACATAATTTGTTAAGGGGTAGTTCGCGGATGATAGTAGGATAGGCGATTGGTTTTGATACACGGACATCATATTTCAAGCTCTCTTTTGATGTGGTTTCAATCACACCAATATGGATACACTTACTAGAGCTTCCTTCGCCTTATTGGAATGTATTTTTACAAATCGAGAAGTACAAGAGATTGGATAGATATTTTTAAGAAGCACCGGGTTAGATTTCACAAATTTGATGAGAAAACCTGCTAATTCACTATTGCAGAAAGTATTCAGACACAATTAAATCCACAAATAGATCAATGGCTTAGTCTTTTATTGTTATAACCGAATAATCTTTCACAATATGTGAAAAAGAGGATTATTTAGAGCATATTGTTCAATATTTATAGCTACTATATGAATGTATTTCTAGACATACACTGAGAAAGCATTGTGTGGCTATGCATAAGGAATACAAAAAATCTCTCATTGAGCACCTTGTTAACATTCCTTGTAGATTTGACTTCTAATATTTGGACTAACATTAATAGTAAAAGTTATCTAATCTTTATTTGTCATTAGATTAATAGTCAGTGGAGAATGCAAACGCGCATTTTCTCTTTAAATCTTTTAAATGAAGCTCATCCAGGTGCTACTATACTCATATATTCACAATATTTGTAGACTTTATAGTATTGAAAATAAATTTTTATCTATTGGTTTAGATAATACTTCGAATAATAATATTACAATTACTTATTTACAATAATTTTCAAAACTGCCTCTTTTTTGTTTTCTTTTTCACATTTGATGTGTCACATCATAATTGATGTATTTCATTGCTTTTATTATTAAACATTTGGCTATTGATAAAACTAAATATGTAGCCAAATTGATTTGGTTATTATCTATTTTCAAAGAGTACTAAAAGTTTTTCAAGTTGCTACTTTGTAAGAAAAACTTGTTGAAGAATAGATAATAACAAATATTGCCTATTTTTTTTCCTTATGTTTTTTAGATATTTAAGAATTTTAGATAAGATTCAGTTCTTTAATATTTGGTTGTAGCTATGGAGAACAAATTTAAAATATTGAAAAAGTGTTGCAAAGTTGCCACACTTGATTCCCGTCAAAGGAGCGATTGAATTGGAATTTTTATGTAAAATATTCTTATTTCTTAGGGAGTAATACTGATGCTGAAAAGACATTAGTTTTTTAACTCTTCAAGATTTATTTCGTTGTATTATATTTAATAGATGATGTGAAAATAGAACATGAGAGACTAAAAAAAACATAATAAGAAACTATAAGGAATGATATTAGTATTACACACTTAGACCTTATGAGAATTTGTTAATTGATAGAGTATATTGAAAATAAAGTATTCATGCAGCTGACCTCATCTAGTGGGATAGATGCTTGTTTGTTATTGTTGTTGATAATTTATGTGAAAAATTATTGGAAATTCATATTATATAGTAATTGGATGAACAACGAGCTCAAAGCTCTTCATAGTAGAACAACCAAGTACGCAGTCAACTGATTAAATAATTTGTATATAGATTTTAAAACATTTTATGCATGCACTTTTGGTTTTTTTGTATATATATATATATGGAGAGAAGTCCAGTCAACAAATAAGCTGTGATGTGTTTGAATGTGAAGGAGATGCTGCATGGAAGCTGCTACAGGCTCTTAACTGTCGGCGGCGGTCTCCATCAGGCCGAGACAGCAATGCCGAGAGGCTAATCTGCCGGTGGTGGTCGGAGGAGAAAAAGGTGCTGATGCCACAGAGAGACTTCTAGCTCAAATCCCTGCATGGTGGCTTTGTTCGAGATGGCAGCAGCACAAGAGTTTGGTTGTCAGCAGGAAGGCGTTCTCAGAATCCATTGCGCCGTCAAGGATTTCCGGCGAACAGTGGATATCATCGCTAGATGACAACATGTACTGCAGTAAGCATTCTCTTTTGATGTTTCCTCCATCTTTATTCATATGCAAGCTATGAAGCACCGATACTTCGTGGAGCCTAACGTATCCGTATCGTATCCGTATCGTATCCGTATCGGATACCGATACTCCCCGATACTCCACCGATACGTATCCGATACGCCACGTGGCGTATAGATTTTTATTTTAAATTTTTAAAAATCCGATACTCGCCCGATACTTGCCCGATACTTACCCGATACTTGCCCCATACTTGCCCGATACTTTTCGATACTTCTAATTAAAGAAAAAAATATTGAAACAGTTTATTTGGCCTACACGATAAAAAATAAAAAATATATTATACATAAAACACAACTCATGCATAGACTCAAATAATAAGATTGAGAGATATACTGAACTCACACAATTTGGATTATAAAATGCTTAATGCACGCTAGTGTTTCGACAATAGAAAATTTTTTTGGTATTTGCAAGCAACTGTATTATCTAGTTTTTCTATATCAACCATACTATCTTTGCTTCTGTTTGATACCGATCACTTTCTTTTTACTTTAATCAGGCTCATATTATGAAAATGATAGAACTTTAATCTTTTTTATTTTGTTTATTTATTTAGTTAACACTCAGAGAGAAGAGAGCATATATCTACTTTAACATATATAAGTTTATGTCACATTATCTATGTTATTTTCAATTATATGTCGTTTGCATTGAGCTAATTAATTTAAATCAGATCTAAATTAAAATTGAAACTAATTTACTGAAATATATTTAAACTCTCATCTCACTTAAATTGAAAGTAATTAAATAAATTTAAAATATTATTTTAATTTAAAATTTTTTAAACTCAGTAGTTGTTGAAAGATATTTTTATTTTTTGTAGTTCAATTGTCTAATATTAATAATGTTTAAAAAAATATAATTAATTTAAAAAAAAAATTAAAAGATATTTTTGAAAATTATAATAACAAAATATATAAGCTAGTATAATCTACCATAGATTTATATCTTAAATATGAGAATATGACGTATTATACATAAATATAACAGCCGTATCCTGACGTATTCGTATCCTACTTTTTTTAAGTTTGGCGTATCGTCGTATCCGTATCGTATCCGTATCGCCGTATCGTACTCGTGCTTCATAGTATGCAAGTAAATGCTTCCTTAGTACCAGCATTTCCTTAATTACAAGTGGAATAACACAATGTAACATTAGCTTTCAGAAATTTTAGGTAGTAGAGAATAAAAATCTAGTCTGCTAATGCTGGTGAATATATTTTTCTAATAAATTGCCTTACTCCTTAATTCATGTATGAATAGTGTGCATGTTTTGTTACAAATAAGCAATATCTACTAAATTTAGCTGTTATAGAGTATGAAAAATATGTCCTGGATTGCAATTAGTTGCCTCATAAATCAAATACTATTTAGCCAGAAGGAAAAATAGTTACATTCTTATTTAAATGATATAGCTGTTACCTATATGAATGTTACATTCACCTATAGATAATTAAGTCGAGTTTATGCTGTACATTATTACGTAGAATCAATCAGTCAACTAATTTAGCTGCAGGATACAAAACACGAAACAAAGTTCATGCATCTGAGAATTCAACCTCTTATAAAGATGTTCCTCAATATCTCAGAATCATTCAACTTCAATCAAACAAATCAACAAATAAATTAGGCATTAAAACAAAACAACAACAAAAAAAAACTGATGCAAAGTAATTTAGGGGGCGTTTGATTCAATATTATCTCAATGTTATGTTATGTTATCTTTAGAAATTAATTATTTAGTTTAATGACATCTTTAAATAACATTACAATTAATTACAAAAATGCCATTACATGATGACATCTAGATGTCACTCCAAATTGGGCGATATCTCAAGATAACACCATCAATTTGTCATTATAATGCCAATAACTTCCAACTAAACAAAAATAATTTGGATACCATTGATATTTTCTAATATCATAACATTGAACCAAACAAATGTCTATTGATGAATAACAATGACATTTAGATAACATGACATCTAAATAACATTGATATTGAGATAACACTGAACCAAACGCCCCCTTAAATTCATGGGGAAACCCCAAATGCTGTGAAAAATCATTTTTTCTTGAATAGACTCAAGAAAGATATTATAAGAAAGCTCGCTCGAGCTGTAACTCTCAAAATAACATGGCATAAAGAGAGGCTTAGGATCCGATTTACAACTCGAGTTTAAATGAAAGCGAAATGTTAATATGCAAGTTGTTATGATTGGATTTTGATAGGTTGCTTTGATGTAAGACTGCACCCACGGCCCCGTTTGTCTAGGAGTTTAAAATTAACCTAGTTTAATTTTGACCAGGCATATCACATCACACATAAAATTTAATATTAAAAATTAAATTTATTTCACATCCTACACATATTACTAAAATAATAACTAACTTATATCACATCCCTCACATATTCCAACATAATAACTAACTTTATATCACATCCCTCACATATCCCAACATAATAACTAACTTTATTTCACATCATTCACAATTTTCAATAAAAAATATCTCCATCTAAATTTAATTTTAACTTTCTTAAATTTAACCTTACAAACAAACACACCCTGACTGCACATGATTTAATGTAAACTTTCTACGTATAGTTTTCGATCTATTTATTTGCAAATGTTAATTTTAATAAGATTAAAATTAAATTTAGATGAATGTATTTTTTTTACTAAAAATTGCGAATGATATGAAATAAAATTGTTTATTATATTGGGATGCATGAAGTATATGATATAAATTAGCTATTATTTTAGTATGTATGTAGTATGTGAAATAAAGTTAATTTTTTATTTTTATTATGTACATAATGTGAAATATAATTAATTTTCAAAATTAAATTTTACGAGTGATATGACATACCTAGTTAAATTAACGATTAAAATTAAATTTTATTTAGTTCTAGTCTTGCATGTTTGAGGTGGAAAATAGGAAAAGGCTCATTTGTGGAAGTGTTTGAATCTTCTTGGCTTTCCAGATCTTTCTCTTTTAAACCAATCATCAGGCCATCCTCCGATTTGATTGATCTTTGAGTAGCAGACTTTCTTGATAAACACGAAAGCTGGAAGTAGAGTAGAATCTTCCCTGTGGATGGTCGATCAACAAGCTGTGAGCAAGTTTCCTCTAGGGGCACCTGAGATGGAAGACAATCTAATATGACATTTTGAAGTAAATGGAGAGTTCTCAGTTAAATCAGGATACAAAATGGCCATTGTGATGCAATCACAGGCTACTTGCTCGGGGAGTAAACATAATAACCTATACTGAAAAAATCTTTGGAAGATAAAACTTTCCAACAAAATTATAATATTTGGTTGGAGAGGCTACCATAATTGCATTTCAACTAAGGTGACTTTGAAGAAACGTGGCCTTAAGCTAAATATTGCATTTCCTATATGAAAATAAACCTTGAAGATAATCATATTCTCTGGCTTTGCGATGAACAAAATAAGTTTGGAATCTTTCCCCTATCTCGAGGCAATTGAGCGAGTTTTTGGGGAGTTCATTAAAAGACGCTTGTTGGTTCATAGCTAAAAAAGGAACCCTATATATGATTTGACAATTTCTACTTTATGGAGCTTGGAAGTGGAGAATCTCGATGTCTTCCTTAATAGCCAAACATTCTGCTAGTTGAGGAGAGTAATTCTCATCCATTTTTTTAAAGGCTGCGACAAGAATAACACCCAATGATGACCACATCCACTCCAATGAAGCCAAGTTTTTTTTTAATCGTTGCATCACATTGGCTTTAACATAGCCCTCTGCTAGTAATTTCTAGATGACTAGCGGTTGAGGCAGAGGTGGGAATGGTCTATCCTGGATTAAGCTGTATGTCAAATAGTCATTAATTATCCGTTAGCTCTGTCCACTCTACTCTTTCGACTAAGAAAGGACCACCTTCAAATCTCCTCCACAGCAAAACTATGGTTACATGTCTTACCCATTTCTCTTAGTGAAGTAAACTATAATGAAATACACTCTTGAAGGTGCTATGTTTGTAATAATTATTTTTTTAAAAAAAAAATTCAAGAATTTGTATGAATTTAGCATAATACAATGAATTAATGGAATATTATCTTATTATTTTGAGTATTTATTACCATTTTCGATAATTTTTTTTAAAATGATGATTTAATACCAATATTAAATATAATCCAATTTTTGCAACATTGCCTGCGGCCTTCCTCGTGGCACCATTGGATGTGTATGTGACATGGGAATTAGGGTAAATTGCATCCAGGATCCAGAGATTTAGTGAGCATTATAAATTAATTTCAACTTTTAAAAATCTCAATTTTAATCCTTGAAGTTGTAAAAGTGCTGCAGTTTTGATTCTTTTTTCAGAATTCACCATTTTCGCTGGCATTTACTCAAAGAAAATATAAAATTGAATTATTTTTTGACTAATCTAATTCGTTTATATATTATGATAGATCTTTATATTCTTCTAATTTTTCACTATAAAAATTTAATTTTTCTTATTACTTTCTCTGTTCTAAAAATTTTAAATTAAAAATATTAATATTAATATTTTAAAATTATATTTTATAAAATAAAATGCATTAATTATTAAAAATAATTTTACTTTTTTAATGATAGAAAATTTAATAATTATATTTTAATTAGAATCAAACAACTATGTTTTTACAAACTTATGAACACAAATCTAAATTTTTAAAATGTTAGAATCAATCTGCAATGCTCTATTAATCTTAGGAATCTAAATACAATTTACCCCTTCTAAGTTTGTAAATTTATCTTTTTCTGTGAATAACAAGCAGGAAGCAGACGTCACTGTTTTGCTTTTTGAGTATATAGATGTCTTTGCTTGGACTCCTGAAGATATCTAGCCCTATTTGACGCGAGGACCAAATTAGGACCAAAATGATACTAATTTAAAAAAAAAATAATAATAAATAAATTTTTTTAATCATTCTACATAAATTTTAATATAAAAAAAGTATTATTTTACTTCACATACTCAATAATTTTTAATAAAAATATATACTTTATTTCACATCCTAGACCAAAATATTCGAATCAAGTATTTTGGTTTAGGATGTAAAATAAAGTTAATTTTTTTATTGAAAATTATTGAGTATGTGAAGTAAAATAATATTTTTTTTTATATTAGAATTTGTGTAGAATGATTAAAAAAATTATTTATTATTATTATTGTTGTTGTTTTTTAAATTAGTATCATTTTGGTCTGTGAATATTGTTTGAATGTGTCAGCTGATGTGACTCTCATAAAACAAAAAAGAGGGTCATGACTAAAGAAAGATAGAATGCTATTGAAGAGGAAGTTAATAAACTATTGAAGGCAGGATACATCAGTGAAGTCCAATACTCATAATGGCTTACCAACGTCATCATGATAAAGAAAGTCAATGAAAAATGGAGAATGTGCATAGACTTCGGAGCACTCAATCAAGCTTGTCCCAAGGATACATATCCCTTGCCACGCATTGACATGATGGTAGACCGGAATAAAATTCACTCTCAAATTAAGAAATAAGACAGAGACTTGCACCCCTAGCAAAAACATCGCCTTAATTCAATGAGTCCCCACTCCATAATTAGAACATAAATTAAGCAAAAATAACAAGCATAACTAATTAATATCATAATTAAGATATCATCCTCTCTCAAATCATTAATTGCAAATTAAACCTTGCAAATTCATAAGCTAACGGGCACGCGTAGAATGTAATAATAGAATTGTTGAGGGGGTTCGGTAGAAGATCAAATCGAGCGCAGGATGGCGATGGACGGCGTTTCAACGGAGAAGAAGCTTAGGAAGAGGTTGCAATGCAGCAGGGCTGTTCGAAGATGAAGAGCGGCCGCCGGAGCTCATTGCACCGCCGCATGTCGTGCAGCAGCTCCTCCCTGCTCCGCCTCTTCGACACGAACAGCAGCTTCGCCTCCGCCGCCGCCGCCGCCGCCGGCGACTGCGGGCCCCACGGCCGGAGGTGCAGGGAGTGGATGTAGTTGTAGTGGAAGCCGTCGTGCGTAGAGGCGGTGCTGACGGATGACGCCGCCACGGCCGCCGCCGCCACCGTTGCGGTGGCCGGGGCTGACCGCTTAGCGGGGTGGTGCGCCATGGGCGGGCAGTATTGGCTCAGCTCCAGCGACGGCTCATCTTCGGCGGGGACCGCCGGATTGCCAACCACAAATTTGTTGATGACGAGAGACGATCGGTGAACCTTAACGGCCGTCGCACCGCCGACTTGTTGCGGTTGCGCGCTGAATTTGACCTCCACCACCGTTCCCCGATCAACTACTTCAACTTCTTCCTCTTCTTCCTCCTCAACCGCCTCCTCTTCTGCAGCTTGCATCATCTTCATTTCCATCTCCTCATCGTTTTCTTTGTTCACCGAATTGTTCGATTCTGCTACGACAACTGAAGCGGCAATTGAATTCGAGGGGCAGGACGAGTCAATGAACGAAAGTCGAAGACGGCCAGCCTGTCGTTCGGCATGGAGGAAATTCTGGGCGGGAACCGGAACGGCGGTGACGACGAGGCGGCCGTCACGGCGGTGGGGCTTCATCTGGATGCAGGGCCCGTCGCAGCGGGAGATGGAGGGGAGCGGGGGGGGGAATGACCTCGGCAGCGACCGCCAGCCAATGGAACAGTGATAATTCACTGCGTTCAACTCCTTCCTCCCCTGCTCTTCGGCGGTGGACTCCTCTTCCTCCTGCTCTGCCTCATCCTCTGCCTCCTCGTAATTGAATTCTCCTTTCGAGGATGCCGGAGAAAAAGAACTGTCCAATTCACAGGCGGAGGAGAACCCGTCGGAGCCGGTCTCGGACCCGAGGCTCTCCGTGCAGATCTCCAGGCTCTTTCCGCTCATCAGGCTCGACGAACGCCGCAGGAGCGGGTGCACGTACGGCTCCTCCGTCGCTGCCGTCTCAGCCCTCTTTGCTTTCTCCCTCTGGATTGAACTCCATATATCTAACATCTCCTTTTCCTCCTCCATTTTTCTCTCTGCCGCCAGCACGTGCTCCTCAGTCGCTGCAGGCAAAAGCTGCAGTTCCTCCAACCTCCGGTGAACGGCCACCGCCATCTCTCTTCTCGATGGCGTTAATTGTCACTGTCATCACCGTTACAAGTGAGATTGAGCCGGAAGATTGTTGGGGTTAGTCATTTTGAAGAAAGCAGTAGTCTTTTTTACCTCAACCGCCACAATACAGAGCGCCTTGCTAATTGATCTTCTTCTCTCCTCTGTTTCTTTCTTCCTCTGAAAGTTAGAGAGAGAGAAAGAGAGAGAGAGAGAGAGAGAGCAGTTGGAAGGAGTGTAAACGGCTCCGATGAGGAGAAGAAGGGGAGAGGGGGAGGAGGAGATATTTGTAGGGCGAAGAAGAAGAAGCCCGGAGGCCTTTGTCGCTCAGGGGTGGCCTCCACCACCACTCTCCCTCCACAATCTCCCCCACCCTCTGCTGTCCTGCATTTATAGTCTCAAGCGATCCAATTTAGAGCCATTCCAACCAATTGAAATCTCTCATTCGATTTTTATCGAATCTAATAATTAGACAAAGAGACTTTGATTTGATTTCGATCCATGCTAGACCCGACTTATAATTAATTGTCAATTTAAACTCGATCTGAATCAAAATTAATTTAATTTTTAATTAATTTTTATTTTTTTAGTTAAAATCAAGGCATATATGTAATTGTTCATTTAATTATTTTAAATATGATCGTTCTTTTTAATTTAATGATTAAAATTTTTTTTAGAAGATGATATACAGAATTAAAATAATTTAATTACACGTATAAATAAATATGTATGAATAAAAATTATATTACTATTGTTGTCAAATTATAAGAATGAATTATTAATTGGTTTGCTTAAAAAGAGTTAATCTAAATTTAATCTAAAATTATTAATTGATTTGGTTATAGTTAATCTCTATCTCCTCTCCACTCTCTTGCCATCTCTCTCCCCCCCTCTCTCTCTCTCTCTCTCTTGTCTCTTTCTTTATGCTCTGCTTCTGAGCCAATCTTTTCTTAGATTTGCTTGGCTATGAGAGAGAAGAAGTCCACTCAACTCTTTAGATGTTTGACTTGCAAAACCCGACCCGAGGTTGGCCCATGGGCCTTAGCCCGTTTGTGAAGCAACACACTCGCTAGTGAGTGTATGTCGTAAAAACTAAAAAAATGTTACATGTAAAGTTGATTCGATACAAAAATTCAAAAACTCATCAAATCATCCACCAATAAGATTGGTCAAGGTTAGTATTAAAGCTGCACCTAAATCCTCTAAATAGGGAGATAAAGGTGGGAGACTGGAAGTCAGGAAGTGACTACAAGATGAATCATGGGTAACTGCTATTCTCATCTGATGTAAAGCATTGTAATTAAGGCTGGCCTCCATCTAAAAAAGAAAGTTGGATTATTGAATTCAATGCGGCAAGTACTTAGTCCATGCATACTCTCGTTGAGTTCCTCAGCTCTAGAAGCATTCAACATCAAGGACAGTTGAGTTAATATTCGCCAGGCCTTCACTTGGAGAATCACGTGGAGCTTTTAATTTCACTCGTGATGTATTATAGATCAATGTTATGCTTTTGGATCTAACTCAAATATTTCTAAATAATAATTTTTTTTAAAAAAAATTAGAAAAATTATTTTGTATGCTAAATTAATTATATTATTTTGCATATTACGCATTCATAGTTGACAAATTATATTTTACACTGTAAAAAGCATATTCATATTATGGACGGGCATAGTATGCACTGATAAATTATGGAGGGTCAATATACAAAATGACATGATTTTACGGTGGTAAAATATAAAAAATGATATTATATATATAAAGAGCTCATATTTGATTTAATTTAATAAAAATAAAAGATTTATATCCGAAAGTGAAATATAGGTTTAAAACATTTATCATTTTTAATCTCGCCCACCCATGGGTGAAAATCGGCACAAGGGTTAGAGTGGGTCCCACCGTGGGTGAGCAATCGGGTGCACCAATCGTTCACTTGAGATAAATCCCAAACGTGATAAATAAATAAATATATATATATATTCCTTAAATCCCAACCGTTCACTGAATTTTCGCATGATTTTTCGGGATCTTCTTATTCGGGCGGGCTCGTCGGGCCGAGACCCACGCACGAGCCGCCGTGTTTGCGTCGAGCCCGAAGCGGCCGCTAATTCCAACCGCATCGCAGTCCGGGCTCGTCCTCTCTCGAGCCCAATCGCTCTCATGTGAAAGCACATTTGGCGCATCGAGGTGCCCTGGCGCGCCCACGTTGGCCCGACCCCTTTGGTATCACATAATTTGAAATCCAGCTGTCATTAATAATTTGTGACACAAATATTTATTCGATTGTTGGTATTTATGTGGAGAAAAATCAGGATATTTATGTATGAGTCTCAAAGAATAGAGATTATTTATGAGTCTCAAAGAATAGAGATTATTTATGTATTAAAACTTTCAAATTAAATATTTAATATTTGGTCAAAAAAATATATGGAGAAATTACACATTAGTCCCCCATCCCCCTCAATTATACATTAACACCTATGAATTACAAGTAATTTTCTAATTGTCAATATTTATGGAGTCTTAATATTGTAAAAGTCATGCATAACTATTAACTTACATGAAAAAAAAGATGCATAAATTGTGATATTATAAATTGATCTCAATTTTTAAAAAATTATAATTTTTATATATAGAATTGTTAGAAAAATTATAGTTTTAGTCTCTTAATTAGATCCTAATTTTTTTTGCTGTCCCTTTTGAATGAAAAATCTAAAACTTCTTTTGACCAATTTAAACTCTATGTTCTCACTCCTCTCAATAAGTTAAAAAATGCAAAAATTAAAGTTAAAAGACTTAAAATTTAATTTTTCCTTTTTTTTACTTCTATGTTTTAAGAAATTTAAATTGAAAATAAAAATATTAATGTTTAAAAAATATTTTAAAAAATAAAAATTAATGATTGAAACCTACTTTTAGGGAAGATTTTAAAGATTTAATAACTTAATTTGTTTTTCTTGGAATCAAACTGCAGAGATAAAAATTGAGATTTTGAAAAAGTTGTAATCAATTTATAATGTCTTTTTGATCTCAGGTCCCAGATGCAATTTGCCAAAAAAAAAAAGAATATTCGATACTTAACGATTACATTTTCTGAAAAAGTTTCCTATCCGTGGTAGTTAAAATTCTGACTTTTAATTATAAAAATATTTATAAAAAAGATTAAAATCACAAAATATATTGTAAATTATACTCACCACTAAGGTCGTATTACAAATTAGTCATAATTTTAAAAATCAATCATAATTTTAAAATTCTCAATTATAATTTTTAAAATTATAAAAATACTTTAATTTTGACCTCACTTTAAGATCTTATTTTTTTTATTTGTTAATTTTTAGAATTTAAATTATTTTTAATTAATTTTAACAATATTTATATTTTAAACTACGCCTCTTTATCTTCACTATTCTTAAAAATTTAATAAAAATATAAAATTTAATTTCTACCATTTCTTTATTTCTTCGTTCTGAAAATTAAAAATTAAAAATATTAACATTAATATTTAAAAATTATATTTTAAAAATCTTAACATTAATGATTAAGAATATTCTTACCGTGTAATAATAAAAATGTAATAAATATATTTTAATTAAGGACGATTAACAATACTTTACAATTTCAATGACCCAAATTGAGGCTCTTGAAAACATTTGACTAATTTGCAATTCCCTTGTAACCTTGTTAACCTGAATGTAATTTACCCTAATATATTTATCTAATAGTCATATATTAGAAAAAAAAAAAAGGAATACATGCATTTTACACATCTCAATCTCACTGTTGACATAAAAATATTTCAAGGAGATGTAGTACCAAAAAAAAATTCAAAGAGATTTTAAGTACCATAAAATAATTTTTTTAAAATGCTCATTTTACTGTTTGGTTAGCATTTTTTTTCAAAAAATCGTTTTTTTAGATTGTGGTCACTTTGTAAGCTTTAGCCATGTTCACAATATTACTTTATAATGAAAAATTTATTAGATTCGATCGGCTAATAGCGGATGTTACGCCAGTACCGATTGGAGTGGCATCCCCTATTGATCGATCAATTGTTCAAACGCCGAACCCAATAATTATTCTTTTATAAAAAATTGAATATCAACATATATAGAACCTAGGGCTTGTTTGACATCCATATCAAATTATTCATATTTATTTTGGCAACAATATGGAGTCCTCTCACT
Organism: Apostasia shenzhenica; assembly: GCA_002786265.1. Lineage (NCBI taxonomy): Eukaryota > Viridiplantae > Streptophyta > Magnoliopsida > Asparagales > Orchidaceae > Apostasia > Apostasia shenzhenica. The sequence goes on from KZ451907.1 coordinate 969,326, forward strand.
TTTTGGATATATAAATTTTAAATAATAGTGAAAAAAATTTTGTTTTACATAAGATATAAAATTTAATTTATTCTCACTTTTTATAAATACTTTAATATAATTATATATTTTATTTCACATATTTATAAAAATTTTATTATAAAAATTAATTTTATTTTAAATTTATCACAAATGTTTGTGCTGACTTAACAATGAATTTTGGGTCTCATCAAATCCAACAATTTAAATCCTTCTATTTTAAGCTAATTTGGTGAAATTTTAAGTTGTACATGTAGCTTTTTACTAAATTTTTATGATATTTTCTTTATTTTTTTTTTAAAAATGTCCGACTTCAGTCAAAATAAAATAAAATAATTAACTACGTGCCACATAATTTAGTTTTATTTAAATCTTATCAATTCATTTTTAGTTAATTACGCTATGCACACTCAAAATATTGCAAAATCTTACGTACACACATTTGAGTTAAAACTTAATCAAAATCTATTTGAAAAAAAAATATTATGTTAGTAAATCATTAAAATTATATTTTTACTCTTAATGGTACATATTTTTCTCTTCCTCAATACCATACTAAACTGCTGATTTGTCCTAAAATCAATTCACGTCACGGATGTCTGCTTCCTTTACCGCCACCTAAACATCACTCAAAATATATTTAAATATATTTAAATATCTTTAAAATAATATGATGAATGACTCAATTTTTTTGTAATCTAACTATAATTAGGTTATTAAAAAAATTATGATTACTCATTATAATAGAAATACATTAAAATATGTGTATGTAAGATTTTCTAATGTTTTGAGTGTACATAGCGTAATTAACTAAGAATGAATGGGTAAGACATAAATAAAACTAAATTGTGTGACATGTAGGTAATTATCCAAAAAAAATGTGCCTTAGAGGGCCATGCAGGTGAGTAGACTCCATTTTGCGCATAATGCTGCAAACAACGTCAAGTTACTGAGTGGCTAAATGAACCGTTCGGTTGGCCTATCAAACCGTATATTTAAATACCAAAACTTTTGTTCATTGTTCAGAAGATAAAAATATTATTCATGCTCTTACGATTTTAACAATTTTAACAATACTTTTATAACTGTTAAAAACATATATATATATATATATATATATTGATCCTGAGACAAAGGGAATGTCTTATGCCCAAGTTGAAATATTTAATGCTATATATTCGTTTAATGATCAATTAAGACAATTATTTATTGGGGTTTTTACCCGTATGACACAAAAAACTTCAATATTTACTTATTAGACACCTTAAAGTTAAATATTACATGACACACACTTATTTATTTTAATTTTACAACTAACACAATCTATTTAAAAAATTCTTACATTTTATTTAAGTAAATCATACTTAAATTATGTTTTAACTTAAATAGGGTTCATGGGAATAAAATCTAACCCCCTTTGTATCTTAAATTAAATCTAATCGTTAAGATGAGCATCTAACGATTAGATTTAAAATATTTTACATAAATAATAGATTTAAATAGTTTTTAACATGTAAGATTTAAGTTAAGATGCACTGAGAGTTAGATTTTATTCCTATGAACTTTATTTAAGTTAAAATATAACTTAAGTATGGTTTACGTAAATAAAATGTAAGAATTTTTTAACTAGGGTGTGTTGGTTGTAAAATTAAAATAAATAAGTGCGTGTCATGTAATATTTAACTTTAGGGTGTCTAATAAGTAAATATTAAATTTTTTTGTGTCATACAGTTAAAAATCTCTTATTTATTTCACAGCAGACTATGCTGTGGGCCTGTGCATTCAGTCCATTTAATCGATTTGATTAATTGAATCAAAAAAATTTATTTAAATTTAGTTTTGAAATTTAATAAATTAAACTAATCAAATAATACTATAAATTGAAAATCAAAACAATTAAATAAAATTCGGATTGTTTGATTTGATTCAGTTAAAACCTTCAATTTCTCTTTATTTTATTAGTTATTTTTAAAAATTTTAAAATAATTTATAATAGGAATAATTACACTGAGGTCTCTGAGTTTAACTATTAATAATGCAAAGATCTACGTTTTTTAAATTATAACATCGGGGATCTTGAGTTTTAATAAATTATCAAATGAATACTTTTTTTAACTTTTATTATTAATTTTTTTTAAATTACCATTATACTCGTGGGCCTCTCTTTCTCCCCTTCCAGCCTCTCTCTCTCTCTCCTTCCGATCAGCACCCATGAGTGGTGCCGCGAGGCCACCGGCGGGTCTGGTGGCTGCGCTTGGCAGGCCGTCGCAGCTGTCGGACCCACCGGCTGCCGCGCGGCGATCGAGAGGAGAGAGAGAGGAGGGGAGGAGAGAGAGAGGGGCCCAAGGTTATAATAGTAATTTTATAATAAAAATGATAAAAAATGACCCATTTGATCATTTATTAAAGCTCAGCGACCCCGATGTTATAATTTAAAAAACGTGGATATGTGTGTTATTTAAGTGTTAAACTCAGGGACCCGACTGTAATTATCCCTTTATAATATAATACTATAAGATTTCACAACCATAAATACTAAGAACATAACAAAAAAAAAAATAACTATATCAACAAAAAATAACAAATATTTCATATAATTTTAATAATATTAATTTTTTAGCTCCACACAATAATATTATTATATGATGGTTTTCAAATATAAGAAATAAAACCCAAACCATTTAACTTAAAAGTTTCGATTGCCAAACCATTAACCAAATCAACGTATTATAAACCAAACCAAATTCACTAAATTTAATTAGTTCATTCGATTTTTTGACTTGAACCATTAAATGTATATTCCTACTAAGATATTTAATTGGCAAAAGTTACGATGAAGTGTAACATCCCGTGATCTAAACGTAAAAGTCATTCGTCCCAGTACTTTTTTAGTTCAAGTATGCTTAACTATAGAATTTTCTATTATTCGCCTCACAATTTTATCCTAAAAAGCATCCTACTATTTGAGATCACGTTATCTACTTATACAACTTATAATTTTTCTCTTTTTCTGATGTGGGATAATTTATTCCTGTCTCATTTTCTCCACTATTTATCTACCTAAAAGTTTGCTAGGAACCACACTTTATTTTACTAATTTTTTTTTTCTTTTAAGACATCATTCGATGATTATTCTCCGCTCTCTTCGACGACAAGCATAACACGGAGAATACTCCCAAAACAACATTCTCTCTTAAGTAAAAATAAAATAAAAAACATATTCTCTTCAGATTTTTATCATTATCATAAGGTACTAGTGAATTCTTACATATTCTCTTGATCCCTAAACTTATTCTAGGGGAATAATATTGTGTAATCCATCCATAAAAAAAAGATCAGGAGTTGATTCAAGAAGTCAAAAGGCATCTTGTTCTCTGCTTTCCTATATTCTATATATATATATATATATATATATATATATATATATATATATATATATATATATATATATATATTATAATATATATAATATAATATAATATATAAGACAAATTATGCTCAGGTCTTGAATTTAACGCTTAATATCGCGCAGTTCCATATTTTTAAAATTTAACATCGGGGTCCCTGAGTTTTAATAAATTATCAAATGAGTCTTTTTTTATTTATTTATAATTAATTTTTTTTAAAATTATCATTTTACCCAAGCCATTCTCTCTCTCTCCTTCGTCGCATGCGCACGTGCGCGGGCCGTGCGCCTGATCAAGAGGAGAGAGAGAATGGCAGGGGTAAAATAATAGTTTTAAAAAATTTTAATTATAAAAAATAAAAAAAAGGACTCATTTGATAATTTATTAAAACTCAGAGACACAATATTATAATTTTAAAAACATGAACCTGCGCGATATTAAGCATTAAACTCAGAGATCTGGGCATAATTTGCCCTAATAAGAAGCACCTAGGGAGGGAGAGAGTGGAGGGTTCTCCTTCCTCCGCCTGTCCATGAGGGAGGAAAAAAAAAAGAGTAATGCAAATAATTAATTATTTTATATTTTTTTAAATAAAAATATTTATTTGAACTTGAATAACCAATAAGTTTAATTTAAGGACCTTTCATGTTATTTAGTTAAAACTTATTGACCTATCAGTAAATTTTTAAAATTTATAAATCAAATTGTAACTAAGACTCCATTTGAATGGAAAATAAAGTTTTTAGCTTTTTTATTAAATATATATATAATATAAAATAAAGTTAGTTAATTATATTAGATGTGAAATAAAATTAATTAATTTATTGAGAATTATGAATATAAAATAAATAATTTTTTATATAAAAATTTGTGTAGGATATTATTCAAAAAAAATTATGAGTGATAAAATATAAAATAATTTTTTAAAGCTAATACATTAAAAGATAATTAAAAATTAATTATAAAGATCTACCATTAACTAATCTTATGTATAATTATATATATATATATATATATATATATATATATATATAATTTCATGAGTATATATAATTATATAGTTTAAGTGGTCGGTGGTGGACACAATTGAGGTCAGAAGACACTAGAAGAGAAGTCAAAAGGCATCAAGTTCTTTCTCCTTTTGCTTATTATAAATTATATATTTATATATAACGCCATTTGCATTTTAGTCCAATACAAACCAACTGATCAAATTTAGGTCGACAGGCACAAACCTAACCTGATAAATTATAACTTGTAGTTAAATGTGATTAAATATATTTTAGAAAGTGAACGTCTTTTATTAATATATATAAATATTTAAATTTAATGTTTGTTCAACATATAAAAGTACTAATTCTTCGAACTGACTAATAATGGCCAGAACTCTTCCAACTATAATAACAATTATTTTACGTTGAGTGTATATTAATTTTAAAATAAGTAATATATAAATAGATAAATTAGCTCCTAGCAAATATAAATTTTTATACTGCATCGTGAGACATAAATTTTTTGAGTTCATGTTATTCGCATGAATTCTACTCAATTTTGCTCCTTCAAGCTTCAATTATATGAATGAGGTATAATTTTAATAGCAGTAAATGAAGTGATGAATTAAAATCATAAATAATAACTAATCAATTTATTATAAGCATTTCCATGGATTTTTTGCGTACGCTGATTTGAATTTTTTAAAAAAAATAAATGAATTGAGTAAAATTATAAAAAGAATAATTACCTATATGCCATACAATTTAGTTTTATTTATGTCTTGTCCATCTATTTTTAATTAATTACACTATGCATATTCAAAACATTACAAAATCTTACATACACTCATTTGAGTTAAAAATTAATCAAAATTTATTTGAAAAAAATATTCTGTTAGTAAATAATTAAAATTATATTTTGACTCTTAATAGTATATATTTTTCTCTCCCTCAATACTACACTAAAGCGTTGATTTGTCCTAAAATCAATTCACGTCGCGGATGTCTTCTACCTTTGCCGCCACCTAAACATTAAGGTTTTAGGATTTTCACTCAAAATATATTAAAATATTCTTAAAATAATATGATGAATGGCTCAAATTTTTTGTAATTTAATTATAGTTAGGTTATTGAAAAATTATGATTACTCATTATAATAGAAATAACTTAAAATGTGTGTATGTGAGATTTTATAATGTTTTGAGTGTACATAGCGTAATTAACTAAGAATGGATAGGTAAGGCATAAATAAAACTAAATTGTGTGGCATGTAGGTAATTATCCCATTATAAAATTAGGTATAATTTGAATAAATTTACACAATATAATAATAACCATAATTGGTAGTGGGCCAACTGTTTCCTTATTGGGCCTAGTGGGCTAAATCTCCTGGAGATTTTGGGGTCACGTCATGCCTCCCAGGGAGCGCGCATCTTTTCCGTTGCTTAGCAGCGAAGATTCGCGGGGCGGTGGACGCAGCAGGACGAGGATCAACGATTAGTCCCACATCGCGTACTGCAAGTTTGCCTGCCACTCGCCCCGTGGACTATTTGGACCGGGCCGGAGTGGAGTGGGTGGGCCCAATAATATATATATTCAGCTGAAAAAGATTTAAGAAGCCCTTCGGAACGGGAACCAACGATGGATAGACACGTGGTGGCCCGCAGGCCTGTTCGAAATTAACGGTCATTTGACCAGATACGTGTCAGCCTCTGGTTGCGTGAAATGGGCTGTTTGACCATTTTGCCTCAGATTTTTATTTTATTTTTATATTTTTTGAGATAATTATCTACATGCCACTCAATTTAGTTTTATTTATAGCTTACCTATAATTAATTACACTATACATACTTAAAATATTATAAAATCTTACATACACACATTTGAGTTAAAACTTAATCAAAATCTATTTGAAAAAAATATTCTGTTAATAAATCATTAAAATTATATTTTAACTCTTAATAGTACATATTTTTCTCTTCCTCAATACCACACTAAAGCGCTGATTTGTCCTAAAATTAATTCACATCATGGATGTCTCATTCCTTTGACGCCACTTAAATATTAAGATTTTAAAATTTTCACTCAAAATATATTTAAATATCTTTAAAATAATATGGTGAATGGCTCAAATTTTTTGTAATCTAACTATAGTTAGGTTATTGAAAAATTATGATTACTCATTATAATAGAAATAAGTTAAAAAATATATATGTAAAATTTTATAATGTTTTAAGTGTGCATAGTGTAATTAACTAAGAATAGATAGGTAAGACATAAATAAAACTAAATTGTGTGGCATGTAGGTAATTATCCCTACTTTTTATATATATATGTCAAAAAAAAAATTATATTGATTTTTTTTTTTGATAAAACTTGACATTAAAGCTGTTAACTTTGGCTGAAAATTGGAGATTTAATTTAGATCAATAATTGAGCTCAATTTCAATTAACAAGTCAATTTTATAGTTTAATTTTTTTTAAATTGAAGTTTGAGTTGAGATAAGATCTTAAATTAAATTTATTAAAAAATTAAATAAAACTTATATTTATATAAATAATTGCTTCAGTACATTAATTTTTAGCAATAATCTAATATACTAATTTTTTTTTCATAATCATTTCTTACAAATAATGTTAACTACAGATTAATTTTTAAATTTTATTCTAACTATTAATTCAAGATAATGGTCATATAATTTAATGATATTAACAAAAAAAATTGAAAAACTTGAATATGTTATATTTGGCATTCATACACCTAGGGAAAAGATTATAGTTCATTTATAATTATAACTAGATTTATAAATTTTTAAATCTTTCATTTAGAGTCCTATAAATATATTCTAGGGACCTTCAAGTTCTTCTTTTACATCCCCATAGTTAAATTATTCTTTTAATAGAAGAATATGAATGAACATGGACCTAACTATAATTATGAGTAAACTGTAGAGCTCTATTAATAATTAACCGTAACAGTTAAACCCGACCTTTACACTATTAGGATTAAAATATAGGGACTTGTGAGTCATTAATCCTTTCTAAAATACATAATTAATAAATAAATACAGTTTTATTTTTTTCCACTAATAAAATCCATCAATTTACAACCCTAGATATAGAGTAATTAGCCCTTTTTCAGAGAACTATATGATTTGAGTAAGGTCATCATAATATTATTTCAGCTCAAGCACATTTAATTATGAAGAATTTTAGACATCATGGTTTAGGGTTTAAGGTGATAGTTTGATATTCTGAGTATTTTAATTAATCAGTTTGAGTTTGGTTGCACATGTTTGAAAACTAAATTAACTGAAATAACTAATTATTAAATAACCTTACATATAAATATAATTTTATTATGTAATTTTGATATGCTGTGAAATTGATTATGCAATTGTTTTCAATATAATATTTTGTCACCCAAAAGGAAAATTTTAAATATATATTATTTTTGTTTAAGGTTTTTCCTTAATCTAAATAAATATGTGTGCATGAACAAGCTTTACATTAAAAGCAAAGATAGGTAAAGTTATGTAATGTTGAGTGTTTTAAGCCTATTTTAATTTAAATATTTGATTCATTATTACTTTGATACTATGTTATATAATTTAGATATGATATTTAAATTTATAAAAAATTATTTATAAATATTATTAAATCAAACAATTATTTTTTCTAAATAACGTAGTATAACACTAAAATAATATTAAACTAAACGCTTTCTAATTCGAAATTAAAAGGTAATAAATAGATGACAAAATTGTGATGAATCCAAAAATCATTTCAGTAGAGAAATCACAACGTGTCGAGTTAGAGTTACGTTACAATGTTAAACTCTCCTTCCATAATTTTTTTCAATCAACATGAAGTCATTTGTTGTTCTAATGATTCGAATCGAAACACTTAAACTGAAGTCATTGTAGTTGAAAACTTACATAACTCGTTTGGTTCGAGGCAAAATTTCTACCTAATATAAATTTAAATTATAAAAATTAATTTTATTTCACATCCAATACAAATACGAATATTAGAATTTAAAATATTTCATATTTTACATACTTTCTAATATTAAAATAAATTTCTCTCCCATTAAACTTAAAAAATAAAATATTTTTTCTTTTATTAAAAAAAAACTCGAACCAAACGAGACGAAAGCATTTAATAGTTATTTGTATATATATATATATATATATATATATATATATATATTATAAATTTGTTAAGTAAGTGCTAAAGAGATTAAATAAAGTTTAATCCAATTGAAATATAAATAGTTGCACACCACCTTGATGCCCACAAGCTTATATTGTGGCATAAAAGGGTTGTGAGTGGAGAAATTATTGAGTTTGAGGTACGCAACAAATTATTAACTCGGCGATAAATTAATACGTGACGAACATTGACGTGTCCATGTACAAGACCTAACATTAGCGGAGCACACAACGAAAAGAAATTTGACAGTTAAATGCTCCATATAAGCGAGGCGATGTTACGTGTAAATAAGTTTTTATTCTATATAGGCGTAATAGTTTTATGTATAAACTAGTACTTATAACTAAAACATGTTTGAGTGATATTTATAAGCATGATAATCTTATATCATTGTATATAATGTATACTTTCATTATTTGTTTCATATTTAATAATAGGGTAAATTGCATTCAGGCCTTTGAGATTGAAAAGGCGTTGCAAAATGATTTTAATTTTTGAAAAATCTAGATTTTGATTTCTAAAGTTGTGAAAGAGCTGCAGTTTTGATCCCCTTTTCAAATTTTGGTATTTTCATTGATTTTTTCTAAAACGTAAAATTTGATCTTTTTTGGCTAGTTCGAATTTTTATATATTTTAATGAATCATTATACTCCTCACATTTCTCTAAAATTTTAATAAAAATCTTAAATTTAGTTTCTCCCATTTCTTTCTTTATCTGTTCTAAAGATTTAAAATTTAAAAATACTATTATTAATATTTAAAAAAATTAAAAATTAATAATTATCAATAATCTTAGTAAAATATTTAATAATTATATCTTAATTAGGATTAAATGGCAGCACTTTTATAATCCTATTGACCCTAATTAAATAACACTTAATTGGGACCATTTTGCAATGCCTTTTAGATCTTAGGGTCTCGAATGCAATTAACTCTTAATAATATTTTTTTTTTTACTTAACATTACCATGCTTATATATAACATTATCATACGAGTAACTATCTTGCTCATATGTAAAATATATATATATATATATATATATATAACACTATTTAATTAGGTTAAGCTTATATTGATAGGTTAACTCAAAATGAGCTGAACTAATTTACTTGCATATATGATCTCTGCAGTAGTGCCTCAGCATTTTATAACTAAAATCAATGATTCAACTCCACTTTTTTTTATTTTTTATTTTTATTTATTTATTTATTTTTTTTATTTTTTTTATTTTTTATTTTTTATGATTCAACTCCACTTTAAGCAACTTTAATTCGTGTTAGAAATTTTTATTTGCTGAGTTTTGTTAATTTTAACTCGAATTCAAGTAGAGTTTTTTTTCGATAAAATAGTATGTAAATTGCACCCCCACCTTGAAATAGGAAGAAGCATTGCAAATTAATTCTAACATTTTAAAATTTTTAATTTTAATCGCTTATAAATTATAAAAATACTATAATTTTAATCTCTTCTTCAAAATCTCTTTTTTTTTTGATAATTTTTTCTAATGAAAATATAAAATTTAATTATTTTTTTAATTAATTTAAATAATTTACACAATTTAAAAACCATTTACACATTTAAGTATTTAACCCTTAACATTGGCGTTCCTAACTCTTCTTTAGTTTTTTTTTTTTAATTTAATTTCTTGTATTTTTTTCTATTTTAAAATTTAAAAATTAAAAATATTAATATTAATATTTATAATTATATCACAAATAATAAAAATAATAATAATTAAAACTAATTATACAGTATAATAAAAAATTAACAATAAACAATAGCACATTCACACATTAGAGATTCAAATCAAAATTTTTAAAAAATCAAAATTAATTATTTGCCCTAGAATAATTCACGTAGAATAGATCATGAATATTAAGGGAAAAATAAAAGTCATCTACCGCTAATAGTTTAATCTGAGTCCACTTTCATGAGAAATTTACATTCATAATAATTATTTTAGGAATTTTTACAGGACATAAAATTTACACGAAATTACACATTTCACCATCAATTCATAAATATTACCACTATCACACCATATTTATTTAAATTTTACACATTTCACATATTTCATATACTTTATAATATTATAAATAAATTAAAATACACAAATTTATTAATATTTAAATTCTAATATATTTTTTTATTTTTTACTGTAAACACATCAATTTTCTTACTTCAATTAAAAATTATAATCATGTAAATTTAAATTCGGCACTCTAATTTTCATAAATATTTAAATTATTATTTATATAAATTAATTTATTTATAGTATTTAATTAATATATTAATAATATAGTTAAACTCAAGGCCAATTTAAAAATGTGAAGTTCACCATCAAAGAATATGGTGTGAAATATGTGAAGTACGGAAAATTTAAATGTATATGGTGTGATAGTGATAATATTTATAAATTGATGGTGAAATGCATAATTTCGTATAAATTTCATGTACTGTACGTAAAAACCCCATTATTTTTTTTACATATTAAACACACAATATCTATGCATGTTGAACCACTTTAGGGCATGCTGTAAATACCAGATTTGAAGTGTTTAATATGTAAAAGGGGGTAGTTTTTTTGTGGCATGTAAATTTTCCTATAGAAAAACCTGCTAGATAGCCTGATAATCACAAATAAAATCATTGAAGAGCATACTTCATCTAACACAGAAAATGTACATCTCCACAGAAATCTAATGAAAAAAAAAATAAAAAGAAATGCAATCAACACAAAGAGAAAAACATTTCTTTCAGCAGACCCACATTTCACTTTTCAATATCAAAATTTAACTGACTCATAGAGAACCCCAGCTATACATAATCTTCTGCTTTATGTAATTCAATAGAAGCAATCATACATGAACAACATATAAATGAATGACTCAATAAAGAATAATCACAACCAAGTTTTCTTATAAAAATCTACCGAAAGTGGGAGGCCGACGGCTCGAAATACAGCTGAATTCAGCAGCCAGTGCAACCTGGTGAGTTGAGTAAAAAAGATAATTATTTTATTAATCCAACTAGATAGAAGATTAATTCATAATTAAGAAGAGGATTCTAACTTCAGTGTTGAGTACCGATTTCCGGAAGCTGATAAGCTTATGATTTCTTACTAGCCAATGCAGCCAATGCACTAGCCTGGATGGGATGAAGAGCACCAAGTATGGGTTGCATTTGATGGCCATAAACTAAAACCAAGTGAGAGAAAACCATCCCAATTTGAGCTTTCACTTCATCGCTCTCGGCTGGAGATAAGGCAACTTGAGCGAAGATATTGATCACCTCGGGAACTAAAGGTAGGATCTGCTTTAGAAATAGAGTTAGTGAGCTAGAACTGCATGAAATCTCAATTTTCTCAAATCACCAAAGTTGGATTAAAGAAAATTGATCAGGGTTATTTGGGCAATACAAATGACTGTTAAGATAGCACATTTACATAAATAAGATGTGAAACAGTGAAAGTAGCATGTTGACATAATAAATACTTCGAAAATGAGCCTTGAGAAAAGAACATAGCAATGTAGTGGACAGCACAAAAGTAACAATTAAGTTATTGTGTCACCTAGGGTGTTAACCCAAGTTAACTTCTCCCTAGTTAGCTCATCAAAGATGGCAGCTCAGCTCTCTTGCTATTGTTTGACTGCTGCCAAATGCTTTTCTTCATGGCTTCTTCCAGAAGGACATCGTGTCTAGCTGAGAGATGGATCACTGCACCCACGAACCCTAAACAACCTTCTGCACCCAGCAGCTTGATGGACATCAGAGGGGATGTAGGGGGCGCAAAAAGCAACACAGAACAGGAGAGGGGGAGGAGGAGGGGGCTAGGCACATGCTACTAAAATCTTTCATATTAACATATTTAACATCAAAATTTTATAGTTGCATATAGGTCACTCAAATCTTGTAAACATTACAAAAACTGCTTGGCATATTTAAGGAATCTTTAGTTTGTGTATGAACGTACGTATTCCAACATCTTTACATTATATCATAGTAAATCCAATACACTGTCATCTACGACTTGGACGTCTTCCACTCTTTAGCTACCAATGTTACTATTCAAATATGTATTCGCACAAATGGAATCTTCTTTAATGATGTCTAGATAATTAATGGAGGACTGTTTTTATAATATCCAAATGATTTAAGTGGCCTGTATAAATATGAAAATGCTTGTGCCAAATATGCAAATATGAAAAATTTTAGCGGCAAGTTTGTAGTCCCCTTCTTTTAAGGGAGGGGAAGGGGAGAAGGGGAAAGGTGGGTCAGTGAGGTGAAAGGGATACCTTTCGTAAATAAAACAAAAACTAAAAAAAATATTGCAAGCATTAATAATCTAGACAAAAATTATCACAGATTTTGTGTCATCAAGAAGTAAACTTCACTTTTATTTAAAAAAAAAAACCAAAGTCAATTTCACGATTTAAGTTTTGCTTGTAAAAAGATTAAATAAAAAAAAAAACAGAACTACTGACACAGACAATACTAAACAAAAAAAATTCAGTAACAAAAATACCACTATTATTAGGATAAGGCCTATTGAGGTTAGTATTAGCAGTATGGAGAGCCAAAATTACTTGGGGATTTGATGTCAATATCAATTGGCAGATACAACTATAGACAGCCATCGACTCCTCGTGATCTTCCTTCAGTGGTAAAGCTTGAAGAAATACTGGCAAAACCTGCAACGAGCTAGAATTAAGAACAAGTGGGGCAGAGGATTATTCATAGAATATCGTTTGCTACTATACTAATAAGAAAAAATGTTAAACCTGATCAAGAGGCAACGATTGAGGCTGGGTCATAATCATCCTTGCCACGGCACCGGCAGCATTATCTCGCACAGCACCATCAGGTTCCAAATCACCAAACAATGGATAAAGACCACGAAGTATATCTCCATAGTATCTAGGTTAGCCTTAAGGACGAAACATATCCAACAATCAAAGTTAAAATTAAAAGCATTCAAAAGCACAACTTTCTGTCAGAAGTAATCATATTTCCCAAATGAAATACAAACTTACATTTCATTAATAAAAATGTTGTACAATACACTACAAATCATATCACTGAAGACAAGTATTATAATAGCATGGACAAAAAATAATAGTTTGGTGTTGGCAATGCACATCGCAATAATCTCACATTGATGGCCAGCAACAAGTTGTAGTACTCATATACAAGTGATGGCTCTTAACCTTCTAGTTTAAATGTGTTAATTCACTTGTGTATTGGGCCCAACTTGAGCCCACTAGTATTCTCCCCTAGCACGTGGTATCAAAGCCGATGGTTTGGCTATAATCCAGTGGTTCATGCAAGTTATACTCCCATGGGAATTTGCCATCTTCAACCAAGATTTAGCAAGAAATCCAAGAGTGAGTGACTCCCACTATGGCTGCAGGAGGTTAAGTGAGCTTTTGATATGCATGCACTTACTGGGTTCTCAGGAGATCATTGGGAATGCAAGAAGTCATGGCATTTAATATACAAGTGATGGCCTCTAACCTTTTAGCCTACATTTTTGGGTTAGTGGGTCTCCATTCACTTGTGTATTGACCCAACTTGAGCCCCCATGTATTTATTCCCTAGAAATTGGCAACTATTTCTCTAAGATTTGCTGAATAAACTGGAAAGAAAGATGTTTTTGAAATTTCGGTGATGGCTTCAAGGAATAAGCCATCATAAGGAAACCCATTCATCCAGTCCAAAACTGAAACCATGGGATACTTTAGTGCTGCAGTGCCTCCATTTTTACATAACTCGCCAGCACAAAATGCAGCATTTCTGCGATTGGTTGCTTCTGATGATGACAGTTCCTTCATCACCAAGGGCATCACTCTCTGGAAGTTACATATTACAGATTTTATTTGTATCAAAGAAACCGAAAAGAAACAAAAAACAGTGAACATAAAGTAAAGAAAAATTTCTTACATCAACATATCGTGAAATTGGAGCACCCATATCTCGAGCAACTTCGGCAAGGCAGGCAACCACCATGGTCCGATCTTGAGGAGGCCTTGGAACTTTCTGAAGAGGATTAATTCATGTGGTTAATTTCATGCGCCAGTAAAATTAGTTGAAAACAATCACAAAAATAGATATCAGATGTAATTGTGCTATTCCCTAAATTAGTACAACAAAACAGAAAACATCAGAAATAAATAAACCCACCGCGAATTTCATTAAAGGATCAAAAAACTTGGCAAAAACTGGTTCAAAATTGGAACCCATTGCTTTAGCAAAAACAGGAAGAAGATCTGAAACAGCATCCATGAGCACTTCATCATGGTCAACATCACCTTCTTCATTATCAGAATCAGAATCTGCTCTTTGACAGCATGATTCTTCACGAAGCAACATAAGAGTTGCTTCTGCAAGCCGAGGCATATCTGCAACAAATGTTGTAGTTATCAACGTAAATTTAAGCGTGTATACATTAGGCATGCAGACTTGGTATCCTACAAGGTGCCATGGCCATGTAACCAGAGCCTTTCATGATATCTGCCACACTGGTGCATGCTTCAGCAACAACTTCCCTATCTTCATCTGCGGTCATAACCCTGATGTATATATTTATTACTGTGTCTGCAGATTGGAAAAACACAAATGAATCCTCGTTAATGGAAACAATAAAAATGACTATAAGTTAATATTGAAAAGGAAGCTGCATTTTATAAGAACATTACCTAGAATTTCGTTTTGTCTCTGTAAGGCATCCTGTACAGAGGAAACAAATTATCTTAAAATACTCTATTTGCTTCTCTACAACTTATAAAAGAATTTTATCAAAGAGATCAGAGGAGAGAAGAATAAGCAGTGGAAGCTCGTGAAACACAGCTCCCAAATTAAATAGCTGTGATTGCGACCCGGAACTGAAGGTGCAGCCAGCCAGACGCAACATTACTTGCAATTCACATAACTTCCTTTACATTTCTATTAAAATGTAAGTCCAACTAAAAAGAGAAAGTCCAACTAAGAAAAAAACATGTGAAAATTCCACATCATAATCAAGAGAGCACAGCTAAATATATTTCACAATTATGCATCCAGATACAATGTTTGGTAGAATTCACGATTAAGATCAGAACCTATGACCACAATTAAAAGAACACACTATATTTATGCTCTCAATTGGAAACCATATATTTTTGGAACATACAAAACTTATGAAAACTTCAGTGTGCTTACATGGTCTCCAGCAGGAATCGCATGTAGTGCTACTGTCAAAACATCTGCAATTATGTCCAATAAAAAGACAAGAATAAGAACAAACGTTGAAAAGATATTTGATCACATTCTAATATAATCAACTTATATTAATTCTATGAGAATAAAAAAAATTATAATAATTCCAAGAGCAAACGATCAATAAGTGTCAATCAAACAGGTTAGAGTACCTCATAACTACATAACAAAATTGCTTGATGATCTGGAATGAAGCTTATAAAATTTATTTTTAAAGCTTATAAAACTTTGACACTTCCAAGATTTGTAATTTCATCAAGACGTGCAAAAAAGAGATGGATGATGCCAATTAGTGCATTTGCTGGCCATCCCCTATAAAATAAATGTTGGTCGATGGGAATTCACGACAAAATAAAAAATGTTCACAGGGTGCTGTTATACACTCCCATTAGGAAATAGCATTTCTCATTGAGAAATAGTACTAACCACAGAAATAGAGGCAGACATTGGAGATGGGTGAATATCCAACAAAATGTGCAATGATCAAGAAAGGCGTGCACAGAAAAAGGATGTTTAAAGATATGCACAAGGCACAAAGAAGCAAAAGTTTGAGAGTTTTTAACAGAAAAGGGGAAAATATGCGCATAATAATTCTCAATAACTCTCAATGCCTTCATAACATCACATTCAGCAAAGAAGTACATTTTCAATTAGAAATGGAAAACAAAGACAAGTGCATCATAAGATAACAGAGAGAATGTTAAACTCACGCTTCAAAGCTATAATGGCCTGAAGCCTTACATCTTCGTGAAAATATCCTGAATGCCTAGCTAAAATCTTCATTGACTCCTCCACATAACTTCTTATTATTAAAGAACACCACAGTCAAGAACAATGACGAATGGAGTAAGCATCAACAAAAAGGATACGGTGCAAAGGATTTCTTTGAGTGGAGCGCGAACAACCCAATTGCCTGGGTAGCCGCAGCTTTTTCATCCAACAACCCAGTCCTCACGCTAATATTATGAACTCTTGGTTCATCATAAGTGTCATCATCAGATGATACACCCCCAAACCCATTTTCAGCACCTTCTGAATCATCGATGTCGATAGCAGAACCATCATCAAGATTGCATGAAGAAAATGCCAGAGAAATAGCATGGGCAAGGAACTGCTGAAAACAAAGGTATCCTCTGTTACCAGATAGCTAAACAGAATTGCCTAATAATCAGGGAAGGTATGGACGACATAATACCAGTGAGAAACCATCACCCAACATCTCAGCAATATTGCTGAAGAAACCATGAGTGTATTCTCGTAGCTCACTGTAGTCCAGTGTGAAACCCTAAAATAAAACAACAATGCGGATGCAGGTGGGAACCAACTTCTTTAACAAGCAGACAGCAATAAAAAGTCTGCAAATGATTAACTCAAAACTCACAGAAATTGCTGCTTCAATATAAGGAGGTAGTATTGGTTCCATCCTCTCACGTCCAACTGTCATAGCAACAATCCCAACTAACTCAGTAGCACGAGCTCTTGATCGCAGATCCTCATCATTTGTAAGAACCAAGAAATTTTTCATCAGCTCCAAAATCTTTTCTGCATATGGAATAAAAGCTTGTTCTGAAGCAACAGCAACAGAGCCAATAGCAGACTGCAGTTCAAAATACAATCGATCAGGAATAAGTGAAAAATCAGTAAAAATACGTCGATCTTTGAGCGGTAACTTCTGGGCGTCCCACCCCCACCCCAACAGATTTTATCTAATTCATTTTTAATTGCCTAAGGGTAGCAATTGAGGTTGGGATGCATCCACCGCCCAGACAGATTTTAAAAAGAAAACAAGAGAGAATGAAATGACAACCATGCAAGTTTCTTGCAAATTGTGAGGATTGCTCTGGAGAGAAGCAACTAATTTTTCCATGAGAGGGTCCAGGTAAGGAAGTATTTCTTCACCCATATCCTCACAAAATGCTGCCAATGCATAATATGATTTTTCCTGCAAGTATGCAAATCATAAGAACTGGATAATTTGGCTAACATAAACAATTTGGGCCATCAAATGTACCTTAACTTCTTCAGAGGCATCTTCAAGGGCATTCAAGATGCATGGAAGAACTGTTGCATAGTGAGATAAAATCTCAGGTTGCAAATGTTCCGCAAATTGACCCAAAGCAAATGAAGCAGCTCCTCTTACCATTTGCTCATGGTCCATCAAACCTGCTAACACAATGTGCAAAACGTTTTCCAATCTGTCTTTCAACAACTCAAAACAACCTTCAGAAATGACACCCAAAGCTGTGACAGATGCTTCCCTAAATTTTGGGTTCGCATGGCTGTAGTTCACAGATGCAAACTCAAATACTGGAGAAAATACATGCTTTGGCAGGTTGATTGCCATAGTATCTATCACTTCAGCTGCAGCTCGATCAGAAGCAAGATCAAAATCATCATCTCCAGATGCTGTTTCTGTGAGTAAAGGACACATCACTTGCAGGACAGGTACAATAAGCTTGTGCTTTTTCAAAAACGAAGCCTTGTACTTTGCAAGCCAAGAAACTATCTGGATTGCCTGAAATAACAAAGAGTATGAAACTGAAAGCTATTTCAAGTGAAAACATGTCAATAATTTACAGAAATGAGCAGGTGCCAGGTCTGCAAACCTGATGCCGTATGTTTAATTCAAAATTTTGGCTAGCACAAACTTCTAGCGAAAATTGCACAATAGACCGAACAGAATCTCCAAGTAAAGGTGCAGGAGACTCGATAAGTTCATCAAAAATTTCAAAAGAAATAGAAGCAACGTCCTCCTCGCCGCTTGCAAGGCATTGCCGTGAAATGTTTAAAATGCTAGGAACAAACTCTCTGAATAGCTTCACCTAAAACAGAAAAAGTAATCATTGTTAGCATAATTATATTAATCAATAAATAACCAGTTGTAAAGATGGGGAGTCAGTGTGAAGTAATCACACTTCAAGATGTTTCTAGGGTAAATCTTAATATATATATATATATTTCATTGAAAAAAATCTTTAAATTTCTTACTTGATTTAATGATTTTGGAAAAATCTGAAGAGTATAACTTATATCTAGCCACATTATTAGGGTAATATAAAATACAACCAAATTCCGGTTGGTCTAATAAAAGAATAGGCTGCATGTGGTGCATAACGATTTCAACTGGCAGCTAAATTGGAACCAGATGTTATGCATGAAAAAGATGTAGTCAATCATCTACATAAAACAAAATAGAGCGAAATTGGAGGAATGCACAGGACAGTATTACAAGTTGTAGACACATATAATTAATTTGATTTTTAGATGCTTTAAGTGCCAATTTGTGTAAAACTTCATATAACATGGGAACCAATCAGGCTCTAAAGCAGTATGGTATAGAACAAAATCTTATGGGTGAATATTGCCACACTAAAGTTTGCAGCCTAAGAATGGCATTAAATGACGTGAAACAAGCTAATATTGATAAAAAATAGAACCGAATGATAGTGCAGCAAACACTTAT
The DNA here is from genome assembly GCA_002786265.1 of Apostasia shenzhenica. Lineage (NCBI taxonomy): Eukaryota > Viridiplantae > Streptophyta > Magnoliopsida > Asparagales > Orchidaceae > Apostasia > Apostasia shenzhenica. The sequence goes on from KZ451907.1 coordinate 988,676, forward strand.
CAGTCTTATAAGCACCTGAACCTTTGATAGAAGGATATGCAGATTAAGAATCAACATTGTTGGGCAGATTCTGCATTTTTGATTCTGCCCCTAAAAAGGTATTAAGCATTTGTACCAAAAAAAAGAGCTCTACTTTTAGTAAGTGCTGTCACATTTTTTCACTTGCTCCAACAACATGAGGTCATTTTTAGTATTTCTTCACCATCAATTCTGGTTAAATAGCTAATTCTAATTCTTTTTACTCAAAAACAACCAAGTTGCCTTTGCCCAATATCCTTTCCTTTCTTAACCTTGTGCATCCATAGATGATCATGGATACTTATCCTATATTTGATTACCATGGCCAAACTACCTCAACTTATTTTTACGAGAGCCTATCATTAATAGGTGTTACTTGATCAATATCTTTAGTTGAATCATCCACACCATCATATTTAAGTGATGATGACAGCACGCAAATCGACTGCTCATATAAAATCATATGCCATGATGCATTCATGGATGGATAAATGCAGAATATTTAATTTTTGTACTTATTATTCATTAGTAGGTTCATTTGATCAAGCCTATTCCATCCTTCCCCTATTTTCACTTCAGGTCGTATTTGTGTTGAGTCTAGTTTAAATATAAATAGTCGAGCTTATTTGACTAAATCAATTCAGTTTACTTTGTATTTTTTATTGAACTATTTATTTATTAGATTGTAGTTTAGTACCACATTGCATAATTAAATTTGTAATGTTGGGCACTCTTCTATTTATCACATTGGAGACTGTAAATATTAATCACTCTAATGACTGAAAGAAAATTATCCTTTTAGGTTCACAAAATTGAATCTCGATTCATAGAATCAAATTCACTTTAAATTTAGGAAAGAAAGGGCTATGATCTAGGGTGAAAATCATTAAACCTTTACATTTATTTATGGAAAAATTACATCTAGATCTTTGAGTTCAGGGCATAATATTACTCAGGTCTATGGTTTTAAATTTTTAATAAGAAAAAATAGGATATTTCTTTTGTTCTTTCCAAGCGAGCGAAAAATAAGAAAAAGGTTGATATATTTAAAATAATTACGTATTTACAAAGTAGTCTCAATTCATCCCTCGAAACCATATCACATCCCAAATCTAGTTCCGAAGGATGAGTCGAATATGGACAATTCCAACAAGATTTCATTCTTGAACAAAAATTCATTTTTTGATTTCTTTCATCTATTCCATGATCAGAACGAAGGGGTTCTTGAGTAACATATAATTATCAATTAGGTCCTTTTTAAAAATTTTTATAATTAAAATTTTTTAAAATACCATTTTTACTCCTCTTACTGTCTTTGTCTCTCGCCTCTCTCTCTTTCCTGCTCTTGCAATGGTGCTAGCAGGGGGCTAGCGGACCACCCTCCCTCATCTCTCTCTCTCTTTCTCTCTCTCTCTCTCCTCTTTCTCTCTCTCTCTCTCTCTCTCCTCTTTCTCTCTCACCCTCCCGCAGGGTGCAAGCGGAGGAGGGCGGAGATGGCCCCCAACGATTGCACCTCGTAGGAGGGGGGAAAGAGGGAGTGAGGGAGGGAGTGAGGAGACATCCCCAACTACAACATTAACTCTCCAATATCCCAATGTACACAACAAGGGGAAAAGCCAAATGAAGAAGGCACAAGACTAAGAGAAAAGAAAGACTGCTACGCCTCTTTCAAGTTACCTACCAGTTACCTTAGGGAAAGTTAATGTTAATGTTAATACACAGGAAATGTTTTGATGGCAAAGACAATAGCATGTTCTGAACCACTTTTTGAAACATGGCTGATAGCTTGGCACGAAATAATAGCTACAGAAGGATGAATAAGGAGCTAATGAGACCAGTATGTCCATAAACTTGACTCGCAACAACACTGACAATTAAAGCCCAATTCAAGCTCAAACAATAAATATTCCGCGTATCATTTTATTAACAAAACAGAGAAATTTGTCCAATTCAAGATCAAACGACAAACCTTCCTCAATATCGTTTTATTAACAGAACAGAGAAGTTCAAGGAAAAAAAAAGAGAGATTCTGCAGTACTTACAAACAGTTAACCTACCACATCAACTCCCTCATTGATGAATTCTATCAGTGAGCCAACTGCCCTGACAAAAGCAATCAAAGGAAAACGTCAAAATAAAATAAAACCTACTAATTACAATGCACATAAAGAAAAGGAACCAAAAACATTTGACTACAATGATGTCAAAGTTAAAAAAAAAAACAAAATGCCTGAATAGATTATTATTGCAACATACTTTAAAGCAGCAATTCTGACACGGGTGCTGCTTTCATCTTGCAGGCACTTCAGTAGAATCGGCTGCAAGTTCACCAGATGAGCTTGAAATGTTGGACCAATTGTTTCCATCAGAGAACTGAATAGGATCAGAGCCACCTAAATTCAAAAGCATAAAGTCATTACAACAGCATCAGCACACAAAAGATTGGTATCAAACACTCTGGAATAATATAAGAAAATAAGAACTAAAACAGATTCCAGCGCTCATAAAGGAATAAAAAATGTACATAATTGAATCTTCTTTGCCCTTGCTTTGCCTAATTACGTAAGGCTCTAACTTCAGTTATTAAATCCACTTAAAGAAATGCTGAGACGTAGATGTGCATTAAATGCATTAAAATGAATCAAAACTCAAGGATTAGACCAATTTGAATGTTTCAGTATCAATGTCCCCGTCAAAAAAAAAAGGAATTGGTCTACATGATCCACTTACAGATCATTATACAATTATAACCATATACAGATCATAAAAGGTGAATGAGTTTGCTATTGATTAATACAAGATTTATGTGACAACCTCAGTTGAAATAGTAACCAATGCCGAGAGTAAATGCACTAAGCTCTCAACATTATGAGGTCCATAAAGAGTTGATGTACACAACCTTTGAAACATAGAAAGGACACATCCTAGATCAAATTCAAACCCTAAAAATTACAATAAGACAACCTATACTTTGAGCCAAGAACCTCCATCTTCAAAAATTAGTAGAACAAATATCAAACAAAAGCATAGCCTTAACCCCAATTGCTTAGTGTCAGTTGCATGGACTTCTTTTCTCCATTCATCACCATTTAAAGCAATGCTTTCTATAAGCATAAGTGATTCAAAATCACATTTTACGGCTCTATCTCAAGTTAAGGTCTACCCTTTTCTCTCCCAGCATTGTGACTTACATCCCCTCACATCTATGTACAAAGACCTGGGTGCATTTGTTTAGTCAAGTAAACTTTAATGAGGTTTCAATAAAAAAAACAAATTTTAATGAGGTTAAAAGAATCATTGATGAGATATTTATTTGTTTTGAGATTTATGAATAATTTCAAAAATAAAGCTATATTTTATCATAGAATGCAAGTTAGGTATGAAATAAAATATATCTTTATTTAAACATTTGTGTATGATATAAAATAAAATTAATTGAATATTAAAATTTGTGTAGAATTTTGAATTTTGCTTTCATATTGATATTTGTATACAATTTAATTTGTAAGGTTACCTTTAACACGGTTAAAGATAACCTCTACAAACAAATATGCCCTTAATTGCCAACATTTGACATGACCAAACCATTTTGAAAGATCTTCTCTCAAACTTATCCACCACATGTGCCATCTGTGACAATCATTTATGATGAAGTCGACACTAGTATAACCACCCATTCATGTGCGTCTCAGTTACAATAGTATAACCACCCAACATTCACTCTCATGTGATCGAATAGCAATTTTTGTATAAATTTTCCTTTGGGCTAATAGGCATCTTCCCATCACACCCATTAGACTCCTCCATTTTAAAGATAAGACCTTGATTCTATAATTAAAAGCCACATTTATACTCATTACTATTGATTATAGACCTAAGGTAATTGGAATTGTGGAATGATGAAAATAACACAGCATCTTCTCTTCTTCCTTCAAGAGTATCAAATATAAAAAAATTGTGCTGTCTTCTCAACTTGAATCCCTTTGCTTCTAAAGTGCCCTTCCAAATTTCTAACTTTTTATTAACTCCTTTATGACTCATACCTATTAGAACAATATCATCTACAAAAAATATGCATCATGTAATCTCGCTTCGAATATGCCCTAGCCAAAACATCCATCACTAGAGTAAAAAAATAAGGATTCAAAACAAAACTTTGATATAGTCCAGTCGTAATATAAATTCCTATGGATTGCCGTTTGCACTCCTCAAACTAGTGTCCACTTCATATTACATATCCTTGATGACACGAACATAATTTGATGAACACGCCATTCTTTTCTAATGCCCACCAAAGGAACTCCCTTGGTATTAATCCTATGTCTTTCAAGATTTATGATCATCTTTTTTTTCTTAACAAAATGACAAAACAAAAAAAATGATTTCAAGTTTGAGAAGCACAAAACATGAGGATAAGACATCAACATGATTTAAGCCCAGGAATATACGTAATTTACGACATTCTACTCTTACAAATTTAAAGGTTTGAAAAAACATCAAAGTTTCCATCTCCATAACATGACAACCAAGCTTTGACCGTCCAACCCTCTATAATAGTATACTGCTGCATAAAAACTTAAAATCAACCCAGCCCACTAGCTTAACCAACTAGCTTGCTTACCCAAAGCAATGAAAATTAACCATACAAGCTAATTAATTTTCTTAAAAAGTACAGTTGATTTAGTCGCAGTCCATTGATATGCTGTAGTTATGGAAGGTAGATGTCTCACTATATTCAGGTCATTAGCAGAAAAAGCAAGAATTAAACAGATAGACATAAATCTATTAACATTACTGTATAAGAAAATGCAAAAATCTATAAGACATGTCGTTAATAGTATCGTGAATTGCCAGCAATACAGAAAAAAGAAATATTTACAAATAGCTATCTGGTTATTATAAGATAAACACTGGTGATAAGACATGAGGGTCATCCTATAACTGTTTAACATATCTAAGGAGAAAGGCAGCATGACACCTACCTAGTTCCAAAGCAGGCTTCGTTGCTCAGCCTTAAGTCCACAGCTTGAATAAAACACTGACATTTCTAATAATCAAATAAACTTGTATGGTGAATCTTAACACTACTTCTAAACGAGAGCGGAAGCATACAGAGAATAGAAAATATCAACCTGAGATTCTGTTTCAAAAAATATTCTTAAATGTTTAGCGATATGGATAAATGATGTGATAATTTACCTATATGGTATCCAATTAGTGGCAAGGAAACTCACTTCTCTATGTTCTTCCTGTGAACTCTGACTGCATTGGAAAAGAAAAGGAAGCAAATCAGGCCACTCTCCAGCAGGGACAGCATACTTGGCAATAATGCTCACAACATTTGTACTAGATCTTCTCACAAGAGGACTGCATAAATATTAAACAAACCAAGGTGGAATGGTTTCAGTTGAAGCAATAGTGAAAATTAAAATATAGAAGAAAAAGAACAGAGAATTTAGTAAAATGCTAATCATAAGGAAGAGGAAAGTTTCAGTGACCATAAGAGAAGCAGATAAGGCTAATCCCAGATCAACAATCTGAATAACACCGCAGTGTTAAAAGAATTATATAACTAATAATAAACCTGTGAAGAATCTAAGATTTGGTTCTAGATTATATAACTTTCATTATACTCTATTAACACAAGGATAAATCTGGTTTTAATGATGACAACAATAACAACTACAAAACCTTCATCATAACTATATGGGTTTGGCTTAATGATGACAATATGAAAGTTAAAATCAGTACCATTTTAAGAGCTGCAGAATAATGCTCTTAATTTAAAAAAAAAAAACTTCATATTGATAATTCATGTTGGCTAGAACAACAGTGAATTCAGGGAGAGCTTCTATGGTTAGAGAGGGTGGCCGAGTACGGGAGAGGGACGTCGGGGAATTGGCCATAATTGAGCCTCCAACGGCTCTGATTCCATGATGAGACTAAAGGAATAGTAAATTTGAGGAGAAGCTGCACACTGTACATGACAGATCCTTTTCCTTATTACATAATAAAATTTGTTGCAGATTGATGGTTTGATTTGGATGGAGGCTTTACAATGAATGTTGATGATGTAAATGCTAGAAGCTTCTGTCCACATGTCATTATCATTGTAACTGAAAATGAATAGTCTCTCACATCACAATTCATATCTATACTGGCCAGGACATTTTCTTCAAAGGATATGGGACATTTACACTATTTTCTTGGAATCTTTGTTCAGCAAACAAATGCAGTCATTCACCCATCACAATCAAGATATATAAAAAATATACCAAATCAAGCTAGTATGGTATGATGCACATGCTCGTCTTATGACTTTTTCCTCCAAGCCATCAGTAAACTGCGATGAGCCATTACCAAACCCAACAGCTTACACGCTAATGGGATGGGTAATCACATACGAAAACATAATATCAAGTCACGTGACAATGCACTCACATGTACTGATACTAAATTTTTTGTTATTAAAGTCTGCCGATTTATGTAATTCCCAAAAATGCATCACTCAATGCAGTCAAACATACTCTACCACCCCAACCATATTATACATAGTGGCATTGTGATAAGACTGGCGCAAAATCTACAACACCTATAGCAATGTTGATTGGGCTGTGAGCATCAATGATATAAAATCCACAAGTGGTTATTATATTTTACTTGGACTAAACATTGTCTCATGGAATTCTAAAAGGCAGCCCACAGTTGCTCGCTCAAGAACAGAAGTTGAATACAAAGCTGCAGCAAATTCCACTAGAGAATATTCTATAGCTGAAATCTTTATGCCAAGAAATCAAATTCCCTTTACAAACACATCACCCATTTAGTGTGACAACATAGGTACAACTTACCTTGCTGCCATTGCAATTTTATACACTAAACTGAAATGTGTACAAGTGGATTATCATTTTATAAGAGACTTTGTAGCCAAGAATAATTTAAAAGTTCTGTTTTGACTACAAACCAACTTGCTAATTTGTCATCAAAGTCGCTATCTCCAAAATAGTTTTTCAACTATCCAAGCTAATCACAGCTTCAGCAGTAACTCACTTGATGGGATGTAATAACAACACAGTAGCCCATAGCAACCCAGCAACAAACAAAATCCCAAGTTCAGGCCTGAAGTCCAACATCAACAGAAACTTCTAGCATTTACATCATCACCGTTCATTGTAAAACCTCCACCCAAAATCTAAATCATCAGTCTAAAACTAATTCTATTATATAATGAAAATGATATCTCGTGTATTGTGTGTTACTTCTCTTCTAACTTATTATTCCTTCAGTTGCGTCAAGAGAGAGAGAGATGACAATGGAGTGCCAAAGTAGCATATCAGTACTTAAATTCCGACAAAACCCTACTACTTAAAAAAGCAGTTAGACATCTACGCAGAGATATTATGTAAACTGATATGTTCACATTTTCAAAAATAAGCATGCCAATTAGGCTGCATCCAACTTCACGTATACTAAGTGATCATTAATATATTGAACAGCAACCCATACACACCAGGAATAGCATGAAAGCAAGTTTACTCTGTCAGAACGCGGTGCTTGGAAAATAACCATGAATAAAGGTTCAAAATTTTCAGATGGCTACATTTGTTTCAATCGGAAGAAGGCGATGATAAAAATCAAAGCTTTTTGATCAATATTCCAAAACCTCATTTTAACCTAAGCAAAAAACCAAAATTTTAATTTCTCTCATTAACTATCCATCACTACCCCACGACCAGTGAAATACTATACAAAAAACTGTGAAAGACTCATAAAGCATCGATAATTCAGCTTAATGGTGATAAATGGAGATCAAAAGAAACCTGTTCTCGAGCGTGATGCTCTCGATGAGAGCAGACTTGACGGAATGCTTGACGTTCGGGGGGAGTTTGGCCCAGTGTCCGGTGATCTTCTTGCGGAGGAGAACGGCAGATAGCTGCCGAACGTTGGGGGTCTTCGCAGTGCGGAGGTGGTGGACCAGCGCAGGGATAACCTGCGGGTCCTTCGCCAAACGCTTGATCTGCTCCTCCGCCTGCCGCCTCGCGTCGTTGTCCGGCATCAGAAACTGGATCAGAAGAAGCTCCAGCGACTGCGCCATGCTTGCTCGGCCGGTCACGCAAAGTCGGCGGAGGTGAAAACCCTATATACCCGTGCGCTTCGCCTTTCCCTTTCCCTCCTCCCCGCCTCCCCGGCCAGTTGTGTTGGCGGGTTGCTTCGTAGGGTCTGAGTAGGCCTGGGTCGGGTCGGATCCGACCTGTTAGATTCAGTCAACATTATTCCAGAATTTCGATTAAAAAATTTATTCTGTAATTAATTCAGATTCAGCTTGAATTTAGGTTTGATTAAGTTTGAATCAATTAACTAAATATTTCTTATCTACAAACTCATTGTATATTTTAATCATAAAAATAAAATATAATAACTTATAAAACTTTTAACGGATATATTTGAAAATAATAAAAATTCAAATCAAAAATAAATTATCTTAAGAAGTATGAAAAAAATACAAATTTCAAGATAATTTAAATACGTAAATATTTGTATCAAATATGGCAGATAACAACAACAATAATAATCAAGCTTTTATTCCACTAAGTGGGATTGGCTACATAAATCTTTTATTTTTATTATTTTTTATCAAATAACAACTCCTTATTTATCTTCAAATATGTGATATCCTTTCTGATGATTTTTAGACTTATCTATTTAATTGGTTTATATGTCTAGGTCTATCTAATCGGTTTGCATATCTAGATTTGAAAAAAATTTATATTCGGTTACCCAATTGTTCGGTCTCCCAATTAACTCCCATCACATCAGCGTGGGCCCGACCCCCGCTGCTGATGTGTCGGGCACTAATTGGATGGTATTTACATTGAAGCTCCTAAGTCTGAGTGCTGAAAGCAGCATCGTCATATTTGTGTTAAACTTTGTGCTGGGAGGCTCCAATGGTCAGCCCATCTGGGCCCAGACCAGCCCATCTGGGATCAAAATGATCCAGCCCAATAACATTAAAAACAGAACTTAAATTATACTACTTTAAAATAATAATAAATAAATTATTTTAATTATTCTACATAATTTTTTAATATAAAAAATAATATTTTACTTCACATGCTCAATAATTTTTAATAAAAATATAAACTTTATTTCACATCTTAGATCAAAATACTCGATTTAAATATTTTGATCTAGAATGTGAAATAAAGTTGATATTTTTATTTTAAATTATTGAGTATATAAAGTAAAATAATATTTTTTATATTTAAATTTGTGTAAAATGATTTAAAATATTTATTTAATATTATTATTATTTTTTAAATTAGTATCATTTTGATCCAGTTTTGGTTCTCGTACCAAACAAGGCCTAAGCGGTACATATTCCAGCCCATTTGCATGATTGCATAACTTAGGTGCAATAAGTACATAAAATTCATTTTTTTTTTAAATATAAATAAATAAAATTCATAAATATGGTATTATTTATTACCCATAAATTAACATTTTGGTTATTGAGATTTAAGTTACCACTACTTATAATGTTGCATAATTTATATTATAAAATTTATTTTATGCACTCCTTGCATATAAATATTAATTTTGTAAAAATTCAATTAGAACTTTAAAGTGAAAAATACTTACCTAACATAACAAATTAGAGGATGGAGACGTAATTTAACTTGGGGCCAAATTTCGAGTACAACAACAATAATAACAAAATTTTAATCCTACTAGGTAGAGTTTACTATATGAATTCTTTATTTTCATTGTGCTCTACAACAACAATAATAACCAAGTCTTAATTGCACTAGTTGGGGTTGACTACATAAATTCTTTGTTTCTATTGCGGTCTATCATTTACCAAATTCTTATCTAAGTTTAAGTAATTAAGATCACTCCTTATAGTTTCTTGCTATATCTTTTTTGGTCTCCATCTTTCTCTTTGTACATGAACAAAATCCAATAACTCAATTTTTCTAATTGGGCTTCAATCGGCCTACGATTTAGATGTCCAAACCATCTAAGCTGACTTTCTCTAAGTTTATCCTCAATTGGTGCAACACTAACTTTCTTTCAGATATACTCATTTCTCATTCTATCTTTTCATGTATATCCACACATCCACCTTAACATCATCATTTCTACAATATTTATTTTATTTGTATGTTTCCTCTTTGCAGGCCAGCATTCAGCACCATATATTATCGCTGGTCTTACTACAGTTTTATAAAATTTACCCTTGATTCTGGATGAGATATTTCTATCGCACAACACACCAGAAGCATTTCTCCATTTTACTCATCCTGCTTGAATCCTGCTAATAACGTCATTGTGCTTTATTAAATAATAACTTTTTTTTTATAAGTCTAAGTGAGTAAAATTACTTCTTATAGTTGTTTTTCATATCTTCTTTGGTCTTCTCTTCCTCTTTGTATATAAGTAAAATTCAATAACTTGATTTTTCAAACTGAAGCTTTAATCGGCCTACGATTTACATATCCAAACCATCTAGGTCGACTTCTCCTAAGTTTATTCTCAATTAGTGTAACTCTAACTTTCTCACAGATATACTCATTTCTCATTCTTTTCTTTTGTGTATATCAACATATCCATTTTAGCATGCTCATTGTTGTAATACTTATTTTATTTATCTATTTTTTATTTATAGTCCAGCAGTCAGCATCATATATTATTATTGGTCTTAATACAGTTTTATTAAATTTATCTTTAAATTTGAATAAAAATTTATATTACACAATATACCAGAAGGCATAATATACTAGAAGTATTTTTTCAATTAAGATAAATTAGCGAAGGAGCTAGCATGCCTCACATTAACTGTTAACACCACCATTTAAGGCCTAAAATAATTCAGGGGCATCTCTACTTTGGCCTCTGTTTTAAATTTCCTTTGGTAGAAATCCAATCTCCTATTTAGTTTATGCCTAAATTGGGCATAATTATTATTTTTTAAATAAAATAATTTATATAATTTTCAATAAATTAATTAATTTTATTTAATACTTTTATAATTAATTAATTTTATTTTTCATAATATAAATATATATCTTAAAAATAAATATATATATTTTTTATAAAAAAAAAAATCATGCCTAAGTTGTGCATAAATTAAACAAGGGATAAGAGGTGACTAAATAAAAAAATATCTAAATAATGAAATTGTCTAGCTTTCATGTTCAATAAGAGGGAAAAAATGGCTACTTTGCTTTCAACGTAGTATCATGCTCAATGAAAATCTCACAAAATTCATTAAATAAATTAAATTAGGGATATTTACCTACATGCTATACTATTTTACTTTATTTATATGTTACTCATCTATTTTTAATTAAATACGTTATGCACACTCAAAATATTATAAAATCTTATATACACACACTTTCACTTATTTTTATTATAATGAGCAATTATAATTTTTTAATGACCTAACTATAGTTAGGTTACAAAAAATCTGAACCATTTCATCATATTATTTTAAAAATATTTAAATATATTTTGAATAAAAATTTTAAAACTTTGATATTTAGGTAGTGGCAAGGGAATGAGACATCCGCGACGTGAATTAATTTTAGGACAAATTAGCGCTTTAGTGTGACATCGAGGAAGAAAAAATATGTACTATTAAAGGTAAAAATATAATTTTAATGATTTATTAACGAAATATTTTTTTCAAATAGATTTTGACTGAGTTTTAATTTAAGTATGTATATGTAAGATTTTATAATGTTTTGAGTGTGCATAATAACATAATTAACAAAGAATAAATAGATAACGAATAAATAAAGTAAAATAGTATGGCATGTAGGTAATTATCCCATTAAATTATTATATTAAAAGAAATTATTTTAAATTTTTTTTAATCCCAATTCACCCCATCTTAGGAAGTCTCTGGGCCAATATAAAATATAAAATTTGATCATTTTTTAAATTTATTTGAATCATTTCCATATTTTTAAAAACTATTACACTCATTCATTCTTATTACTTTTTAAAAATTTAATAAAAATATAGAATTAAATTTCTCTTATTTTTTCTTTCTCTATATTTAAATTTTAAAATTTAAAAAAATATAAATATTAATATTTCTAAATTATATTTTAAAAAATTATAAAATTAATAAATGATATTAATTTTATAATATATTAATAAAAATTAATAATTATATCTAGACTAAAATTATAGAGCTTTTATAATTTTAAAATTTTAAATTAATTTAAAAAAAAAAATAAAACTAATTTACAATGCCTAAGAACCCTGATGCAAGTTATAACATCAAGTTAATAATTAATTATTTTAAAATCATGCATATTTCAAAAAGCAGAAATATAATTATATAATACTAATTTAATATGATTAGATTTGGTACCAAATTAAACAAAGACATCTTTAATTTATTTTAGGCTTGGGATTCTCCTTTGCTCATCAATTCCAATAACTCATCACAAGCTTAATAGCCTTTGCATACATGAATGTATTTCAAAAACTATTGAACAACTTTTAGGCCCTATAATGCTCTATTTACCCTATATTAGATCTCATCGTCTTTTGTAATCATAATTAACATTTTGAAAGTCTGTGTCACACGCCAAATCGACAACAAAGTCAATGCAGCGTGTTTTGTGCAGTAATATCTATTATAATGAGCATCAAGCATCTGACTCCATACTGAGTAAATACTAACACTAACTGGCTAATAAAAGTTTTAACTTACAAACAAACAATTGTCATATCAATAATTTCGATTTTTTTATAAATTATTTAAATTATATAAGTTTAAATTAAATTTATTAATTATAATTATTGAATACGCATGATAATAGATGTGTGATATCACATATTGTCGATGCGATCATGATATGAGTCATATGTCATAACTTCTGTAGATTTATTATTGTTGCATCAAGATCCACGCTCCATCATCTGGACTGCACACATGGAAGTTTACGTGGCATCAACGGCACGAGTGCTCGACGTCGAACATAAGAAAGTATCACCCCGAACAACAGACGCCAAAAAGCCCGAGACGAACAAGAAGGACCAGAGCTGACCGGCGCCTGGCGAAGCATCGGTGACCATACTGCTTTCAAGAGGTATGGACTCTATTGCCGTCAGATCATACCATCCGTACATCGTACAGCAAGGGCCAAGGAGTGGCCCCCCCTGCGGACATTGATGGGCCGTCGCTAAGGCTGAAGTCTATTCTGCTGAAATGACTCTACAGAGTAGACCAAGATATAAATATCTCACTGTAACGGGAAGAGCCAGAGAGGCTGGGCCCAAGAAAAAATTTCTACCCCAAAAATCCACTCAGCTTTCATATTGTAATTCCAAGAAAAAAAAGGGATTCTAGTGATTTTTGAAGCCTCCTCGAAAGGAGCCGTGGTTTTTCCGCTTAGCTGGTTTCTCACATAAAAAATCTGATTGTTTCTCGTCTTAACAATTATACTAAAGTAAACTATATATATATATATATATATATATTTAATTGGGATATTACATTAGTGAGATGGATTTTAGACATCAGTATTCCAGTGCATTTCTCCTTCTGAAGAAATATGTTTTCGAACCCTCTCTTTCAAATGAAAGGTTAATGTTCCGGAACGAATCTCGGCAATTCTACATATTGATCATTTTGAACTAAAATCAAACTTTTTGCAGGTACCTAACACTTCAAGAAACCCCAACATGAGATGCCACAATTCCAAACCTTCTAAAATTGGGCCTTTGTGCAATAAAGTCCTTACATTAGAGACCAGGATGCAATTTATCCTTTTTTTAATAATTATTTATTTATTCACCTGTGATAAAGAGATGCCATTTTTGGCGTACATTAACGTGAATGTCGTTTTCATCGAATTTTAAATTTTGGTTTAAATATGAATAACAATAATATTGTTTTTTAATGTAAATTGCATGGCTTAAAATGGCATTCAGAAATTAAAAAAAAGAAAAAGAAAAAAGAAAAAAAAATATTCCGAAGAGATGCTCCAAAGATTCGACAGTATCATAAAACCAAAAACAGCCATTTGGTATTTGCATCGAATTGAATTCTCTGAGCCAAATTATATTTAAAAAGATTAATTTTAACTTTATAAATCATATTAAATGTAAATTGTAATATTAAAATTAATCATATTTTAAATTTCATTAATTTCAAAAAAAAAATTCCATCAAAATTTATAATAAACTTAGATTAAAATTAATTTTGACCAAAAAGATGCATCTGAATCTCAAAACAGTTTACATTTAAGATTTATTTATTTTTTCATGATTAAATAAATTTATTAAATTATTTTAAATAAATTTTAGTTCATTCAAAAGTAAATTTAATAATAATAATAAATTCTCATCTAATATTACGGCATAACGTAAAAAATTGATCCATAAATTGTTCAAAGTAGTTTTTGTGTTTAATAAATTCGATTATTCAATTCATTAAAAATTTAATCTAATAATTAATCAAAAAAATAGACCCAAATCTATTTTTGAGTAATTCATTAATTAATTTATCTGACTCTGTAATTCTCTTCATATTAGTTCAGTTTGGTACAAAAGTTATTTTTGAGTAAAATAATAATAATTCATACATTTAATGAGAAAATAAAATTATTTTAATATTAAAAAATCTAAAAAAATTAAAATAAAATTAATTAGGATCTATATTAAATTTGAAATAAAAATAATTTTTAATATTAATATTTATATTATATAAGTACTATCACGATAATTGCGGTCAACAGTGTGATCAAGCAAAATTTTTCCTATACGAGACAGTAAAACTTTATAATTCCTAAAATAATATTTATTGCGTATCATGTAAACTAAATATGATAAAATATTAATAAAATTATTTTTCAAATGTGTAATTTAGAGATCTTTTGAGTTTGAATCAAACAAGCATCAAAGTACTTTAAAAAAATACTAATAAAATTGTAATTATGAAAAAAATATAGGAATCTGTTAGTAATTTATTTTTCAAAAGTATGAATCAATTTATTAGTAACTTCAAATTAAATGGACTTGTAAGTAATTTCTCTAATTCATTTTGCTAATTTGCTTGATTCTCATGGCTGATGCCAGCCTTATTGAGAGTGGAATCTCTTATTATTATAGTTACGATCAAATCATAAGAATATAAATTATAAATATCATTTGATTATGATCAACATCGAACATGATTTTAAGGTTATAATAAGTTTTAAAAAAATTTAAATTAAATACGCAAAATACACAAGCAAGAATAACTAGCCGTTTTAGTTTTAAATAAAAAATATGATAAATTGCATCTGGGTCTCTGAAGTTGAAGGAAGACTGCAAACTAGTCTCAATTTTAAAAAGGTTTAACATATATAGATTGTGAGGGTTAAATAATAGGCATATAACTATCATATATGTTTGATTAATATTGACAGTTTATGTCAATAAGATTCATATTAATTGACGAAAATTAAACTGGGGCCCAATGTGCTCGTACAAATCATACATAAAGAATTTATCTTATAAATTTTTTAAAATTGGGAATAATTTATATTCACTCTTTAACTTGGAGCCCACATATAATTTACTCTAAAATATATAATATACAGATATCTAATATCTCATAGATATTAAATATTAAGGTCTGTTTATTTGTAAGATTAAATTTCACAAGATTAAAATTAAACTTAGATAAAAATATTTTTTTATTGAAAGTTGTGAATTAAAGTTAGTTATTATTTTGGGATATGTGAAGGATGTGATATAAGTTAGTTATTATTTTAGTAATGTGTGTAGGATGTGAAATAAAGTTAACTTTTAATATTAAATTTTATGTGTGATATTGGTTAAAATTAAATCAAGTTAATTTTCAACGGCCAAATAAACGGGGCCTAAGAATATACATCTAACTAATAGATACTCTTTATTGGGTTCTTATGATTATGATAAGGCCTTGTTTGGCAAATGGCCAAAATTGAGCAAAAAATATAATAATAATATTTTTAATTTATTATAAATTTTAATAATTTATTTCACATCCAACACAAATTCCAACATTAAAAATTAACTTTATTTCACATCCAACACAAATTTCAACCTTAAAACCAACTTTATTTCACATTCTACACACCTCCTAATATTAAAACAAATTTCTTTCCCATCAATTCTATAAAATAAAATATTTTTTCTTTTCTTACTCAAATTTATCCACCAACCAAACAAGCCCATAATGTTGTAAATAAGTTCTAATTTTTTAAAAAAAATATTTTGTTCACTTAGATCAAATTTTATATTATTATTAAGCCCTATATTATGAGACTATTAAAACTATTATTTTTTATTTGTTTGCACTTTCATGAGTGACATCCAACTCTTTCTCTCTTTTATCCTCTATTCCCTTGAGATCCATCTTTCTTTCTCATGGATCCCTATTCATTCTCATTGCTCTCTCCAACTTCTACACCATCTTCTTCGTTGAAAACTACCACTCTCAACCTCATGTCTGAGGAAACATTAACTAGATAGTTTGAGTGTGACTCTTACAGGCTTAATATCATTGTTCTGTTTGATATAACTCTGAGTGGGTGTGATACTAATAAAAAAAAAGACTGGGTTTAACTCATGAGCGCTGTGTGCATATAATAAGTGATTTTGATCATTGTCATTTCTATCAGACGTTTAAGTTTTTAGAAGAGTTGATAACTTCAAGAATCTTAACACATCATTTCTGTTTTTGTCCCATTACTCTCTTTTTGGTCACACGCTGTCTCTTTCTCTCGCATTTGCACCTCGTTTGAGACAAACAGAGATAGAGGGAAGTAGAGGGAGTGAGAGAGGGGAGCAAGACTAAGGGAGTAAATGTGAGGTTTAAATTCATTTCAAGTTTGGCTAAGTTTAATATGAAAATTAGGTAAAATTCTTTGAAATCTTGATTCTTAATCACATTAAAATTTAAAACTTTTTTGTGGTAGATATCTATATTAAAACTATTAAAATTAAAACTACTAAATTATTAAAACTATTGAAACTGGCACTGTACATGGACTAGAATTGAAAAAATCTTAGATATAAAATTAAATAATTCAAAAATTAATTTACAATTTTTACGTTGGTTACATTAGATGAAGAGAAAGATTTTAAAAATTTAAACTAAAAATGTTAAAAAAAACTAAGATTTTAATCATAATTATTTTTTTATAATTTAAATTTAACTCTAGTTGTGGTGAGACACGTGGCATCCTATTACATAACTCTAGTTTTAGTGATGATTTTCTTGCTTCTAGTTAAACTTCTACTTTGTTTGAATGTATATGTACGCCGCTTTGTTATAAATTAATTATTACAGAATATTTTGCTATCGATAAAAGTTAAGTAATATTGTCTCCTTATTGTCTTTCACTTAGCTCTTGGGCTCTTAATTACGTAGATATTTCTCTTCCTTTATTCATTTTTCAAGTTGAGTTGTCTCTTTAGATTACCGTGTACAACATTTAATAAATAATGAAGTTGTGTTGTTGATCTAGCTCTTATATGTTGGCATAATATTTTCAAAACATTTTATTTTTTTCATTATATTGAAGCCATAGGGATTTTCATTAAGATTAAAGTGAATTCATACAATCTTTGGTTAACGCAAAATAAATAAAGTAAGGTCGTTTCTGGATTTTTAAAGCCTCAGCTTCGATGGTTACTTCACTGTCATTCTTCTTGGTATGAGTCAACGTGTCGGTGTTACAAGTTGGTAACCGATTCTTAATATTTTCAATACACAGGCCTATTAAAGATGTATATTCGATCATCTCATTACCGTATAATGTATCTCCTTCCAGAATGAAGTTTTGAACTCAGTGGTCTCTGGCCAAACGAACAGTTGCACTGATCACTAAACATTCTGCAGTGAAAGAATTTAGATTCTCTCTCCTTTTTTCTACTAAAAATGTCAAGAGTTTACTCAACGAGAGTCCCGAATGTGCGCACGAATTCCAAATTTTTTTTAACATATATGTGCTACATATTGATATTTTTCATAATAGTTGCATTTTATGTGAGTGATGGCATAGAGATAATGTGTTTTTCAATGTAGGAATAATTGCCCATGGATCCTATAAGGCTAGCAACACGTGATTTCTTTAATATTGTATTTTCATCATTAATTAAAGCATATAACATTAGAGTTAATTATCATGCATACAAGATAATTATTTTTGAAAAATCAATTATCAGATTTTCATAATCCTCACATTTAAATTCAATCTTTTTCTTTAAGACATTAGATTTCTTTTTATATTTTTCATATTTAAATTTAGAATATATGGTTAAAAAGAAATTTAAATTTATAAAACAAATATATATTAATAATTTGTGCTCAAAATATATTATAAATATATATTTTTTAATTAAGCAATATCATGTTATAAAATTTATATTATGAAATATTTTAAATATAGAATTAATAATAAATTTATTCAATTTTAAAAACCTTACGATATGTATGTGTCAAAGATTTTTTTAAGTGCATCAAATAATTTTTAAAATTTGAAATATTTCATATGAATTAAATTATATATTTATGAAATATTAATGATATGATCTAAAGGGGTTAAAAAAGGAAATATTTCATCACTGCTTTTTAGGTAAATAGAGATGGCACAATTGATTTCTCTAAATAATATTTGAAAATATTTTAATAATTTATAATTATTAATGAACAATCTATTAAAGTCTCGTTTGATTCGAAGCAAAATTTTTACCTAACATAAATTTTAACTATAAAAATTAACTTTATTTTAATTTAATACAAATATGAATTTTAGAATTTAAAGTATTTCACATTTTACACACTTTCTAATATTAAAATATTTTTTTCCATTAAATTTAAAAAATAAAAAAAATTCTCTTATCTAAAAAGAAAGCTCGAACCAAACGAGACCTAAATGTAGCACACTAACAAATATTCTAAAAAAATAAGCCACATTTTATTTATCTAATATAAATACAATGTTTTGATTTATATTTTATAATATTTAGGGAGTATTCTCCATGGCAATTATGCTTCTTTTTTTTTGAATAAAAAAGTTTATAGCTTGTTTTATTTCATTTAACATGTACAATTTTAAAACATAATAATATAATATTTATTTGTTAATTATAACTTAAATGCAATAGCTTACATTTATATCTTAAAATATATTTTCAATTAATTTTTAGCATTATAATGTAATTATAATTATATTTATTTAAAATAGTTTTCATGTAAAATATGTTGTACTTAGAAATCATCTTAAGAGATATGTGTTCTTGCATGATATTTTATGTGATAAAAATTTATTTATTTTAAGCTTAATCTTCTCTTAATTTTATCATTGTGAGGCCTTCATATATTTTCTTTAAGATAAATTATAATTACATTTAGTCTTTAGTACATTATGAAACATGTCTATTACAAACATTAAATTATAGTATTAAATAATCATCATTTTTAAATTTATTATTATCAAATATGATAAGGCTTAAGACTTTTAGCACTAACATATATATATATATATATATATATATAATATATATATATATATATATATATATATATATATATATAATAGATTATAAGATATGCGAGGAGGAAAGCTGAGGGATTGAAGGGGTCAACCTAGGCAGTAGTGGGGTCCCGGAAGTCGTGCGGTAGTACTGTCAGTGGAGGGCTGAGAATGACAGGATTAGAAGGGTGCTTGAATCAGCGCAGGAGGAGGGGGTCAGAGGGGTCGGCTGGGAAGGCAAGGCACTGCACCTGGGTGGTGACGTTGGTGGAGCCAGTGTAGAGCATGACAAGTTCACTAGTTGGGAGGACGGTAGCAGATCCAGTCCAAACGCCATTGACATCATACCAGCTATCGGGAACCATGGCAATGGGAAGATGGATCCAATGAACTAGATCGCGGGAGATGGCGTGTCCCCAAGCGATGTTCCCTAAACGGCTGCGTTACGATTATACTGGTAGAAGAGGTGGTACCAATCCTTATACTACACCGGACCTATAATGTTGACAACGATACATAATTTTTAGTTCAAATATTATAGAGAATGCGAAGGAATGTCTCAACAAAGTACTTTAGTGTAATTAATATTACAGCCAAAGTAAGTACTCATAGATAATTTATCCTTTGAACTTATTTTATGTTATATATTAAGACAAAAATTATAATTTGGAGCTACTCGATGATTTATACTACATATTCTCAATGAGACACGAATATAATGATATTTTTAATTTTGAACTTTAATGTATTAATTTATCTAATTAATTCAATAATTTTAAATTTAAAACTATAATTGATGTATATATTTATTAATATATTTTTTTATTCAATGTATTTGATTTAATATTATTTAAATATTAGATTATATTATTTAAATATTTAATATTTAAAATATTATTTTTTAAATAATAATTTTATAATATTTTATAAAAACTTTTTATATATTTTATCAAATTAAATAATTATTTTTTATATAAAAATAATATACCAGGCTTCCCTTAGTTTTATATAGTTCAGAAACTTCAGATTCTTGTTTTTTAACTTATAAAAATTCCAAATAAAATTTTGGGCTTATCATGAGAATATAAATTAGGAATAATTCTATTTAATTTCCTGATGTTTACTCGACTTACAATGCAGGCCCATAATTTTAAAAATATGCCAGATAGATCCCAAAACTTACTGAATAGATCATTGTAGTCCTCTGAGGTTTACTCGCACGCGTTGCGCCGCCCCCCTCGCCTGCGCGAGCGTCCGTGTGCCGCCTCGGCGCACGCTGCCGCCTGCACGCAGATCTCAGTGGCCACGCGCTGCCGGCCCCCTGCGCGAGGACGCCGATGTGGCGGGCAGCACGAGGACGCAGGCGGCCGCGCGCTGTCGGCCGCCTGCGCGAGGATGCTGGCGCGGCGGGTAGCACGCGAATGCCCGTGATCAAAAAACCCTAATGGTGGAAATCGGGAAATATAGAAGGGTAAGAAGGGTATTTTTCGTAATTTTATCAGCATTTAACGAATACCATCACAAAAGGACCGCAATGACCTATTCAGTAAGTTTTAGGATCTGTCTGACATATTTTTAAAATTATGGACCTGCATGGTAAGTCGAGTTAACCACAAGAGCCTAAGTGAAATTACTCTTATAAATTATCAAGTTAAATGGACGATCCAAGGCTATAATTATCAACATTTTTTGTTGTATTGGAATTAAATAATATCTAAAACGCAGGGTTCCCTTAGTAATTGACCCCATACAATTTCCCCTCTGAGCAACGTTACCAATACCGACTAGGGCGACGTGAGCAAAAGCGTTCTCTCTCTGTCTCTCTCTCTCTCTTCCAGCTTTATCTTTTTTCCTCCATCTCCGTCTTTTTTTCTGTAGTTTTTCAGTGTTTCCAGTTCTCCTCTCCTCTCCCTCTCCCTCTCCTCTTCGCTTGTTCAATCTCTTATGCAGCCGAGTAATCTATGGGACTGTAATCCGCATCTTCTTTGGTCCACGGTAGAGCTTCCCTTGAAGAAGAGAATCGAGGACCAACAGGAGCTAGGGTTAGAGCGCGATAAGTTCGTATCCCGCCCAATCCGGAGGAATGCGGGGTTGGACCAGCGGCGGATGACTCCGGTGATGCCAGGAGACTTGCAGCAGAGAATGCGGAGGAAAAGTCTTAGAGAAGAGGGCATCGCTAGTACCAAGCGCTCCGAAGGTGTGAGGGATACCATCGCTGAGGCTGAGGTGCCGGCGAAGCCGGCGGCTGCGGTGAGGAACAAATTGGTAGGGAGCGGCGGTGGAAGGAGAGTTACGCCGACGGTAGGAGCGGCGGAGGTGGTGAAGGTCCTCAGAAACGGAGGTCTCGACCACGGCGGCCTCGCCTCCGGGGAGGGGAAGTTCTCGAAGCCCACTGGCGTGACCTTCAAAGACGAGCTCGAGGACAGGAGAATGGAAGGTTTCGACACTTTCATCTGCGCTGACGGCAAAATCCACAGAGAAACGTGGATCACCGACCGGAAGCACGGATTGGTGACCAAAACCTGCGGTGATGTCGTCCCCAGAGGGTGTGGTCTCCTCGCTTGGCCAGACGTAAAGTGCTACGTTGGCAGCTGGAGCAGAGATCCAAAGAGCCAACAGCAAATAAACAACGCCATCTATCCCACCTCCGGAGTCTTCGCCGACAGGAGGAAAAGCTGCTCTTCTTTCGACGGTGCGTCGGCGAGGGGCAGCACCGTTGAGAGGAACTTCCCGCGCATCTGCATATGGGAGTCAGATGGAGACACCGGAGATATTACTTGCGACATTATCGACACTCTCGAGGCATCCATCCTTTACAAGGATGGCACAAACTCTGATCAGGTAGATGCTGATTCCGACGATCTTCAGTGCCGGATTCCTCACTGCTTCACTGCCGACGAGGTGAAGAAGCCAGGGAAAACAATTTCAAAGGGGCATAAGAACTATGACCTGATGCTTAACCTTCAATTGGGCATCAGGTATCTGATGTAACTCGCTTCTTGTTCACATGTTTTATGCTTTTCTTGTAATGATTGCTGATATGATTTTTGCTGCAGATACTCTGTTGGCAGGCTGGCTCCGAGAGAAATGAGGGAGCTTAGACCCTTCGACTTCGATCCAAGGGAGAAGTTTTGGACGAGATTTCCTCCAGAGGGATCTAAGACTACACCGCCACATCAGTCGGCAGAGTTCAGGTGGAAGGACTACTGCCCAGTGGTCTTCAGGTTATCAATCAAGCCTTTACTCGTAAATACTGATATACTTCTATCTGAACAATGGGTTTTGCTAATTTGTTTCCATTTTTGTTAAATAAATTGTTTGGGCATTTGGTTGTAGACATCTGAGGAAATTGTTTGCGGTGGATCCAGCTGATTATATGATGGCCTTATGTGGGAATGATGCTCTAAGAGAGTTATCTTCCCCTGGCAAGAGTGGGAGCTTTTTCTACCTTACTCAGGATGATCGCTTCATCATAAAGACCGTGAAAAAATCGGAAGTGAAGGTGAGCTCTTCTTTCTTTTCTCAACTAAACGTTTTAGTTGGCTTTTATTTTTTGCAGTATACTGTTCTTCAGGGTCCTTACCTTTTGTTTAAAGGAAAGATGTTGTTTGAAATATATCGTATGACTGAATTGCTTCTTTTCGTGTTCTCTATCTATTTAGCATTTTCCTTCACCAGAATCAATGTGAATCTGCATAACGCATTAGGTGTCAGGCCTTTGATTTTTCAGTAACTAGTGACCGTCTAAAATTTAGAATGTTGTTCAATTTAGCTTGCTTTTCCCCTAATTATCTGTATTTTCCTTGTCCAGGTTCTCATTAGAATGTTACCCAATTATTACCAACATGTTTGTCAGTATGAGAACTCTCTAGTGACAAAGTTTTTCGGTGTGCATTCCGTGAAACCAAATGGTGGTCCTAAGGTGCAGAGATGTCCCAAATTAGTATATTGATTTACTGTCTACTTGTAAATCCCATATGTTCTCTTTGTTTTAACTATATGCTTCACGATCAGGTTCGTTTTGTTGTAATGGGCAACCTATTCTGCTCAGATTATCAGATTCATAGACGATTCGACCTTAAAGGTTCATCCCATGGCCGCACAACTAACAAAGCAGAGGAAGAGATTGATGAGACCACTACCCTAAAGGATTTGGATCTTAATTTTGTATTCCGCTTGCAGTCATCGTGGTTCAAGAAACTTACATGGTATGGGAGACCTTTTATCTACTTTTTCTTTATTTCTTGTTAGTGTTTTAGTATTTTTTTAATTCTATGAAGCTGTTAATACAGGCAAATTGAACGAGATTGTGAATTTTTGGAAGAAGAAGGTATCATGGATTATAGTCTTTTGGTGGGACTTCATTTTAGGGACGATAAATCCTCTCAAAGTAAGTAGATTGATAAGTTTGATGTTCTTCCTTTGTAGAAATGGTGTTGCTCTTCAATCTAACCATGAACAAGTTCTTTTGCAGAAATTAGTGGTGAAAGCGAGTCAATTTACGAACATGGTTCCTTGGCAGGGTTTTACTTTTCGGAGTTGGGGTGCCGAGACGCAGCTACATTCGTGGATGGCCGGTATGTCTAGGATGTTAGCAACCTGATGGCTTATATTTGCTTTATTTGTCACAATAGAATTAGGGGTTTTAAAATTTCTAGTTTGGTATTTGCATGATTTGAAATGAGGCTAACCATTTTCCCGGATAAAAATTAGATAAAACTTGAACCAGTTTGACTCTAATTTCCTCCCAATGAATATCTTGGGTCTTTTGCTTGTATTTCCTTTCTTTAATACGATGACTGTGAAACCAATATGTTGTGTTTTGGTTTTTTGATTAGCTTTGTGTCAATCTTTCATAAAATAGCTATTAAAAATTGACAGAGGTTAGACCGTCAGTGTAACATATAATGTGGTACCTGACGACTCATTCCTGTTTGGAATTAAGTTGACCTTACCGTCTAGTTAGACATAACCCATTTAGCATGTCCTTCCTCCCATGGCAAACCGCAATGGACGCAAACCGGGCAGTTGGTTATCCATGATGGAAAGACGGGTTTGGGTCCCATAAAACTGATAGAAACCATCTGTAATTCTTCTTTCTATTGATTTCGGAATGCTTTGAGAAACTAGTTTGTCAATTTTCAAAACCATGATTCTTAATTACTTTCTCCGCGAAGCATCTTCCCAGCTCTCAAGGGCTGAGTCCTACATCTTGATAAATGTTTACCAAAATTATAATTCAAAGCTTGCACTTCCTGGTAAACCTGATACTATTTTGTCCATTCACAATTCAAATCAACTCTTTTGGTACAGAAAGCAGACATTGATTCACCTGGGTACAGAAATGCCAGCAAGGGCTGAGCACGTATCACGGCTGAGTGATTCTGAGAACTCCCCTTTAGCCAATAATGGCAGCCTTCAGATGCCTCCTGCTCGGTGTGGCGAAATCTATGAAGTGATTCTCAACTTTGGAGTAATCGATATACTCCAAGATTATGATATCAGTAAGAAGCTAGAGCATGCTTATAAGTCCCTGCAGGTAGATCCTACCTCCATCTCTGCTGTAGATCCAAAGCTCTACTCGAAAAGATTTCGCGATTTCATCAGCAGAGTCTTTGTGGAAGATGAGAATGATTGAGGGTAAATGAAGCAAACAAAGCTGCAATATTCAAATGAGATACATTGATTGATCCATCGATCAAACTGATCAGCTGCAGGTTCAGCAAAGAAAGAATTGAGAAGACAAAGAAAGGCTGCTATTGGGTAAGAATGCTGACATCCATGAATTGATCTGAAGCTTGCAATTGGAGCGCAACGGGCTCATCGCAAGCATCTTCTTCTTTGCCGCCGCCGGAGATGCCGAGTTTTGGAGTTCAGCCATAGAGGGTAGTGGATTGGTGGGCACACATTTTCTTCTTATATATCTTGATTTTTGATATTTTTTGAATTTTGGAGAAAGAAGATACATAGCAAAGGAAATAGCAGTGGAATAAGCACGATGTACATAGAACTTGAATGATTATGAGATGAGGAAGATGATGATTATGATGGGTGTATTGTTTCACTTGAAATCATTTTTAAATGCCTATAATCTCTTACTTGGGCTCACTCTACTTGGATTCCTGCTAACTTATTACATCCAAAACATTATGTTGATTTGAAATGTTGATGGTTGTTTTTAATTAAATTTAATTAATTCATTAATTAAAAAATGTGGTTCATTATGTCTTGTTATTAATCTTAATAGATTTAGGTGTATTCAATTTTAAATTAAAAGATTAACTAGGAGGAATCTAATTGTTATTAATTCTATATAATAATATATAGGTAAGATTATGCAGTATATTACATTTTGTTATCAAATGTATATGGTTTTTTTTTTTTTTGGATAATTACCTACTTATCACATCATTTAGTTTTATTTATATTTTATCCATCCATTCTTCGTTAATTACGTTATTCACACTCAAAATATTATAAAATCTTACATACACATGTTTTTATTTATTTCTATTATAATGAGTAATCATAATTTTTTAATAACCTAACTATAATTAGATTACAAAAAATTTGAGCCTTTCATCATATTATTTTAAAGATATTTAAATATATTTTGAATGAAAATCTTAAAATCTTAATGTTTAGGTGGCAGCAAAGGAATGAGATATCCGTGACGTGAATTAATTTTAGGACAAATCAACGCTTTAGTGTGGTATTGAGGAAAAGAAAAATATGTATTATTAAAAGTAAAATATATTTTTAATGATTTACTAACAGATTTTTTTTTTCAAATAGATTTTGATTAAATTTTAACTCAAGTGTGTGTATGTAAGAATTTATAATGTTTTGAGTGTGCAAAGCGTAATTAATTAAGAATGAATAAATAAGGCATAAATAAAATTAAATGGTATGGCATGTAGGTAATTTTTTTTTTTTAATTTTAAGCAACAATCATGTCTTATGTTGTAGTAGAGGATCAACTTATGAAAAAATTATTATGCGGCGTCATGTAGATGGGGACTGCATGCTAAGCTATGCATGTAACGATGAGAAAATATTATTTTATATTATTATTTTATAATTTTTTTTATGATCGTTATACTTAATTTGCATATATATATATATAATGTAAAATAAGTTTATATAAAATGAAAAAAAATCATATGAAATTGTAGATCAGCTCGTACAAAATATAATTTTTAAATAGACTTTGTTTGTTTATAAAATTAAATTTAATAAAATTAAAATTAAAATTAAAATTAAATAATTTTTTTTTTATTAAAAATTATGAATGATATGAAATAAAATTAGTTATTATATTAGGATATATAAAGTATGTGATATACGTTAAGTTATCAATTTAGTAATATGTGTAGAATGTAAAATAAAGTTAAATTGAGTCTATATATTTATTTTTTATTTTATATAATTATTTTATTATGTGTATTTATGCAAAATAAATAAATAAATTATAAAAAATTATGTAAAATGATTATAAAAAAAAAAAAGACACGGTGCAATGCGGTGTTGCCTTGCAGATAGAAAGAGAAAGTGATACAGAGAGAATGCATCAAAAGCCGTGCAAAGCGATTTTCCGATCTGCCTCTCCCCCGTCTGCTATTTTTCAGCTTAAAAAAAAAAAAAAAAAAATTCTCTCTTTAGAAGAATCGGAGGTTGACGGGCCCGTGACGCCGTTTGACTTGACCGGGCCCGAACGGGGCCCCACTGTGTTCGCTTTTCCTCTCTCTCTCTTTCCCCTGAGGTCAAAGTCCTTGTCAGCAGGCGAACCCTCTTTTTAATTTCTTTCTCTCTCTATCTCATCGCCACTCCCGTAGTATTAAATGTTATAATATTTAATTTTAATATTAAATGGTGATTGCAACAAATCCCAGCTGTTCAAAAAAAGCCAGACCGAATCTAACAGCATTACGTGCTCTGCTTGGCTCACAACTCCAAATGATAAAGCGCGGCATCCTCCCAGCTTTAAAAATCTTTGCCAAAATTCACCATCATCAACAGACATATTTTATTCAAGTCCATATCTTTTTTTTTTAAGTCCCTTTTGATAAATTATTATTTAATTTTCTCAATTTTCACATCAGAAAATAGGACCAGGAGCTAAAAATAAAAAAAAAATGTTTAAGTATTTAACTCATGAGTTTTGTTTGCTAGTCTTGCATTCAATAAAAGTATACACTGCATGTGATTCTTTTTAATGTTGTAACTCAGTGTGATGCTGAAAAGGTTCATAAATAAATTATAAATGAGTGGGGGCCCTCAGAGAAAAAAGGTGGTGGAGCCTTTAAAGGCATTAAAAAAGACCTAAAAAGGTGGCGGTCCACTGGAATTAGGGCAATTGGTTATTGATGGAGGGGGCCATGGCTTAAAATAGAATATCATTATAACAAAAACCTCCTGTCAGGCATCGCTTGAATATAAATACATGCATTTGCAAAATAATATATATATATATATATATATATATATATATATATATATATATATATATATATATATATATATATATATATATTTGCATGTAAGATTACTAAGATTAATAAAATTTTTAAAATAAAATTAATTTTATTTCTAAATATATGTTGGATGAGAAGTAATTTTTTTTATTTTAAAATTAATGATGATGATGATTTAATGTTGAAGTTTGTATAGAAATTAAAATATTATTAAATTAATATTACAATTTTCATATAATATGACCGGATTAATGTTAGCCTAAACAAACTATTGAAGTACAATGCCCTTTGAGGAGTTTTTTTCGTCATTTTATGGAAAATTAGACACAAGTTATTTAAATTTTATTATTTTACATATTTAATATAAATTTTTGTATTACCAATAGACTATTGAAATCTTAAATAAAATTATTTCATTTTATGTATTCTATGTTTATACGTAATATTTTATTTATTATATATATATAAATACATAAATACACCGATGCATATATAGACACATGTAGGCATGTATACCAAAAAAATAAATTTTATAAAATTGTATTACACCTTTAAAATATGTATTTATGTATAAATATAAATATAATATTGCATATAAATATTATCAGTTACATGAAAGAAAGTAAGCAATATTGCAATATTTAAAGTTCTTATAAGATTTTATTAGCCAATATATAAATATAAAGATATAGTTATTTAAAATATAATTTAGTAAGATTTGAGCAAAATATATATCATATTTTTTTTTAAAATATGATATTTACATATTATTTAAATCACTTTGTCATATTTCATTATCATTTTTCTTTACCTCTAATGATATTGTATCCCTCACATGTAAGTATAAATCATAAATGTGTATAAACTACAATTATAGTTCATAGAATAGGTAAATTATAATTATCAAGTTTCAAAAATATATGAATATCTAAAATTTGAGTGTTATGTACAAATAGCTCTTTGAAAATTAATATATATACACATACATACACATATAATTGATTAATTTTGGTCGATTTTGAAGGAATATTTTATGTTAAATAAAACTCTTCTTATTCATTAATATAATATGTAAAATCTTAATTATATTTAATGTACTTGTTTTGCAAATTTTATATTAATTTTCTTTAATTTGGAAGAAGTTCCATATATAGTATATTTTTTAAATGCTACGTAAGTAAATTATTAATTAAAATAAGAGTATATTTGACCTTTAAATTATTTTGATCGTGCTCAAAATCAAAACAGTATTTGATTAAATAGTTCTTTGAAAATTTTTATGTATGTATATATATATATATATGTATATATATATATACATATAATTATTAATACATAGAAAGATCTATTTGGTATTTAAATTATTTTGATCATGCTTAAAATCAAAATATTATTTAATTAAAAAGATAATAATTATAATAAAACAATTTTATTACAATACAAAAAAATTATTTCATATTTTGAAATGTTTTCAATGAAATTATATTTCACAGTTTATATAATTTTTAATATAAATAATTAATTTTATTTATTAATTAATTAAAAATAATATAAGATATGAAATAAAATAAAAATTTTTATATTAAAATTTATATCATATAATCATAATAATAATATTATTATTATTATTTTAATCAAATACTATTATAATTATCAGCATAATCAAAAGGATCTAGAGATCTGTCCGACTCTCATAAGGAACAGATATAAGCACTATTGTAAATGAAATTTATACATTTAATTCTCGTGAATATTCGTCTACAAAATATATATAGTAATTAGTAAACACAAATATGAAAATTTTAAATAATTAATTTATTTAATTTAAATTGGAAGAAAGTCTACTACTTGTTACTTTTGTGAGAAGATTTTATCCAGGTTTGATGTCAGCGATTTACAAATGGATCTTAAATATTTTTAAAATTTACGTAGAATAATTAAAAAAATTATTTTTTATTATTATTTTTTTAAAATTATTACTATTTTTTATTCTAATTTTGATCATCGCCCTCAAAGCGCCTTAGATGAGGCAATAAATCTAAGCCAGCTATTGTGCTCCTTAAAGAATCTGTCGATAGCTTCTATCAGAATTGCCGGCCGGGGACCGCGGCTGCCTCGCAACAACCGACAACCGCTACCCCACGCCGCGTTTAATTCTGCGCACCGACGTGGCCGAGAGAGAGAGAGAGAGAGAGAGAGAGAGAGAGAGAGAGAGGGATTTTACTATTGAAGGGCTTCTGGCAGGCGGCGGTGGGAATGCGGAGATGGATCGCCGAGAAGGCAAATTAATGGCGATCGAACGGCTGAGAATGACGACGATGCGACGCCGTTGACGGTTCCTCTGCGAGCCGGGGGGGAGTTTTACTTCCTCGACAGAGATTGATGGAGACGATCGATGGAAGCACGCGCGCGCGCCTCGGATCTCTCTCCCTCCTCATTGATTCGCATGGGGAAACGATGGCGGCCTCTAGGGTTTGTCGCTGAATTTTTAATTTTGGGGGAGACGATCGCCTATAAAAATTACAATTAGGTTAAATCGCATGATCAAGCGGTTTAATGCCAAGCGTGAATATGTGATAATTTAAATGATTATTAATTTCTTTAAAAAAAATAAATAATATACAAGATTATTACACTGGTGAGTAAATATTAAATAGGAGCATTTAAGTGCATATCATTTTAAAAAATTATATTTATCTATATACCATTTAAATTTTTAAATTTATTTGTATACTAATTTTTATTTAAATGCATATGAGAAAAATAATAAATATTTATAAAATTATAATTTGAGTTTAAAATATTAACTATAAAATGCTAAAAGTAAGTAAACAGAATTTTTCAAAATAATATACATTTCACAAGATTTTCACAAATTTTTAAATTTTTTTATCAATTAACTTATATCTTGTTATAAGGCTAAAATGAGTTTTTTTAGTATTTTTGTTATTTTTAAAATTATTAAAATAGCTGTGTTGGAGTGATACAGAGAGAAATAATCAGGCCTCGTTTGGTTCTAGATATTTTTTTACCTAACATAAATTTCAGTTATAAAAATAAATTTTATTTTATATCCAATATAAATACGAATATTAAAATTAAAAGTATTTTATATTTTACATAATTTCTAATATCAAAATATTTTCTTTATTAAATTTTAAAAATAAAATTTTTTTCTCTTGTTTAAAAAAAAAACTCAAATCAAATGTGACATAAGAGTGTAATGGCCTTTTTATTTATATTTTACGGCACCAACTTGATTTACCGGATGCTATATTTTGAAAAATTCGAACTCACTTGATATAATTTTTTGACTCAGCAGACCTGTACAATATTTATTCTTCTAAAATATAATAAAAATTTTATTTTTATTTATTTTTACATAAATTTTAATATAAAAATTTACTTAATAATCACTTTTATTAGACAACTTACATAATTTTTAATATAATTAATTTTATTTTTATCATATATATATATATATGTATATAATTTTTTTTTGAAAGATTTTGATTAACTATGACAATATTGACAAAATATCACTGCTATAATATATAAAAATAAGGTGGATATATGTAAATAAATTTGATTGATAATTAATATGTAAATAAAATATTTTAGAATAATATGTGTATAATTGTTCCTATTTAAATTGTAAAATTATTATTTTAAAATAAAATCTAAATATCAACTAAAATTGATTATCATTTAGATAACATCTTGCTAATAATAATAGAGAGAGAAGGTGAAATTTTGATTCCCTAAATAGGAAAGAAATGAGTTAGTGAGTCATTTGTTCTTTTCAAAATAGATACACAAATTATAAAATTATCATCTTTTAATGTAAAATTAAGGGGATATTTAGTTTAATATTATCTTTGTATTATATCACATTATCTAGAAAAAATAATTATTTATTTTAAAGACATGTAAAAATAATTTTTTTAAAAATTATGAAATTATCACTCAAATGATGCGGTCCAAATGCCATAATATTAAATTATGTAACATAGAACTAATATAATATTAAACAAAATACTTTTTAAATAAATAAATAATTTCTAAATAATATAATCATTTAAAATTTTTAATTTAAATAAAATCAACATCTAAATCCATAGAACCACATGAGCACTTTTTGAGTTTGGTTGATAAAGCTTCGGCTAGCACAAGGTGAAGCCTACTATTGATGCGGCACCTACTTATTCGTTCGACCAAATCCAACAATTTTTTAAAATCAAACAACTCTTTAATTCTACACAAATAAATATATATATATATAAAATTAAATAAAATCAACATCTAAATCCATAGAATCAAATGAGCACTTTTTTAGTTTGACTGATTAAACTATTGAAGCTTTGGCCTGGGGACCACCATATCGCACAAAGGTGAAGCCCATTGTTGATGTGGCACCTACTCATTTGATTGACCAAATCCAATCACTTTTCAAAATCAAACAATTCTTTAATTTACATACAAATAATATATATATATATATATAATATATTTAAATTTAAATAAAATCAACATCTAAATCATAATAAACTAAAATTAGCACTTGTTGAGTTTGGCTGATGAACTATTGAGCTTCAGCTAGCTCACGGGGGACCATCACATTAGCACAAAGTGAGGCCCATTATTGATGCGGCACCTACTCATTCAGTCAGTCAAATTCAATAATTTTTTTAGAATCACACAACTCTTTAATTACAACAATTAGTATATATATATATATATATATATATATATATATTTAAATAAAATCAACATCTAAATCTATATAACTAAATTAGCACTTGTTGAGTTTGGCTGATTGAACTATTGAAGCTTCAGCTAGCTCATGGGGGACCATCACATTAGCACAAAGTGAGGCCCATTATTGATGCGGCACCTACAATATATATATAATTTAATAATTTTTTAGAATCATACAACTCTTTAATTTACACACAATTATATATATATATAAATTTAAATAAAATTAACATCTAAATCCGTAGAACCAAATGAGCACCTTTTGAGTTTAGCTGATTGAAGCTTCAGCCAACCAATGGGGACCATCGCATCAGCATAAGGTGAAGCCCACTATTGATGTGGCTGGCACCTGCTCATTCGGTCGACCAAACTCAATAATTTTCTAGAATCAAACAACTCTTTAATTTACACACAAATATATATATATATATATATATACATATTCTAATTAACATTTTACATATAAAGGAACATGATCCAACATGACATCATATATTACTTGCTCAAGGTTTCTATTTTAGCCATATATTATTCCCCAAGTATCAATCTTCCAAGTGCAAGACAGGTGTGCTTATAACTAGGAAAAGAGTTTAAATTTTTGAGACCTATAATCTTTTTTTTTTTTCTCATAGAAGCAAAATGTAATTTAAAAAAAAAAAACACCAATGATAGAGTCAAAACAAGAAAATTAACTTAATATCAACAATAATGACCACCAACAGCTCACCACCACAAGACTTTCAACTAGTAGCAAATTGATAGCCATGCCAGAAAAAGTCCAAAAAAGAGATTTAATACTTCAAAATAATTCTATCAATTGCCTACAACCTGTTACATAATCAATAATACATAGTTCTAAGCTACAGAAGATGTACTAAAAAAGAAAATAAAAAAAATCAGAATTTCTTCCTAGCCTTTTTTCGCATTTTCAATGTACACAATATCGAGCTCTTTATGTTGCCAGAATTGACTCGAGAATTTCTCCTTATTTACTTAAGAAAACAATGTCAAAAGGGACCGAGCTCACTTGTTTACAAGCTATTCGGCACCTCTAATGCTCGAAAATATGAGAGCAACCAAAGGAGATCACGGGCTCGCTCGCATGGGAGGAGCTTAGGAAGGAAGGTACAATGAGCCGAAAGAATATGAGACCTCCATAAGCATGGGCATATGCTTCGAACTGCAGGCTAATCGATTGTCTGATCATTAGGGATTTGGCCGAATATGTCGGGGCATCCGTCCCACTGGCCTTTCTCCCTTGCCTCCCAATACCCACCGATATATCGATAGGTATCACTACCTTTGTCTTTGGCAAACCACCTAGGCTTCCAACCCCTCTCTTGCATCTTGCGAGCCTGCATTTACATGGTTGTTGATCCATAAAGTAATCAATGCAACGAAACAAACAACAAACAATGATAAAAACAACAAAGCCTTTTAATCCCAAATTGCTCAAGGATAGCTAATGAAATTATCTTCTCCATTTTGCATTATGCAGAGCAATGCTATCGGTTAGTAAAAATAAATCAAGATCACTTCTCGTTCTAAAGTTATTTTGATCTATCCTTTCTTACCTTTTAATATTGTGACTTGAATCCTCTTGCAATTACGAACGGGCACATAGGCCAATGATAGGCATTACCAAATCCTCTTAAGCATTCTTTTTCCCATCTCATCCTCAATAAATACCATGCTCACCTTTTCCCTAATACCATCATTTTCAATATGGCTCACTTGCATAAAGCTCATATTACACTTTTTTCAATTTAACCATTCTGTCTTGATTTAATTAAAAGCAACAAAAAACCAGGGTGAAAAGAAAGCTTGGAAGTAACTTTAGGCCATATAAATTTCAGTAGTGACGATATAAACTTGTCCCTCATTCCATCTTTCCCAGCAAGGCAAAATTTTTTTAAAAAAAGAAGTTGAAAATTTTGACAAATCCCCAGAAAAGGTTACCCGCCAAAACAATATTTGATATCCAGTATCCTCAAATTTTTAACACATTTTTTGGAACAAAAGCCTAACTTGAGGTCATGTTATGATGCATAATTTAGCTCTATAGTTGAGGCTAAATTAGGGCACAGGCCAATTTGCCTCTCTTCGCAATCAGTCATAAATTCTCAGTAACATCTACGTAAAGTTTATGACCACCCCAAAAGCAATTTTGCTTAAAAATATTTTTCTGCATGGAACATTTAAAATTACTAAGCATTTTTCAGTATATTCTAGAATTTGTGCTTGTCTTATAGTTGTGATGCTATATAGTTCAGAAACCCACATATAGGTTTCTTGGGACTTGAGAGAGAGGGAGAGAGGGGCCAGAGGGGAAAAATATCCTGCCTGCCCACACCAAATTTCCTGATTTTAGAGAATTGTTTTATGTTGGAAGAGGCCTACAATGCCTCATTCTAGTGTTCTCAAGAACAAAGGATGTTGCTAGGTAAAAATGAAATGTTAAGCACATAATGAAGTACACGATAACATAACGTTGAGGTTAAATATTAATCTGAATCAAACGCATAGCTTCATATATCTCTTTGTATCAACATTCATGGCAAATTAACTTTAAACAAACCGGAATTCCTCAAAGACATCAAAATTTT
Source organism: Apostasia shenzhenica (assembly GCA_002786265.1). Taxonomy (NCBI): domain Eukaryota; kingdom Viridiplantae; phylum Streptophyta; class Magnoliopsida; order Asparagales; family Orchidaceae; genus Apostasia; species Apostasia shenzhenica. The sequence continues at coordinate 1,024,061 of KZ451907.1, forward strand.
CATCCAAAACAAAGCATTTCAAAATAATGATTATGAACTTACAAATCTGATATGGACAATGGACGAAAGCTATCATAAAAATTAGGTTAAGGAAAGTCAAAGTAGAGTACTACTTCAAAATGTACCTGGCGTTGTCTCTGCTCCAATCTCAATTTCTCCGAATTTGCCACATCATATTCCCCATTCTCCAAACACCTTTGATCCGGTCTTAGCCTTGAATCAGTTGGCGGTAGCTTTTCCTGGTTAAAATTTTCAGGAAAGCAGAATTAGAAACCATCAAACCATCCATAAAATTCAAAGTATCGAATAATTGCAGATATCAGTAAGCTGAAATATCAAAAAGGACAAAAATTCATCTCTTCTCACCCTCAAACCAGGGGTGAGCTCATTGAGCGTAATCGCAAAGCGTGTAAGGTTGTATCGGGTAGAATTCTTTGCAGGTTTACTGCGCTTCCACAAAAGCCGAGCCTCCGACAATGTTTCAGCACCTTTTCCCTTACCACTAGGATCACCATTCACGTAATGCATGCTCTCGTCCCACTTGCCGAACAATGTTGCCGCTGTTTTACCATTCTGATCCTGAACTACGCCATGCACCTGTAGATGCAATTTATTCAGGTAAATACTCTTACCGAAATCAAACTATATATTCAAGTAAATTAATCTTAAATAATCAAAGTAAGACTCTAGTGCATGTTGGATGATATAATATTCATAGATGACTCGTAAGATTGGAAGAGCACATTAGAAGGAATTAAAATTCTATAAATATGACAGTACATGCATAATTTGGGATCCTAAAGAAAAAAGTTAACAATATTGTGAGTTAAGATGAGATATAAAAAACTTCAAATATGTTGGGTCCATTATAAGCACCAATGTTTATGGTGGCCTGGCTTGAATCACTTGCACAAATGGAGAATTTTGGTTTAGGTAGAGCTAGTGGAAAAGAAATATCCATAATGCCAACCCCAGCTAGTTTAGGAATAAGGCTTTATTATTGTTGTTGTTGCCATAGCTTGAACTTAATTCCCCCACAAAAAAGATAACTATTACTTTCCAAAATCAGAATTCAGCACGGGCAAAACAAGGTACTCAAGTGCGTAAAAAAACTAATTAATACATATCCAAAATAAACTAACTAATAACCACCACAACTATATATATATATATATATATAATTTATATTTACATATATAATCTCTCCAATCGGTGAAAACATACCACAATTTATGCCTAGGATTTGGAAAGAAACATCCAATGAAGCTAGAGATTTCTACTGGACCGTATATGCAGAAATGAAGAAATTACCTGGTGAGGATTGCGGTCGATTATGGACTGCTCCTTGAACTTCAATTTGCATGAGTAATACCCATTTCCTTGTATTCGCATTGTACCATAATGGTCACAATATAGTTTGCCAAGAATCAAGTTGTAAATGGAAGTTGTCACCTACAAAATCTCTACAGAACTCAGATATCACAAAACAGTTGCCAAAGTTGAAAGCCCATCATCTAACAATGACGGCACAGATATACCTTACTCCACTGGAAAACTTCACCATCATCAAATTCCAGAGTCAAAATGCCAACAGGATCAAGTTGAATTGATCGACCCCAAAACTTACTTTTTAGATTACTATCTGCCCAGAACTTCCACCCAGTGCCCTCACAATGGCAAGCTACTATCATAGGGTGGTGACTAACCTGTATAAACACAATATGGAAACTTAATACTCGTATAATATATCTTTGGCAAGTTTTTATTAGCATATTGGTGAATATAATCAAAGCACTATATGCAATGATAAGCCATTTGAAGCTCTAATCAATAGTAATCTTGAACATATTATCATTAGCTAAATCAACCAATATACATTATTTATTAAAAAATACAGGTACAGCTTTTCTATGTTACCTTCTGTTAATTCTTAAAGTTATTAAATTTAGTTTCATTCTCCCATTCCTACGGAGAACATGGAACTTATCCGAATGCATGGATGATGTGCTCATGTGCCTATAGAAAAAAGTGTAGTACAAAAATACATAACAGAAGCAGCATGCATGAGACAAACTGATAGGCAAGCTCTACTATAAGCAGATGCAATCACCATGTCATGCATGATCATCGTCAACTACATAGACCGACTATTTTCTTTTGTTTGCAGAACTCGTGTTTATAATTAGTCAGTTATATTTTGCTCCCGTCATTTTTTAGTTTCACATTTTGCAACTTAGAGAGAGAGAAGAAAAAAAATGCAATCCTGCCTCTATACGATGCTACTTGATCATGTGCAAATTCTGGAGTTGATTGCCAGATACACCAAGAAAAGCTTTTTTTAAAAGAAAACCCTGCATAATGGTATTACTATAAGAATACAACTGTATCATCTATTACAAGATAATCTTACAAACCTTCTCTGAGAAGAAACGGAGACCTTTATCTGGATAGTCAGCCTCATATGTTTCTCCCAAAAGCGGATTAAAAGGCTTGCAGATTCTCCCTTCAGTGGACGCATATCCAGAGACAGCAAATGCAGCAACATAAAGAATCCTCATAAAACCATTGCCCTTCAAAGTTCATTGAAATTCACAATCAATGAAAAATTATGAATCTAATCCCAGTATTGTTCGAGGCAACAACTGTATTGCAATCAACCACCCATAAGTACAATTACATAACAAGAAATATCACATGAAATTATGGTAATTTTGGAATTTACAAAACAGACATTTTTCTTCAAGAGGTTTAAAACCTTAAAGATATCCAGATTAAGAGGCAAATCACATTCCAGACAGTAGAAATAATAATCATTGCAATGCATGTCTATAGTAACCCTCAATTGAGGCTACTCTAACCTTCTCTCGGATATACTCATTTCTCATCTTATCCTTTCACGTATATCCGCTCATCCACCTTAGCATTTTTATTTCTGCGACACTTATCTTATTTGTGTTTCTACTTTGTAGGTTAGCATTCAGTATCATATAACATTGTTGACCTTATAACTGTTTTATAAAATTTACCTTTGAATGAAATTTTTCTATCACACAATACACCAGATGCATTTCACCACTTTACTCATCCTTGTTGGATCTTGCTAATAACATCATCATCTATTTCACCGTTCTTTTACATGATTGATCCAAGATATCTAAACTGCTCGCTTTTCCTGATGACTTGATCATCAATTGTTATCTCCCCATTACAAGTGCTTCTATCTTTATACTCCATATATTCAATATTTGGATTTACTAAAACGAAAATCTTTATATTCTGATATATTTCTCCATAACTCGAATTTTGCTTTAACCCATTTTAACAAAGAAAACTATTCAACACTCTAAGTAGCCTTTCTATTCACATAATGTTAAAGGTTCTATTTTCACTATGAACCATGCCAAACCCTATTGTGCACTTTCATTTTGAAATACCCAAGGCATACAACCAATTTCAGAATTAAGCAGAGTTTCCGAAGCCTTTACTAGTGGGTAGATACGTTTTTTAATCAAATGTATGATATTTAGATGTTTTTTAAACGTGACAATTCCACCACCAGTATCTCCCAGTTTATAAGAATATTGTTTTTTTATAGATTTTACAAACTACGGCATGTTTGATTTTATTTGTACTATTTGGCTTAACTATTAATTCAAAATGATCTCATACCTTGCTACGTTTAGCAAACTTGAGACAAGGTGGCCGATGACTAGGTGGATAGGTCGGCTCCACTTCTAGTATCTTGATGTGTTCCTTCATTGTCTTTGGGGAACGCAGATTCTAGTTGATATTCCAAATAGGATAAGTAATAAAACGCGAACTTCAACTTCTACTTTGTTGTTGCGAGAAGCAAATTCTCATGTAACAATGTTTGCTTGCCATTATTTAGAAAAAAATTGATGAGGGAAGAAATTTAGAGTTTTAGAATTTTCAATAAATGGGATGAAGTGGAGACTATGACAAAGAAGAAATATCAACATTTGAGTGGGTATTTATAAGTTATATTTTAGAATAAAATAATTTGAGCAGCTATTTAACCATTGTTAATGGCCACATTCATTCCCAACCCATTATTAAAAAAAAATCTTGTAGAGCCCATTTGAGAATAGTGCCAGCACCAAAGCCCCCCACAAAACAAAAAGAACTGGACTGGTTCCAATTCTAAATATGGTCCAAGTAGTCTTGGAACCACATCGGATCAGTTCTGGACCTAGAACCGATAAGAACAGATCTAGTAAGACCGGTTCTAAATTGGATTGGTTTTGAATTGGACCAGTTCTCAGTAGTCTGATTCTGGACTATTTTTTGGTTGAACCGATACGATAAACAGCACTACATACCAATATTTAGTACCAATACCAACAGTAAAACCTTAATCTCAAACTACTTATGGCTGACTACAAATCTCTTTCTCATTCAGTTGTGTTTAACTCTCTTTGTGAGTGCAAATGACTCAAGAACATGTGCAATGACAATATAATTAGTCATTTTTGATCTTCCCCTTTCTCTATCTAATGTCGTACTTTAATTCTCTACATTACAAGGGCTTATTTAGGTCAGCAATGGAAATGGTCAAACCACTTAAAGCACTCTTCCTTCTTCCTATTTTTTTAGGGTGCCACATCTACCCTCTTTTTGGTACCATTATTTTAATTCCTAACATAGTCGATACTAGTGTCACTATTGATCCATCCATATCTTAGATACAGTGTCTTATGAATATTTTTATATCTATTGTCCTACCTTTTTATCCCCTCTTATCCAATAATTGCTTTACCATATTGAAATAAAATAAATAACAAAATTTCTGATACAATCATTAAACAAAATATCTGTTTGCTTAAGCAAAGGGAAAGGATGGTAGTATAAAATAATTTTCTAGCATAGAAAGAGAGTAGAGAAGGGAAATATTTTGAGTGGTGATTGCATGGAGAGGCTAGCTACAGAAAGCTAAAACGAGGAACAAGAATCCATCAAACTGTATAGTGATGTTAAAATACAAAAAGGCATCAATGTAGACTTTCGAACCTACTAGCAAAATAATTCCATATAGGCAAGTGAATCTAAATGACTCTCCTGCGAAAATGTATAACCTAAAGGCAAAAAAAGATATTCCATATAAAAAGGAAGGCAGAACCGAATTTTTAAGTGAATTATTTGTCAAGATGGCATAAATAACCTCCTAGTGTGAATAAACAGGCACAATCAATAAGAGAATAAATACAAAAACAAATGGTTACAATAGTTCAGGTTGAATGACAAGGTAGAAAGAAAGTAGTTGACTTGGACACTGTAATAAGCCTTGTAACAAATAACAACAACAAAGCTTTAATCCCAAACTACTTAGAAGAATTCAAAATGATATAAAGGAAGAAAATAAGCCTTATAAAACCCAAAAAAGAAAATGATCTTCTGTGAAATAACTAATTTTATATGCCAGTTAGAAAAAAACTAAGTTCACATCTTTTTATATGAAATATAATAACTATCATGAATGTCCATGTATAAATTTTTTTAAAAAAATAACCAATGATTTATTTTAAAAAACAAAGGGAATATGTTAAATTCATGCCAATTTGTTTTATGAAACAAGTGAATCATGCTAATAACATTTACAATGTTATGTAAATAAAAATGCATGAACTATAAATTTGAAGTAAAGCTATCCAAATGGTGAAAGCAATATGCAAAAATAGCAAAAAAAGGTTGAATAATGACATACCCTTTTACCCCATTCATAAGCCTGATCAAGTAGATAAGAGTACTCCAGATCTTCAAAACATTTTTGTAATGACGAAAGAGGCTCATTAAAGTAGACAGGAAGGCAGACTTTAGTTAAATCCTTCCCAATGTTGTCTTTTATCATTGACCAAAGGCTCACTCCTTTCTCTTTCTCAATTGGATCAGGCAACTTCTTCCTCCGCCTAACATATGGATAACTAAATCCCACAGAACTTATAGAGGGATCAAGACCATCAGTTAAAGAAATACCAAAATGTTCTTCATCTTCAGATTCAATTTCAGATCTAAAAAAATCTGATCCACTACTCTTAAAAGAACTAGAAGACAAAAAATCTTGTGTATCAAAAAATGTATTATCTTCATCTTCACTCTCTTCTTCTGCAATGTCTAGCTTTTCATTGTCATCTTCAGATTCAGTTACACTTGCTTCTGAGGAGGAAAAAGATACGAATAATAATTAGTCAGTTGATGTCAAATGGGACTATACCACAACAAAAGGACAACACATTCTGAAAATAATATGAAGAATGCAATGCCAAACGTTAGTGCTAGAATAGTATATAAACAATAAAGTAAAACAGAAGAACAATTCTAAAACCAAACCACACAATATAAATAGAAAGTAAGAATTAACACTATCACTAATACAAGTTCATTTCAAACAGAAGGTCCAATTTGATGACTATAATAAGAATGTAAAATAATTCTGGTGCCACAACCTATAAAATTAAACTTTTGGATCCATTGGTGACCAGATATTAACATGGAATCAAAGTCAAAGGCCACAAATTCAAGTCTTAGCCAGCTGCAATTATCTGTAGCATAAGGTTTGACAAACCTATGCTGAAATGATCCACATTGCGCTTAAAGGGATGTGTAAGAAACATAAAATTATTTTTGAGCCATAACAATAGGATACTACATCCATCACACCATTAGTTTCCAAGCAGAGTCAACATTTGAAGACTGAGATCTCACAACATGACATCGAGATAGATTTGAAAGATTTGCATAACTGGTGACTGATTAGCAAGATTGGAGGTTCATAACCATTATGGTTGCTTTATTTTGAGCAGGAATCTTCAAACTTCAAAATATTTTTATTTATCATATATTGTATACCTTTTACAGGGCACTAGTATATGATATAAAGAGCCCTAAACTATTTCAGAAGACCATTTCTAGAATGAAATACATCTTTAGTTTGAAAACAAAATATTACATCCAAATGAAGGGTAGGGCTAGGGCCATGTAGGTGAGAATCTGTAAATATGATTCTCAATGAAATACTTTAATGGATGGGTGCAGGTGCGTACATCGGAGCCTTGAGCTCAAGACATTGTTATGGGTTCGAGGCATTGATGTTTTTTAACTCCTCAAAGCTTAAATTACTTTAAGTTATTTTTGGCACAAGCAGTCAGTTCCCTGTAAGACTATTCAACTTTTCCTCAATTTCTTACTCCCCTGGTAAACTCGAACTCAAGACTCTAGTTCACACACCTACATCCATTCATCATCACATCTACAAAGGATACCAGCTTCCGCATGCGTAACGTCGTAGCTTCTTATGGGAGGCTCCACCCCAACGCCGCAACCCCTCACCGCAAGATCACATGTCATGACACCTTGAATGACATTAGTTCTAGCACCCTTCATATACCTAACACACACAGTTTGACTCTGCAACGCACCCACCCCACCTCACCCAACCCCCTTATCATGACTCCTCGATGCCTGCGCTCTATATCCAATATCGTATGTGTTGTAAGCCACTCCAACATTGCCCTTACCTAACACTAGATCGACATGCACACAACCCAATCTATTGTCACTGCCATCTCCTCCAACTGCATCCATCTCTACACACCAACCTCTTCTTGCATCCGCATCTCCAACTATATTCTTAATTTGTTACTAATATTCCATCATCTTGCTACCACCACCCCTTCCTAATTACTCTTTTTTGACAAGTTGTTGCCTTCCAAATCACCCGTATCAATTCAATTCACTATCACGCCCCTCAGAGATCATTGATTAGCTAACTCCGGTAATGCAACCATAAACTTGTATTTCTGATATCTTTCAGAATCGTGTTGATATGACTAGGGTTATAAATGTTCAATTAGCCCATTTATGCGAACTTGATCATTATTTGAAAAAGAATTATTGTTAGGTTATATAACTATGAGAACCCATATTGGGGCGTACCCTAGCTATAATTGATTGAAAGTAACAAGCCCTAATCAAAGTAGATAAAAGACTATATATTGATCAAATTTTCTTTGAGGGTTCCAGTTATCTTAGTTTTTTTTAGATTTTTTTTTTATTATTTTCCTCAAACATTACAATAAAATAAAAAATACTAGAACAATCTAAGTAAAAAAGCCACAATGCCAAAACAAGAAATTTGGACTTTTAAACAGATAACTAGATATCAGATTGTGGCAATCATAAGCACTTTTGCTTACGCAGAAAGATATCAAAACTCTTTAGGGCCTGTTTGTTTGTAAGGTTAAATTTAACAAGGTTAAAATTAAATTTGGATAGTAATATTTTTTTATTGAAATTTGTGAATGATGTGAAATAAAATTAGTCATTATGTTGGGATATATGAGAGATATGATATAAAGTTAGTTATTATGTTGAGATATGTGAAAGATGTGATATAAGTTAGTTATTATTTTAGTAATATGTGTAGGATGTGAAATAAAGTTAATTTTTAATATTAAATTTTATGTGTGATGTGATATGCCTGGTTAAAATCAAATCAGGTTAATTTTCAACGGCCAAACAAACAGGACCTCAATGATTCATTTGTAACCAGGAACCAAATGCATATCAAAACCATTTACCTAACCTTGCAATGGTAATATGAAAAAGGATTGTTAAACTTTATATATATAAGCAACTTGCAGAAACTACTTCAGAGCTAGACTGAATACCAAAGCTGATTATATTTGGATCCTTTAGCTTCCATGGTATGCGTAAAACACATTTCACTTAAACATAGGCATGAAATCACTACCATCATCACCCAAAAGACGGACAAAAAACCCTATCATTCAGCTTTGGTCAAACAAGGATAGTAGGATCAATATTCCATTTGCCATTGAACTTATTGATAGAAATGAGTATTAAGGATGATTGTCTCCATCCTAAGATTGACCTAGAGGTTGATTATCATTCAGCATTTAGGAGGGTGATAAAACACTCTATTAGGAGGCAACAAATGCATTTTCTGTTTTCGAGAAGTGATAAATAGCAAGCTAAGTCAGGATACCTACTCTCTCTTGCTCTTCCAAGAGGCAAACGGACAGCATTAACTAGATGATAGTCATTTAAGAAGAATTGAAGTACAATCTAACAAATTTAGCATTCAAGAACCAACTATTCAATTTTTCAAATAAAAGGAACCAACTATTCAATTCCCACTAATTGAAATACCCGTTCCTTGGTAAGGTGATAAATTATCATCCTTTGCAAACATTCTCCCATTTCACTTGATTAGTAAGAGAATGAATAAAGCAACATAAGAAGTGAGAACAGATGATTGCTAACAGTAATTTTGAAGAACAAGAAGGCAAGTAGATACTATTGACACTGAATCACAAAAAACCATTCAATATGCAGTCCAGGTGTTAATATCTACAATCAAATCCCAGAATTTTGTCAGAACATGCCTAGAATTCAATCTGAAGCCAACCATGTGATTTCACCTATACAGCAACCTTTACTAATCATTATTTCATTTTGAAAAAGTTCTAAAAGTTACTAGTTGAAGAATGGAAGCATGAAAGTTCTGAAATCTAACAACCTGCTTCCATTTCTGCAACAGACTTTAGATATCAGTAAACTGAATCAGCATGCTAGGCCTAGAGTTTTGTTTTCAACAATGGGAACAATAAGGTCAAAACCAATGTTGGTAATATAGGAAAAATCTCCTGAGTTCAACAGAGCACCTTTGTCTGATCAAACTCACTTGCTGATCAGATATTGGTATAATATTCAATGTGTGTGCTCAGGAGATAGTGCCAGTCTATCCCAACTGATAAAATCAGCAGATCATGGTATCATATTCAATTTACATTGCCTTCGCAATGCCAGTTGCCCCCACCATGCTACTGAAAGCTGCAGATTCTAAGCAAGAGAACTTTCAAACCAAGTAACAATGATGGAACATTGTCATAATAGAAACATGATTCACAAGGCATACCACTACATTTATCATTCCTTGCAATTGAAGCAGATGCATCCTCTTTTGATTGTCTTTGACTCTCATTGACAAGAGTATTCTCCAAATCAACCTTTTCTGTCTACATGATAAAGGAATCAAGAGAAAAAAATTTTCAGTAGACCCATAGGACAGCCACTGAATATGAATTAGACAGCTCTATAAGAATAAAAAACATAGGATAATCATATCCAAGATAAAAGTCTAGCAACCAAGTGCATAATAACAAGAAACTTGCTATTAAACAAATTTCATACTGTTCATGCTTATAACATTCATCAAAGAATAGATAAACTTTAAACATTAATAACAAAACAGTTCCATGTTGCTTGGATTTCATAAATGATAAAGTGATTTATCTCCATAGTATAAACTAATGTAATTCCTTTAAAAAAATGCTAAAACTAAACTTGTAATCATTGAGTAGTCATAGATGTCATCGAAGAGACTTTTAAATCTCATGGGCATAGAATAATAATTTCTTTTGTCTCAATCATTTCACCAATAATGAATCTCGTACAATGTCCAGATTATAAAAAGTGAACTAAAATTCTCACTTGAAAAGTCTAACGTGCTAATGTAGGTAAATATCCTTTAAGTTCAGTATCAAATATAGATAAATACATTCCACCCTGAGATCTGTGCTATAAGATCAATTGAACCAGAAACTGCCCATTCATGGAAGGTACACATAGCATGCAGTAAATTGAATATGATGATTTCTAACAAAACCAACAAAGGCCCACATCAGATACTGAACTGCCTGATTGAAGCGCAGAACATATATATGCTCACATTTGAACATCCTTTCAGCAGTCACAGATGAGGAAAGTGATAATTAGAAAACATAATATCTTCCAAAATAAAAGACAAGTATGGAAAATCATTTGTCAACGCAGCTTCCGTAGAAAACTGCAAGCTTTTACTGATTGATATGAAGAAAATAACTCTCTTTTTTGAGCCACCATGCAAGATCACAGATATTGGGAACAGAGAATGTTCAATAATTCAATTCCAATACCTCTAGCTGTCTAAGGGTGTCAATAAGAAGCATCTGCTTCTGCTTAAGAATGGCAAGTTGCGCCTGCAACGCCAAGAACTCACTTCTCATAATCTGCTCGCTATCCTGAATGGCAGACTCACTCACTCCTTCCTCTTGCAGCCTCTGCCTCAGCTTCTCAGTCGACACCACGAAGTTCTCTACTGGTGCCATGAGCTCACTGTTGGATATTCTCGGAAACATCTCCTTCACCGCTTGCAGCGCCTCCATCCACGTCGCACGATCCTCCCTTGTCTCCGCCCTCAGGTGCAGCATCTTCGTTCCCGTAAATATCGAGAACCTCCTATCGTCAGATCTGCTCTCCCTGGTCGTCGCAACCTAAAGAAAGAAGAAGACGAAGAACAAGATTGAACACACAAAAAAGTAATCACATCCACATCTAAAACAAAAGCGCCGCAGGGAATCGAAAGGATCGTGCCTTTAGGTGGACTTCGCCTATTGCTTTGCGTTGAAGGGAATTGGATCCGTTGCGCCGGTTCCGTGTGAGTCGGCGCAGAGAATCCTCGCCAATGACCATGGAGCCCTTATCGGTTTCCTCATCGAGATGGATTCGATCGGGGCCGTGGATCTTGTAGTAGGAAAGCACGCCGTCCTGGAGGACGAACCAGCGGGGTCGCCAGCCCCGGCCGTAGTTGACCCACTTGTGCAAGATGCCAGCGAAGCCGTTGCCCACGATGTCGTTGAGGCGTAGCTCGGCGGCGTCGTGGAACGAGGCTCGCATGGAGGAGAAATCCATGGAAAGCACCGGGCGGCTCGGCCATCGGAAGCCGTTGGCACAGGCAGCCGAGGCGGCGGTGGCAGAATGGGGAGGAGAGGCGACAGGCGCCGGCGCGGAGCGTGTGCTGCGGGCGGAGGAGGAGTGGTGGAGAGGATGGTCGCAGGAGACGGGGGGAGGAGGAGGAGGAGGAGGAGGAGGAGGAGGCGGCGGCGGCGGCGGCGGGGGAGGGGGCATCTGGCACTGCGGGAAGGCGGAGGAGGCGCCGGCGGCTGGGGAGACGGGGACCGGAGAGGCGCAGCAGAAGGGATGCATTCGGGCCACGAAGCAAAGAATATGGAGGAGAGAGAAAGAAAGGATCAGGGGCCGCGGAGCACCACGTGGGGCCGCGCGGCGAGGACGATCGCCGCGAAGATCGGGATCATTCGGCGTCGTGAAGCGGCCGCGGGGGAATCGGCGTTCTGAAGCGCTTCTGATTCGATCTCTGGAGAAGAAAACCAGGGGAAGCAAAATTTAGAAAATTTTTCGCGAAATAGAAATTTGAATGAGAAAGCAATGAATTGCGAGGGCGAAGGAAGTAAAAATTGGTCAAAGAGAGCGAGCGAGCGAGAGAGAGAGAGAGAGGACGAGTCGGTCAGTTCTCTCTCGCCTGGTCTTGCAGGGCAAAAGCGTAAATTCAGGAATTTTTTTTAATATTTGATCATTAATTAATAAGTAATTTGTAATTTTGCATTTTAATCCTTTAACTTCAGATTTTATTCCAAGCATATCCTTCTGCCTTCTTAAACATCACGTTATTTGTTCCTTCAGGTTACAGCAATGAGCAGAAATTTCACTCACAAATCAGTCAAAAATAACGAGGAAATACTCGAATGTGAGATCGAGGGATCACCGAACAAATGAATGAGCTCAGAGGAATTAAGGAGAGGAGAGAAAGGGGTTCAAAAATCGTATCTTGAGAGATGCGATAGCTTCAATATTTTCACTCTAAATTGTGCAAGAAGATTTTTTTCGCATAAAAGTTTGGGTTGGGGATAACCTTAGAATGTATGGATAACAGCTGCAAATATTGAGCATAGATAATGCCGCTCTTTGTTAATTTTATGGAAGTTCTCAATAGAGGAAAGGCCATAGATGATGGCACGTTTTTTAGGGCACAAAAATCTGTCTTATCGGGGGAGCTAATATACGTGAGTGTCGCAGTTGGTATTGGGATGAAAAGTTAGTCGCCTTAATTTAGACTTATTTTCTTATAGAAAAGTTATAGATTTCTGTGTCATTTTAGTCACAGATGAAAAAGAGTTGAAATGTGAAGTTAATATGGCTAATTGCAAGTACAGCCAACAAAAGATTATGAGTCCTTAATAGCATTTGGGCAAATAAAAGCAAATGCGACAACAAGACGTCTAAAAAAGTTAACTCTATCTAGCGAATATAGATATCTATTCTATGTGTATATATTCTACTTTTTGAATCTATTTACAACCATGCCAAGTCAAATCGAGCACCGCTTGGGATAGGAAGGGAAGCCCATAGGCGTTATTTGATGAAAGTTGTGACGCCCGTGGCCGAAGAGGGCGAGGAGTGATCACCGGGTGATGTCCTAAAAGAAAGAAATCACTGAGGCAAAGTGCGACACTTGGCAGGCTTCCAGGCTGAATAATGAGTAGTGAGAGGGGCACGGGAATGAATCGTCCCACATCGAAAAGAGAGGGAGATCCTGAGTTGTATAAGTAGATAATGTGATCTCAAATAGTAGAGACGTCTTTTGGGGCAAAACCGTAAGGCTAGTGATGAAAAACTTCATAGTTGAGCGTACTTGGGTTGGAGTAGCACTGAGATAGGTGACCTCCTGGGAAGCGCTCAAGTCACGCAATTTTTCTAAAGTCAAAGCGGATAATAATTCTGCAATGAGATCACGAGATTTTACAAAAGCATTCAAGTCAGGTTTACCTCCATGCTTTCTTATCAATAACCCGACCACACCTTCTCACTAAAAATAATTTATATGACGGTTGAAGGATTAATAACGTATAAGTAGCTTGTTCAAAATCATACCCCCTCAAGAGTCGGATTATTGACCTAGAGAATCATAATATTTTTTCTTAGCTTTATTTAAAATTAAATAAATATTTTTAAAATTTATCTTGTTCTAGGAAAGTCAAGAGTGGAATTAAAAATATTTTAATGATTTTTTTTTGAAAAGTTTCATTTTAATTATAATGGAGTAAAAGATCATTTTATTTTCAATATTATTATCCTTAATGTTTAGAACTATTAGATAAATTTCTTCAAAATAGATTAAAATGAATAAATTAGTAAAATTCAAAAAACTTTGTAAAAGAAAAACTGAAGAAATCAAATTTAAATCAAATATTCAAAATCAACAGATCAATATAAATAAATTACACCTCACAAAAAGTTTTTTTATAAATACCTCACAAATCAAAGCATACGTTTATGTCCGACTAATAGAATTTTGGGATAATTATCTACATGTCACACAATTTAGTTTTATTTATGTCTTACCCATCCATTTTTAGTTAATTACGCTATGCACACTCAAAACATTATAAAATCTTACATACATATATTTTAACTTATTTCTATTATAATGAGTAATCATAATTTTTCAATAACCTAATTATAATTAAATTACAAAAAAATTGAGCTGTTTATCATATTATTTTTAGGATATTTAAATATATTTTGAGTGAAAATTCTAAAACCTTAATGTTTAGGTGACGGCAACAGAAGAAGACATCCACGACGTGAATTGATTTTAGGACAAATCGGCGCTTTAGTGTGGTATTGAGGAAGAAAAAAAAATATCATTAAGAGTAAAAATATAATTTTAATGATTTACTAACAAAATATTTTTTTTAAATAGATTTTGATTAAGTTTTAACTCAAATGTGTGTATGTAAGATTTTACAATATTTTGAGTGTGCATAGTGTAATTAATTAAAAATGAATGAGTAAGACATAAATAAAATTAAATTATATGGCATGTAGGTAATTATTCCTAGAATTTTTGAACAAAAATATCTAAAAAATTGATAAATTGTTGAAAGGGATTTTATTGGCATATCAATTTCAAAAGTGAAAATCACATGCACTCTAAATCTTAATTCTTAAATATTACTTATATATTAAATTTAAATTTAAATTAGATAATATACCAACATTAGAAGTTAGTATATTACCAATTATGTTTATTAAAAAATGGTAAAAAAACAATGAAAATTTTAAAATTGGAACAAATAATACTTAAAATCAGGATAATATATGTAAATTACACTTTTAAAGGTAAAACCATAAAATACACTAATAAAAATTGATAGATAATAAATTTTTATGTGCTATTAGTTTTTCCAAACTCTAAAATAATTGTTGTTATATCCCTAGAAAATATTTAATATTTAAAGATAAATAAAAATTTATAATTTGATAGACTATGATAAAAATAAAAAATTTATATAATTAAACTTATTTAGTAAAATAAAAATTTAATTATTATTATTCAACGACAAACTTATTAGTGATTTTTAGCATAAGTCGTTGCTCGCTTTGACAACTTATATATATAATTTGCAATTAAGTGTAAGTTATTTCTCATAATATAAGTTATTAATAAGACTAATAGTGATACTAAAAGATATCTATCTAGTAAAATATGGTTGAGAAGTGACTTCGAGTCAATTTTAATATAATCGAACTAAACTCAAAATTTAAAATTTTATATTTTGAGTCAAGTTTGAATCGATCCTACTAAAATTTTTTAATTTCAAGTTAATTGTTGATTATAAGCCATATTTTTTTATAAATATATCTATTATGCATATTAGGTATATTAAAACATAATATTATAAATCCACTTCTAAATTTTATCTATATTTATAGCTTATTTTTATTATATTATAAAAAAGAATAATTACCTACATGCCACATAATTTAATTTTATTTATGTCTTACTCATCCATTCTTAGTTAATTACGCTATGCACACTCAAAACATTACAAAATCTTACATATACACATTTGAATTAAAACTTAATCAAAATCTATTTGAAAAAAAAATAAAAAATATTCTGTTAGTAAATCATTAAAATTATATTTTTACTATTAATGGTACATATTTTTCTCTTCCTCAATACCACACTAAAGTGTTGATTTGTCCTAAAATTAATTCACGTCGTGGATGTCTCTTTCCTTTGCCGCCACCTAAACATTTAGGTT
The DNA here is from genome assembly GCA_002786265.1 of Apostasia shenzhenica. Classification (NCBI taxonomy): domain Eukaryota; kingdom Viridiplantae; phylum Streptophyta; class Magnoliopsida; order Asparagales; family Orchidaceae; genus Apostasia; species Apostasia shenzhenica. Next base: position 1,040,047 of record KZ451907.1, read on the forward strand.
TTAGAATTTTTACTCAAAATATATTTAAATATCCTTAAAATAATATGATGAACGGCTCAGATTTTTTGTAATCTAACTATAGTTAGGTTATTGAAAAATTATGATTACTCATTATAATAGAAATAAGTTAAAATATGTGTATGTAAGATTTTATAATATTTTGAGTGTGCATAGCGTAATTAACTAAAAATAGATAGGTAAGGCATAAATAAAACTAAATTGTACAGCATGTAGGTAATTATTCCTATAAAAAATTATAAATTTGCATATTTATATACATTAAGTTTATTTTGAGTCAAAATAATTTTAAAACATTTTTTAATTGAGTGAAATAAAATTGATTTCCATTTTCAAGTAAAATTACCTGCAGTAATGTGTCTGATTATTTTGGAAGAAATAATAATAATAATTTTTAATTTTTTTTTATCTAAATAATTTTTAAATTTAAGAGGAAACAATAGCACATGGAATTTTAATTTCAATTTTTTTTTTATTCAAAATTATTTATATAAGGATGGCTGGTACTTAGGCTTCAGTCTGTTTGCCTTTTTCGCAGCGACAATGTCGTTCTGTCGTAAGATTAAATTTGTTATAATATTTTGCACATGGGGAAGGGTGGTTGTGCAATATATGACTTTGTAGAAGGGCATGCATGCAAATAACGATTTGTTGTAGTGAAAGGGATTTGAATTGTGGGCAACTTGGATGTGATTTTTAAAATTACTGTTTATTTCAAGGGATAATTACCTACATGCCACACAATTTAATTTTATTTATGTCTTACTCATCCATTCTTAGTTAATTACACTATGCACACTTAAAATATTATAAAATTTTATATACACACATTTTAACTTATTTCTATTATAATGAGTAATCATAATTTTTCAATAACCTAACTATAATTAAATTACAAAAAAATTGAGCCGTTCATCATATTATTTTAAGGATATTTAAATATATTTTGAGTAAAAATCCTAAAACATTAATGTTTAGGTGGCGGCAAAGGAGGAAGACATCCGCAACGTGAATTGAATTTAAAACAAATCAACGCTTTAGTGTAGTATTGAGGAAAAGAAAAATATATACTATTAAAAGTAAAAATATAATTTTAATAATTTACTAACAGAATAATTTTTTTCAAATAGATTTTGATTAAGTTTTAACTCAAATGTGTGTATGTAAGATTTTATAATATTTTGAGTGTGCATAGTGTAATTAACTAAGAATGGATGGATAATGCATAAATAAAACTAAATTGTGTGGCATGTAGGTAATTATCTCTTATTTTAATTATATTTTGGAGCCTTTTTTTCCTTATTTATGATTGTGAACAATGGTGTCAAACTTTAATTTTGATAAACAAAATTTAAATTAATCAATACTTTGCGTTACAAGTTTAAAATTCTGAAAATTGCTCGTCTTTCAGCACTTGAAATTTAGGTGAATGTGGCCTATATGTAATACGATTTAATTCGATATATTACCGATTGGTAGATAGCAACCTAATCAAAAGAGAACAGAGAATGACTTATAATAATTTGATTTGAAGAAAAATGAAGAAACAAAAGTTCTTGACAGACATCTAAAATTATAAAGGAACAAGAACTTTTGATATTTATTTTAATATAATTGATGCGTAAGAACTTCAGCAATCTTCTAGTATGACAATGTGCAAGAGCTATTAATCCGACATTAAAAATGGGGAAAAAATACATTTCAAAAACTAAAAAAAAATAAAAAATAATGGGTTACATAAAAGAGAGCCTTGTGTTGAAATTTCGAGCCTTCTCATGAGTTACAAAACCGTAAGGCTTAACTCGCAATTAGACCAAATCATACAATATATCAATAAAAATAGACTTAATTAGATATGTTTAATGTGAAAAACTTGTGTACACAACTTAATTATATTTAGACTTGATGCAAGACTAAAAGGTAATATGAAAAACCATATTTTGGAAGAAAATAAATGCTATGTATTATTTTGTATTTCATCTAAACTATATAAATTGCCTAGGTTAATTAATTGATTTTATAATTTATTTATAAATTTGAAGTTTTAGATTAATATTATATATAATAGAAGAAAATTTCAATAATTATGGTGTACTAAAATAGTAAAATGCCATATTAAATTATTATATTTTGTTCAGCTTATTCGTGAAATACACAAGTACTGCTAAATAATATTCAAATTATAGTCATAAGCATAAGTTGGCTGGCGCAACAATCGCATTTGTCTACATTCGCCCTGTTCAAAATTGTACTTTGAAATCCTAAATTGAAGTGCTATACAAATCTTAAGCTGTTCATGATCCCGACATATGTATTCCTTTAGATTTTAAAGTATGCCGCTTAGTTTATCCATTGGGCCAAGTCTCGCCTTCTCATGAGTGCCTAAAGTATCAGTTGCGAAGATTTCAATTGGATATTTTCTTAAACATAAGTTGGACGATGCCTTCAGCTTATGCAAGCCATCATTCATACTTCTTCTCACTTTAATCGTCTGATAGCCTTAAATGATAACCAATTCACGTCGTATCTTAGAATCACAATTAATCTATTATCGTCGCTCATTTCTCCTTTACAATTGATCACAGAAACTTAAAAATTGTCAAAGTATCAGTAGCATATATCTTTCTTAGTCTCTATTTTTCATCTTTTTTTCTTCTATACTGTAATAGCTCCTCCAATTAAGGGAAACACCGGTAATCTTCTCTTTTGATAAAAAAAAATTTTAAAAAAAATTGAGGTTTTTTTTTTAACTCTAACTAAACGGTGACTAAAATTGGCTTTTGCAATGTTCATATGCAAAATAATTTCAAGTCAGAATTGAGTGCATGCAAGGCTATTCGTCTCATGGACTATTTCATGTCATTATCGAAAAATTAAATACAATTTCGTAAATGTTCCAGGAACAAGGTCAATCATTCAAGGTCTATTATATAAATATATGGATTTCCTATGACTTTCCAGCATTTCTGGTTCCATGTGACTATGTTGATATTGACAGGTCAATTATTAATTATTGGGTAAATTACATCAAGGTCTCTGAATTTAAAGCTTAATAGCACACAAATTTATATTTTTAAAATTATAACAACGAGTCATGAGCTTTAATAAATTATCAAATGGATTTTTTAATTTTTTTATTATTAATTTTTTTTAAATTTACTATTTTACTCTTGCCCCTCTCTCTTCTCCCGATCCCACACGCGCGGCCGCTGGTGGACAAGCCGCGCGACCGCCGGACCAGCCGGCGGCTACGCGGCCTCACGCTTGAGCGGGGATCGGGAGGAGAGAGAGGCCGCCTCTCTCTGTCCTCCCGATCCCCGCGCAAGCGCGTGGGCCGTGCGATCGCCTTCGGATTGGAGAGAGGCGGGGTAGAATGGTAATTTTAAAAAATTTTAATAATAAAAAATTAGAAAGAACTCATTTGATAATTTATTAAAACTCAGGACTTTGATGTTATATTTTTTAAAATATGAACCTGTATATTATTAGGCTTTAAATTGAGAGACCTGTGTGTAATTTGCCCTTAATTATTTGGCGGTGGTTGCCGGAATTACCCTTGCAAAATAAAAGTTTAAGTGGGTTGTGAGTGCAAAATGACATACCGGTTGAGTAATTTGCAATTAACACCCAGAAAAATCCCGCCACGGCACGAAACATGAAAAGGTGCTACGGGGGAGTCGGATCCGGTCAGCAAAAACAGAATGAGAAAGTTGGATGAGTAAATTACAGGTGGATCCCTCAAAGCAGAGAAATCTTACATGTAGGTCTTAACTTTTTGTTTTTTTGTTTTTGTCAAATTGAGACCGGAATGCGTTTTTTGAAGATTTGAATTAGATCCCTGGACTCAGCAACTAATTTCTATCAGATCCCAAATAATTTCTTAAAGCCTTTGAATATCTTTTGTTTAGATAGGACCCAATTTGCTTGCAACAAAAATAGACTAAATTTGAGTCAACATAAATTCGATCAATGATCCACAATATTTCAAACTTTTAGCTCGAATTACGAGTCAATCTGAAACTCTCACCTAAAATAAAATTGATTGATGAATTAAAAATTACGTAAAAGATAATATAAAATAAAACTATTTATATTAAAATTTATGTATGATATGATAAAAAATGATTTATTATTATTATTTTAAGAATAATTATATACATGTCATATTAATAAATTATATTATGCATATTTTCATTATGCAATTCATATAATAAATTACTAAGAATATAATATTGGACGTCTGAATATTATATTTATACAATTTATATTATGTGTAATGTAATTTATCTCTTAAGAATGAAGTAATATATAAAATAGTATTCAAAATTTTATTTTATATCTAAATGAATCTTTTACATTCAAAATTTTCAATTACAAATTCTCTACACTATCTATAACAATAAATTATAAGAAAATTGCTTATATTATTTTTAAATAATAACTTTTCAATTATTTAACCTAATTTGTTTTTTTATAAATTAGGTATTAACTTATATTATCCTATAAGTTAAATGCATAATTACAAACTATATTCTATTTATCAAGTTGGATGATATTTAGTCTTTTATTTTATTTAAGATGAAAAAAATTTAGTTATTTATTAGCATAAAAATGTGTAGCTTATAATTATGTATTTAAATTAATGAGTGATAAATATAAATATTAAATTTTATAAATTAAATAAGTAAATAGATATTTTTTAATGGTGACATATAATGTGCCCTTAATTATAAAACGAGCATTTGGTGAGCTACGTGAGAAATGTAAAATTGTCAACTAAACAGTTTGGATTTTAGGATAAAAATAAAAAAATAATCAAAATGAACGAATATTTAAATTTATATAAGGCCGATCACTTATCTTAAATAAATTCAAAATTTGACTTGAAGTTTAATAATTGTAGTTCTATTAGAATCAAGTTTGACTTAAACTCGGTATAGAATAAATTCGCTCAAACTACTCTAATTTTATTACAATACTGACTATCAAATTGATTTGAACTTGAGTATTACCCCTGATGCGGTGCTAGTTTTTTTATTTATAATATATTATATAAATTTTAAATAAATAATATATATATATATATTTATTTATTTATTTATCACATCAAAAAGATTATTTATTTATTTATTTGATATTTTATTTAGTTATTTTTTGATTCAAGCGAGCGGTGGATCGATGGGTCAGAAATCATTTGTTAACCAGCAGTCAACTCAGGACTGGAAATTGCTGTTAGCTGGGCTCCACGTGGAACCATCTCGGGCTCGTGAGCCGCGACTCACAACTTCTCGGAAAAAATTATTGCAGTCAGACATCCTAATACGTAGATTTTGTTGCAATCATTTGGCGTGCGACACCTGTGTGCGGGTCCCACCATCACGGCTCGGCATACGTAATTTTTATCACATATGTATCATAAAATAACTCATATGTAGCAGATTTTATCATATATGTATCATAATATATCTCATATGTAGCAAGTTTGCTCATATATGTATCATAATATATCTCATATGTAGTAATTTTTATCACATATGTATCATAATAGTCCATCAAAATTGCTACATATGAGATATTTTATAATATATATGTGATAAAAATTGCTACGTATGAGATATATTATAATACATATGTGAGCAAAATGACTATGTATGAGATATATTATGATACATAAATGATAAAATCTGCTACATATGAGATATTTTATGATACATATGTGATAAAAAATGCTATGTATGGTAGGACCCGCACGCACGCAGGTGTCGCACGCCGAATGGCTGCCGCAAAATGTACGTGTTAAGCTTTCCGATTGCAATAAATTCTCCCTTCTCGGTCCGCCTTCGGCCGCATTTGAATCGAATTATTTATTTTAAATAAAAAATATTTTATTTTTTAGATTTAATAAAAAAATTATTTTAATATTAAAAATCATGTAAAATATAAAATATTTTAAATTCTAATATTTGTATTTGCGTGAGATGAAATTAATTCGTTTGATAACGTGAAGGATAAATTACTGTCAAATTCTGAAATTTTGTTTCTAATGATGTAAAGGTTTATATTTTTTAAAATATTTCATTGAAGTCCTTATGATTTATCATGGATTCACGGGTAACAATAAGGTTCTTGCAACTTGTACATGGGTAAATTGCATTCAGGTTCATAAGATTGGATAGCCTTCATTTATAAGGTTGGTTTTTTGTTTTTTGATTGATTATTTTAAACAAAAAATATCTATTTTAATGAATATTTTTGAAATGCACTCACCCACAATTTTTTCTCCAAATAACAATACAAAACCAAACATGTATAAGGAGCCCAAATTAAGAATTTTTAAAAGTTAAAAATAATTTACAATAATCTTTTAGGGGCTGATTGCAATTTATTTTAAAAAAGGTCTCATTTTACAAGTTTATTGATTGCATATAAACATTTGAATGTTTGATTTTTTAGGTCCCGTTTGTTTGACAGTTAAAAATTAATCTGATTTAATTTTAATCAGACATATCACATCACACATAAAATTTAATATTAAAAATTAATTAATTTTATTTTACATCCAACACATATTACTAAAATAATAATTAACTTATATCACATCCCTCATATATTCTAACATAATAACCAACTTCATATCACATCACTCACATGTCTCAACATAATAACTACTTTATTTTACATCATTTACAGCTTTTAATAAAAAAAAATATCTCTATCCAAATTTAATTTTAATTTTATTAAATTTAACTTAAAAAAAAAGACCCTAGAGATATAGTTCTTGAAACTACTTGATAAGAATGAAGGGTGAATTGGAATTAAAAAAATTTAAATAAATTATACGTATAAAATTAACAAGTAAATCATATATGAAAGTAAATATTTAAGATAAATAAGAAGCGAGTTAAAGTTATAATGAAAATAGATCAAACAATGCACAAAAGAGTAGATTAGTTGATTTTATCAAATATATCAGATGATCTGTAGCAGTGCAAAAAATCAAAGAAATAGAATTAGTTGATTTGAAAAAACATAATAAAAACTTAAAATAAAAATTTTGAGAGATACGATTTAGATATTATATAAATTAGTTATATTAAAATAATTTGAGCTTATTTTTAGGTTAAAATCAAGTTTAATATATTTATGTATTAGTTAAATTTTAATGTTCTAAAGAGGAGATAAAAATACACAAGTAATTTATAATAGTTCGGCTCCCCACCTAGTCCACTTTCCATATTTTTCAAGTGGGATTTTAATCCACTAACACATCAGCTTTGTAATAGGAATTAAAGCTGAACAAATTCGAATACAATCTTACCGGGTCTTTCTAGGAACAAAAAATGACCAAACTTAATTACAATTCCATTTGCTTTTTTTAGAAACCAAAGCTGATCAAACCTTTTAATGAATTTTTATATGAGAAAAATTCTAACTCACCTACCTCTCCTCTTAATAAAAAAAATTAAACACCTTCACTAAGGGAGAAGATAAGAGAATAAAGTGAGTTGCTGATCTAGTTAGTTAATATTACAGTTTGAGAACAAATAAAAATTACAAAAGAAGCTCTATATACGTAGAGATTTGGCAAGAGAGAAAATTCAAAAAATCTGAAAATAAGTTACTAATAACCTGTTTAAAGACCAAAAAGAAGATAGATCTTAAAAAAAAATTATTTACAAAAATTTAGAACGGTCAAGTAAAGATATTTTGAAGTATACAAATTTTAAAAAAACCTTAAATAATCTTTACTAAAATAAAAACATATTAATTTCAGTGAATGCAAGTTACAGGAAATAAAAATAATGAACTTAAAATTATTTGTCAGCAATTTGGATGAGTGCAACTTTAGGTTTTTTTAGGGGTTTTTACATACAGAACATGAAATTTATACAAAATTACGCATTTCATCATCAATTCATAAATATTACCACTATCACACCATATTCATTTAAATTTTACGCATTTCACATATTTCACATATTTCATATACTTTATAATATTATATGTAAATTAAAATGCATAAATTCATTAATATTTAAATTCTAATATATATTTTTATTTTTTACTGTAAACACATCAATTTTTTTACTTCAATTAAAAATTATAGTTATGTGGATTTAAATTCGGCACCCTAATTGAAAATTTTAAATAGGATAAGTAAATTAAAATACATAAATTCATAAATATTTAAATTATTATTTATATAAATTAATTAATTTATAGTATTTAATTAATATATTAATAATATAGTTAATATCAAGGTCAATTTAGAAATGTGAAGTTCACCATCAAAGAATATGGTGTGAAATATATGAAATGCGTAAATTTAAATGAATATGGTGTGATAGTGGTAATATTTATGAATTGATGGTAAAATGTGTAATTTCGTGTAAATTTCATGTCTTGTATGTAAAAACTCTTTTTTTATTGTTAGCTAAAAACTTCTCTAAATATTTATTTTTTCAAGTAAAAATGTAGATTTTAGTTAAGAAAAAAGTAGAGAAATACTTAGAACTTATAAGAGAAGAGCTTTAAAACACTTATAATTTTTTTTTGCAAGTATATATGAAATTGCTATTTTGCAATTTTGGATAGTAGAAAATAGGATTAACCTGAGTGAATAATGCTCTTGATTCAAACAAATTAATAAGAGAATATCTCTGTTTGGTAATAAGAAAAAAAAGAAGATTTAGTTGAAATTTTTAGTGATTTTTGAAAAATATGTATGATGTGAAATAAAGTAAGTTAGTTATATTAAAAATTATGTATGATGTGAAATAAAGTTGATTGATTTATTGAGAATTGTGTTGGATGTGAAATAAAGTGATTGTTTAATGTTGAAATTTGTATGAGATGAGATATAAAATAATTTTTTAATATTTTTTAAAATAAATTTAAGATTTTGGTCATGAGTAATTTTAGCCATGATTTTGTGTCCATTGCCAAACAGGGCCTAAGTGTTCATGTCCTACATAAAGACTAATGAGAGGAAGGTAAGTGAAAGGCATTTTGGTCATTTTTTAAGCTTAGAAAATGATGAAAAAAGCTCCAAATTTTCCAAAAACCAATAAGAGAAAGTATGACAGCAAACATGAAAATTAAGTGTTAAAGAAAATATAAAAATAATTAAGTTGATTTGTTTAGAATAAGAACAAATGAGAGAATATTAACTAGGATTATTTTACTCTCAAAATATGCTAAAAAAAAAAACTTTATTTTAGCACATGGTATAAGAAAGCTAAGCTAAAGAATAAGAGTTGGCAAAGATCAACTCATTTTTTCTTCTTATGAAAAGAGACAAAAAAAGAAAAAAAATATTGTGGACATTTCATGAAGAAGAAATATAGTTTATGACAAAAGTTTCAAAAATATCAAATAATATATTTTAGATTAGTTAAAATAATGATAACCAATGGTTTCAACTGACTGGGCCGGTCCAAGCTCAGCAAAGCCAACTGATTGATTTGGTGAAATTGACCAGTTATGCTTTGTTAGCCAGAAAAATACGAGGCGTTTGAGAGAGATTTTGGCTACAAAAAAAAATACAATAAGATATCATTCTAAGCTAATAAATTCAAGTGAAAGGAAAGCAAAACATTTAAGAAAAAAAAATCTCTTAACAAAACTAACTTGTTTACATAAAATTTTATGAAAAATAAAAATAATAAATAGTGAGCTCCGCTTTATTTAGATTTGAGAGTATCAATCTTCTAAGAGACGATTAGCCTGTAAGAACATATTTAGAAGAGGGTTAGTACTAAATTTAAATTAATTATAATCACCAAAATTAATATGATTCAATAGGAGCAATTAAAAGATGAGACGCGACAATGATAAAAGGTTAGATAGGATTAGGAAGATGAGAAATTTGATTTGGGTGATAACTAGAAAGCGAAAAAGCAGAGGAATAAGATTGAGATAAAAAAAATAGTTTCAAATAAAGAAAAGAAATAAAGGAGATGCGGAATCCCTTAATATAAGAAAAGAAAAAAGCGAGAAATTAGACAAAATAGGAGGTCCAAGCTGATTAACTTAAGAAGTAATGAATAGAGAGACTCATTTGTTATAACGATGAAATTATAGGAATAAAAATATCAAACTTTTGTGTATAAGATTAATCTATAGTGTTTTGATAGTAATTTTTTTTTATGCATTAAAGATGTGTTTTAAGTATTAGGATATATAATTAAAAATTTCATACATACATATGTGCTATGAAGAATGAATAATTGAGATTAAAATATATGCTTGTATATAAAATACAAATGATTAAAAGAAAATATCATGTGTAATATGTGCAATATATATTTAATTATGAAATAACTAGATAGTTCATCTAAATTTAACAGAAAATCAGAAATATTGAATGAGAATTGGGACATGCTCTTTAAGTTAATTAGAAAATTTTGAGACTATTAATTTGTTCATAAAACATAATACTACTTTTAATTAATGGATCATGTGATTCGTTTTTAAGAAAAAGCTTCACAAAAATTGTCGAATTAAATAATTAAAGTGTTACTTAAATTTAGGAGCCATTTAATTCAATTTTATTTTGATATTATATCATATTATTTAAAAAATATTTAATTTGATACTATTTTGATGCTTATATTATGTTATTTATATGTAATGATATTTAAATATTATTTATATGTTATTAGTATTTTAATTTTAAATATGAAATAAAGTTAATATTTTTATTTCTCTCTCTCTCTCTCTCTCTCGCTCGCTCGCTCGCACTGTCGGTCGGTTGCCATGGCGTCCGCTTGCTCTGTCCCGATTTCCTCCTACCCATATCCCCTTAAAGCACGCGCGAACACTGACCGCCTCGCATCTCCCCATTCTTTGCCCCATTTCCCTTATTCAAGGAGGCAGCATCGCGCCGGCAGTCTCTCTGCTGGGAATCAAGCCCGTGACCTCGAGTACGAGGTGTGGAAGTGGAGAACTAGGCTTTCCTTCTTTCCCTTTTTCATCAAGAGGAAGAGCAGAGAGGTTCTCAAGCAGGAGCTCCTCGAGGCCATCGAGCCGCTCGACCGAGGCGCTGCAGCTACTCCTGAGGACCAGGAGCGCGTCGACCAGGTCCGCTAACCCTGATTCCCTTGATTTTTTTTTCTTTTCTGGAAGATTTTGCTTGAATACGGGCGAAGTCTTACTTCATAAACTAGCCCTAGGGACCTCTGTTAGCTTGCTTGATATACTGGGAACTCAATGCTTCTGTTTATTTAGTGTATTAATATTCCTTTTGTATAGTTTAATAGTGAGGAGATAAAGGATTGCGCTTCTATTCTATTACCGTAATCAAGTTAGTGGTAATGATTTTCATTTATGCGGTTGAAAACATTGGTTGAAAGTGGTCTGTAGTTACATACATGAAGATGGAGCTCTAGAGGGCTTCAATTAATAAACATGTTCTCTCTCTGTCTTTGTGTATGTAATATATATTTTTATACACATACATTACATTGTGCTTTCATCTATAAGATTTGGTGCTATTTCCCTGCATATGGTACATGGCCTTCTAATTTCTGCATATCATGTATTTGCCTCACATGGAAATTAAATTTACTTAATGAGATAGGTAGCAGCAAATGAGAATCTTGACACTATGGCTTCATATTACACAATCTAAATTGATAGTATTTAGTTTAGGATCAGATGTTAGGTGTGAAGACCCGTGATCAAAGAGGGCAGTGAGTGATCACCGGGTAATATCCCAAGAGAAGGGAATAACTAGAGTAAAGTGCGGCTCTTGGCAAGCTTTAAAGTCGAATAATGAGTGGTGAGAGGGGAGCATGAATAAATTTTACTACAGATCCCAATATATAGACGCACCTTTTGAAGGAAAACCATGAGGCTACTCGATAGTTAAGCGTGCTTGGGTGACCTTATAGGAAGCACTCAAGTCACGCAGTTCCTTAAGGTGAAAGTGGATAATATCTCTACATTTGGATCACGAGATGTTGGATTAGGTGCAAACAATTATGAGCGAGGTAGGGCCTTATTAAGTGGAATCAGAGTCACAAGAATGTATTTAATGATATCTGCTAATTAGTAATATTGCTTTCAAGGCGGATGAATTCATTACCAAGTGAAGCAACTTAACCGCCCTAGTGTTAAATCTGCTAGGCATATGGTCATATCTTTCCAATTGTATCTGGATGATAGGAAATAAAATTGGGGGCTTCTTGTATGAGCTAGTTAGTCAGAAGAGCACGTATCCCGAAGCTCCAAATAATTTTCCTGTTCTTTTGATGCATAATTTTGATTTTGTTTTTGTGCTTTCATCAGTTCATGGCATGTTTTTTGTGTGATCTGCAAGTTGTTTTTTTAAAGGGCATATCATCTTTGTAATTGTTGTCATCATCCTCTAACTTTGCTTCTTTCTTCCATTAATTCAGATTTTGTTTGTGTTAATACTTCATCATCAAGTTCTTTGTTTGCAGAATAGGTGCTTTGCTGAACTTGGCTACCTTGTAATTCTATTACCTTTTCGCCTTTCCCGTTTCATTGCAGCGTCTGTCATTTTAGATGTAACCCTTGCATACAATTATTTTACAAATTATCATATAAATTTACTACCTCTATTTTAACAATAATATTATATTGGTTTTGCAGTATATTTATATGTACAAAACATCTATTATAGCATTCTTGCCACTACCTATGCTGCTTTAGATGCTAACTTATAGGAAATTTTGCCTGATAGATAGCAAGAGAACTTGAGGCAGTTAACCCAGTGAAAGAGCCACTTAAATCCGATTTTCTTAATGGAAAATGGGAGCTTTTATACACAACTTCAAGGTCAATTCTTCAACCTCAGGTCTTTCCTCTCATCTTTTAGATTATTCTTGTTCTAATTTTTAAAAGAAAGTTAATGGTGATGCTTTTTTAATTTTCTATGGGTATATCATGATTCTCTTTACTTGTTTTGTGATGAGCCATCTTTTACCATACCCATTCACAAATTAAGGTTTCTTACAATATCAGTAACTTGGGCACATTTTTAATATGGCAGAGACCTAAATTTTTACAACCTTTTGGAAAGATATTTCAAGCTATCAATGTCGACTCCTTAAGAGCTCAAAACATGGAAACTTGGCCTTACTTCAATCAGGTGCTTCTTGTTCATGAACTTATATAGTCAAACAAACATCAGTTATTTGACTTTTATCCTCACGAGCTTCATTTTTTTTTCCTTTTCTTTCTTTTCGTGTTCAAGCTACTAAACCTTTTAATGTTTCTCTAAATTTTCCATTCAATTATAAAGCTTGAAATTGCAGGTAACAGCCAACTTAGTACCTCTTAACTCCAGAAGGGTTGCTGTTAAATTTGACACATTCAAAATCGGTGGATTGGTAGGTTTCGTGTTTTTATTCATTAACACATGTCAATTCTTCTATTAATAGATCTCTGATTTATTGTTTTTTCCTTCTTTACTATAGTGGGGTTGAACTTGCATCCTTAGGTCTATCATAGCCATCAAGTTAGTGTGATAACTGAATAATTGGAAGTCTAGGTCTAATTGAATAATTCAATTTATCATAATATTTTGTGCACAGTAGTCAGCGCGAACTGCTCTATAATTATCTTGAAATGGGTAGGCTATATGTACAATGATAATTCGTTAGTCCACATATTTTTTTACTCATTTTGTTATGATTTTTTTTACTAAAATACAGATGACAGACTATGGTGCCAAGTAGTGCTTTAAGCTTTGTGTAGTTACTAGTTACTGAGTTCAATTTGGAAATATTATTTCTACTGTTTCTCTTTGAAAGTGACATAATCTTGACATTATACATGGAATTTTTGCTGCCTCCAGGGCTCTTGTTTTCCTAGCAGTAGGGGTGCCTATTGGACCGTTCCAACTTAGAACCAGTTAGACTAGATTGGTTTTGATCATTTTTTAGGTCCTGTACTGGGCTGGACCGATTCCCATAAAAAAAGCTAAACAAAAGTAACTAAAAAAGAAAAAAAGACGATTATTGGTTCTAAATCCGGTCTAGAACTAGTTCCCAACCGGAGCAGATCGGTTCTCGGTTGGCCGGTCCGGAACTGGTGGAACTTGTCCATTATAAGTAGTACAATTTGTTTTGGTTTCACCCTTTCTTACATTCTTTATTGATCATATGCCCCATGCTCATTTACGAACTGGCCATCGTTTGATTCTCTATGACAATGCTACAGCGAAAAGTGGCTCAATGAGCTGTTGAACTTGGTATTTAAATTTTCCCTCAAATCATTCTAAAATTGTTGCTGAAATTAGTGCAATTCTATTTCCTAAAGTTGTATAGGTAGGAGGCGGCAATTTATCAATCATCAAATTTCTAGAATTTTGAAAGATGGAAGCATAGTATTAACTTAATATTCATGTGAGTTTTAATATTAATGTTGTTTTTATTTGTACAGCATGAAATAATATTGGAATGAAATATTTATTTCGTGTGAATAAAAGAAAACATGAATAGTTATTATTATATTTGATTGCTTGAAATGGAATAATAATTCATTTGTTTACTTAACAGAATGGTCTGAGGAATAAAACATGTATGGATGAGAAAAGAACAAAATCACTCTAGATAATCCTTAACTAGCATAGATTAATATTAAATTAAAATTAAAATTAAAATAAATGTAAATTAAATTAGATTAAATTAAATATTTTGAAAAAATACTCTTGGGCAAACATACTATTTTGTATTCTATAAAGATATTTTTGGAATAAAATGGCTATTCCATAGTGTATGGAATAGAGATTTCTTATTTAATAACTATTCTACAAAATAAATATGGGAATAACTATTATATACAGAATAATGGCAGAATGATTATTTCGTTCCATCCAAGTAAACGTAGTCTTAGCACTAAAATTAGAGGTACTTTATCTTTTCAATTACGTATATGTTCATTTATATGATATTTATTATGGGTCCAACATCTCTTCCGTTTCATTCTTTTTTGAATAGATACCCATCAAGGCACTTGGAAGTGGTCGTGGACAGTTAGAAATCACATATCTCGATGAGGAATTGCGGTTAGCATGCTTTTTATGATGGTTTTTGAATTTTTGAGATTATGGTATTACATTACAGATAACAAGCTTCTCTTCTTCACAGAAATGAGTTTCTTAATTAGAAGTTATTTTTTGCCCCTCATTTTTAGAGGAATAACTGCTAATTATGAAATGACTCAAGATACATATGTGATCTTTAGCATCAATTCATGCCATTGATCTACTCGTATTCACTTACATTTGTTTTCAGTTTGGAGATAATTAGTCATATCGTGATTTTTTACGATGAGTTTCAGATGATAATCATGTGCATCGTGTATGGATGTTGACGAGAAATTTCTGGCAAATAAGATGGATGTTGATGTAGGTGAAAAATTAAAGGGAAAAGAGAAACGAAGCAAGCTAAGATTTTAACATGGAATCCAAGTAGCCGGGAGAAGACCATGATGCCAAACTAGATGGTTTTAAATCTACCCGTGTTTATTTGTAAGGTTAAATTTAAGAAGGTTAAAATTAAATTTGGATAGAGATATTTTTTTATTAAAAGTTGTGAATGATGTGAAATAAAGTTAGTTGTTATATTGGGATATGTGAGGGATGTGATATAAGTTAGTTATTATTTTAGTAATATGTGTAAGATGTGAAATAAATTTAATTTTTAATATTAAATTTTATGTGTGATGTGATATGCCTGGTTAAAATTAAACCAAGTTAATTTTAAACTCCTAAACAAACGGGAAGTGTGTTGAGGGAATACAAAAAAGTGCCCATATTTTTGATATTTTGTAAAAAGAAGTATTATAAGATATGAAAGAGGCCTAATGAGTCCTTTTACTTGTATTTTTCTAGTGAAACCTAATTTGATATATATGATATCAAAATAGATCGCTACATCAACTTAAGAACACATGCTGATGAGAATGAGGCCTAACATCTCGTCTTTTGATCTTCATCTCGGTTCACGCTGACCATCACTTTTACGGCTTCCCTATGTACCTAATGCCTATTATGAGAGCTTGATTTATGTCGAGTCATGTGTCAATGTGGTTCGATTTTAATCACAAAAATCGCTCCGTAGAACTTGCATTAGAATTTGAATTATTTACATTTTGTGATGGAGTGATTGCTAATAACAATTGTGCAGGGTTTCAAGAGGTGACAAGGGAAACTTGTTTATCTTGAAGATGGTGGATCCATCCTACAGAGTCCCATTTTAATGTCAATGTAAGTATATGGTATTTTTAATTCATATTGTATTTCTATTAAAGTTGATGAAGGATTTATTGTTAGTGAGGAAATCACATAATTGAGATACACTGAAGAAATTTACTTGTTAGCAACTTGTAGGCTTTGTTATTGTGCCATATATGCAAATATGCAAATAAATATTTCATAAAAAAAAGCAAATAAATGAATATTGTCTTGTGCTTTGAAAAACAGGTTGAATTTTGAGCTTATTAAAATTTACTCGATTTTGAATCGATTTTCAAATTGAATAAAATTTAATTTCAATCAGGTAAGTAATTTTGTCTGTATTGTATATTCTATATATATATATATATATATATATATATATATTAGTAATTTTGTATGTTAATATCCCTTCATCAGATATGTTTAGTTATTATGTCAATTATGAGTTAAATTGATGTCATTTCATGTGAATTTACTTTTGATTCACAATCACAATCGAGTCCGAGTTTGAATCAGTAAAATACACACAACCAGATGCTCCTAAGAATTATTTTATATTTACATATAAGTTTTATTAAATAACTAATATTTACATATTAATTTGATTATTTTTTAATTTTTTTTTATAAATGTAATGAAATTTTTTGGGGGGCAAATCCAAGTACAAGGGATGACATTAGGGGAAAACGTAAATATTGAAAATTTGAGTGATTAACTCTTAATTTATAAATTTTAATAAAATTAAAATTAAATTTAAGATTAAATGTAGATGAAAATATTTTTATTAAATATTTTGAATAATGCGAAATAAAATTAATTATGATATTTCAACTAATTAATGGAATTATCCATGTTTTTCATTCACAATTTTGGTCCTGATAACAACGAAATCCAGTTTTTTTTCAGTTAGACCCACAGCATTTCATAATATTACATACCAGAAGTCCACATAATTGAAACACTGACCAGCAAATAAGACAGCAGACAATTTCACAACATCACCACACATAAATTCGTAAATTGCACTCCTGCCCATAATCTAACAATAATTGGCGATTACTTACTGCCACCAGCCGTTCCGCCGCCGCCGAAAGCCGCGTTCCCACCACCACCACCACCTCCACCTCCTCCCCCTCCACCGCCACTTCCGCCGCCGCCGTTGCCGCTGCTCCATCCGTACGCGTAAGAGCCGCCTTCTCCGGCGCCTCCGGCGGGCCCCGCCGTCCCAAATCCGAAGGCAGCGCCTCCGCCTGGGGCGGAGCCAAAGCCACAGCGGTAGTCACCGCCTCCTCCACTCCCTCCGCCACCACTTCCGCCGTTGCCGCTGCTCCATCCGTACGCGTAAGAGCCGCCTTCCCCAGCGCCTCCGGCGGGGCCGGCAGTTCCGAAGCCGAAGGCAGCGCCGCCGCCTGGGGCGGCGCCGTGGCCCCAGCGGTAGTTAACGCCTCCTTCCTGTCTCGAACCCGTCTGGAAATTCCACCCGCCGGGGCCGGCGCCGGCGTCCTGGTGGCCGGCGGACGATTCCCCATTCTTGCTGGCTTGACTTCCCATCAGTTTCTGATCGATGTAGTCAGCTTTCCCCATCAGTGGCCTTTTAATGCGGTGGCCTGTTGCTTAACGGCGAAGGTTTGACTTCATCTCAAGTCTTTCTTTAATTTCACACCCAAAGTTGGTGTTTATATTTAGGATTAATTACATTAGAGGGCATGAGCAATTGAGCATGGAGAATTTGGTCCTGATTGTTGCTCGATGATGGGATCGATATTTTGCTTGAATCTAACTCGAGTCGAATATATTGAATCAAGCCATGAGCAATATTTAGAGAAATAGGAGCTTGAAATTTTGTGAAAGGTAAAATGCATGATCCCATCTAACTCGAATCCACTTAGCATACTCTTATCGTTAAGTTTATTTTTATTTGCTGAAGGCTCCATGTATAAATGAAATGTTCTATTTTAATCAAAAATGATTACGAAAACTGACAATAATGTTTAAAATTTAATTTGCAACTAAAGTTTTTTTTTTATAAGTTTTGTCAATTTTTCAGAATTGAGTTAAAATTTATAATATCTGTAAAATATAATAATGTATACACAATTTCTCCTGATTTTTAAAATAATTCTCAATTTATTAGGGAATTTGAGTTGATTTAATTAAGATTTAACTAATTTGAAGTCAAATGTTAGTCGAGTTAAGCCATCTCAAATTGGAAAAGTTCAAGCCGAGTTTGAGGTCAAATTAGTCTATAAATCAATGAGCTAAGCTTGAGTTCATAACAACTCAACTCAAACTCGGATCATTCGTGCCCCTGCTGAGAATTGATGGGAACCCCTCACTTTTAAAATATCATTTCAATTAGATCCCAAGATGGAAAATATCACTTTTGAGGGTTTTTTTTTATAATAATTTTGCATTTAAAAATATCATGGATGTGTATAAGGACAATCACTAGTTTGTTTGTGACGACACTTTTAATTGCAATAAAAGATAATTTGTGATATAATTTTTTATTTATAATCTTGTAATATTACTAATTTAATATTAAAATTTGTATATAATATAATTTATATATTAATTTTAAGTCAGTTAGTTGTATAGGTGGAACAATGAGGGAGCTAATGATTAGAGATTCGTGACTCACGGTCAACCTTATAAAAGTCGAATGAAGGATGAGATAAAATACGACTCTTGAGAAATATTTCAGAGACTGCATCGAGAATTGATGATATAAAATGGTCCCAAACCCAAATGATAGAAGCAACTGTGGGGTTGGAGTAAGTGTGAACGATCTGTGGAGCCAAACACGACTTAAGCTTAGATCATTTCAATTCAATTCAAGTTTAATCTAATTTTTTTTTTAACTTCTAGCTAGCTTGATATGAGCCAACCCAAACTTTAATCTAGTCAACTCAAGTACTCCGAGAATTGAAATTTTTTATGAATAAATTATTTCTAATAGGACTTAAAATTAAATTAATCACAACTACAAGATTATATAACAAATATCTTAATATTTACTTTTATATAAATAATAAATAATTATAATAAATAATTAAAAATTATTCATATTTTTAAAAAAATAGAGATCTAGCCAAGTTGATCCAATCTGATTATGACTCATAACTCAGCATAGAAACTCAAGCCAAACTCGATTTGAGTTAAATATTTAAATATTGAGCGACTATAGATCTTCAAGCTAAACTCTCAACCTTAGGCGGGAGAAAGGGTGGTGCAAAAGAGCAAGTTAAAAATGTTGGACACAATGCAAGTGCGCGATTTTAAAGGCCCAGCTATTTATAATTGGGCCTTTGAAATCAAAATAAACTTTGGTTAAAAATCCTAAATATTTTTAATCCAAAACAAAATTCCTAAATATTTTTCATCCAAAAAAAATCCTAACTTTTAAGCTGACTCGATTTCAGTACAACTTCTAAATTCTGGGAGATAAAAGATGATCATCCAGTCTAAATTTTTTTCTGATTGTTGATATAGTTGTTCTAAATGTGAATACCTATATCATTTCAATTCATCTCGAATCATATTTTGAGCAAATTAAAACTCAAAATATCGTCAGTTTCAAGACCAACCACCTCATAATTAAATTTCGGATCGACTCAACTTCAAGTTGATTAGAAGTAATCAATTTTAACATCTTGAATCAAGCAAACAATCTACATAATTTAGTTATACAAAATATATAAATTTGCATGTGAGGATATAAAGACACCACTGCATCAACCTCCAAGATCTCAAAATACAGATGCAAACCTCAAGGACCTTCGCACAACAAAAGCAATAAATTTGAACAAACATATGTTATTGAAAAAAAGTTCTTCGAGAAAGTGTTCCTCGAAGTTGAGGAGGTACTCTGACAAGTTCGCTAGGATAAAGCCGTATGCACAAATAATCGTTGTATAAGGTTAGTCTTGAAATTTTCACCTTTTATTATTTTAGTAATATGTGTAAGATGTGAAATAAAGTTAATTTTGAATATTGAATTTTATATGTGATGTGATATGCCTGGTTAAAATTAAACCAGGTTAATTTTAAACAGGTAAACAAACGGGGCCTCAAGGACTAACATTGTTAAGGTTCTACTGCAAGGAAATACACGTAAACAACAGAGAAGCTCATGAATGCAACTCATTTACTTGAAGAAGAAGGCATCATCCATAGGCTTATTTGAATGGAGTTCTAACAGACTAACAGTAATATATGAGGAATAACTTATAATCAACGTGTTCTAGAGAAACTAAAACTTCAGTAATCTTCTTTTATAGTGGAGTTTTAGCTTGTATGGTGCAGGCATACATGGTTTTCCGTAATTTGGCTTCCATGAAAACCTTGTTATTCTGTTAGTTTTGTTCCTTCGTCTTTACAGGGTAGGAGAAAGCTTTCATCTCCACTTCTCCTGCAGTTTCCTGACATTTATCAACAATCTTCATCCTCAGCATATACAATTGGTATCAAAAACATTCCAACATACTTGTAAGATGCTCATCCATCATCCTTATCCTCAACAAGTCCATCTTGGACGGTAATAGCATTACTTCACAATATGATTTTTGAATCTTTCCACCGACTTTGAAAAAAAGCAAGAGCGCAGTCTCCTCTCTATATGTCTACTCATTTTATTTGCGAACCAGCAATAATTTATCCCAGTTGGAGTAGAAGCAACTAGCAATATCTCTTGTTGTGTAGTCATTTTCCCGCACAGTCTTAGCCGTCCACGTGAAGGGATAGGAAGCTTACAACTCTTGTCCGCAGCCCTACCAATTGAATAGACACAAGCAGATGCTCTGTCAAATTGGGAGTCGAAGCAACTAGACAAACGGCCACCCTTGCCTGTCGAATAGCTTTTCCGAATAGTCTATTTGAACAAGCGCACCTATGGGATGTTCAAGTACTTGCTTTCTCTCTCCTCCCTAACATATTAATTAATATTGCTTTACTTGCCTTTACCCCTTTAGCATGGTGACTACAGCCACCAAGTTACCCTGGCTGGTGAGGGCTAATCCACTGGTGTGGTCTCCCAGTGTGGAAGCCCATGCCTAAGCAACCTCTTACACTCACCTCTTATAAAAATCCACATTAACCTCTTTCACACAAAAACTCACTCTCTCTCTCTTTATAAGCTGTTTGATAGGCATAACCCTCTTCAACTCCTATTCGGCTTGCTTTAGGCTCAGACTGTCCCTAACCTCTTTATCATGGCCAAGACCCACGGCATTCTCCCATTCACCTCCTCCTCCTTCCTTTCAATAGACTTCTCACAGGCTCTAGCTCGTTTATTTATTGCACTCCTGAATTACATTAAGCTCATTATTAGTGAAAGTCTTGCCTTTATCTTGTCTGAATCATATTTATTGACTAGTTTAGATTTTCACCCCAACATCTCTAAACCTTCTAAAATTCAATCCTGAATGTTAAGATAAAAGTATAAATGATGACTATTCACAGAACAAACCTGATATTTTAGAAAAACAACTATTTACCTCCACATCTATTATAATTCTAATCAGATCTAGCTCAGATCAACAAAGACAAAGAGTAAGATGGAAAACCAAGTTGACAAAATCATACTGACCAGGGCAGTTTGAATAACACTGTAACTTAAAATTTTGAAATCGAATCATCAGATAATATGAATACCGATTTTCAGGAAAAGAGGGAATAATTTCACATATTACATCAAAATCCTACATGTAATTCCTATTCCCTGAACCTCTAACATGTGGAGATTCTAATAGAAGGAAAACAGCGCCAGTAGCTGTAGCCCTCTTACAGTATGAAGGGCTTACAATGGCGTCCGAAGATTGATGGAACAAAAGACCCACTTTTTTCCCACCAATCATTGGCTGCCACAAAATCATTAGCTACGTTATCTGCATTCTATGGTTGAGCCATCAAATATCAAAAGCATAAGTTAAACCTAAGTCTACTATCCTAACATTTTAATTTCTTTTTCAGCAGGTTACCTGTAGACGGTCAGCATTGGCAATCAGGCATGAGATGATAAAGCTTCATTCATACATACGCTTTCTCTTCAGAAGGCTTGGAAATATAGCAACAGATCCAATCAAGAAAAGAACTACCAAGGTCTTGAAATCATATAGGTCTCTGACAGATTTAAGCTCCCCGAGAGCTAGACCAGCCTGCAGGTGAGTAATTTACCCGGATGAGAACTAGATACAAAGTTATCTTAATCATGTCAAATTTAATAGAACGTGGTAATAAATTCTGAGCATAACTGAGAGTATATGTGTTTGTCTCGACATAATTGATTGCTAAGGGTCTGAGTTAAGAGATGAATTGATGTTGATGTGTTCACATGTTTTTAGAGAAGAAGGGATGATACGGGGAAGTCGGATTAGGCTAGATCAATTTGATCAGAACCCAAGTCAAGCTACTGGAGTCCGGTCCAATCTTTTCATTATTCAACTTTCACTTACTATTATTCTTAACCATTTATTGTTGCGTTGAATATTATCCTGACTGATTGTTCCTAGTCAATTACCTAATCTGAGTCCTAGACCAATGTGTATTACATAGAGGTTTCCGGGGGTCTAGGGGAAGCGTTCCTGAATGGGTTTCGTTAACCGGTTAGTGAAACCCATTTGGTCAAGTGGGAAACCCATGTGTCAGGATATTTCAAGAATTTCATATCTATTTCAAAATACTATATAAATTCCAATTAGTTTAGACTGGGGTATGATTTTTTCTGAAGTCGAATAGCCACCCTTTCTGTCTCCATATAACTCTTCATTGGTTCTTCATGGTGAATTCTTAGTCTGTTGTTGGAGGATGTAACCCTAAATTGAGGTAACCTTCACTAAATCTCTATGTTTACTTACGTACTTTAAATTCTATATGCATCAATGATCTGTAATTTCACCTCCACATACCAAAAAAGGGGAGGAAGAAAGAGAAAAGGTGGATAAGAATATGCTGACAAAAGTGTTCTCCCAAGCATCCAAGATAAAGTTTTCAGGTAATCAATTGTAATCCTACTTAAGAAGGATCCTATAAGGAAAAATGACTCCTATAATCCTCCTCGATAAAGGTTCCTTGAGAAACAATTTTGTTAGCCTTGAGAATGGCTCCTCAAGAAAGGTCTTCTTTGTTTCCTCTCAAGGAATTCCTTGAGGCAAGTCATCATTTGTGTGCACCCCGAAGATGGGCATTGTGGAGTTTTCTGGATAACCGAGTTCTGATCCCTCGATCAATCGATTTTTTAACATGAAGCCTATTGAGATGGGTAACAATTTGATTGAATTCAAATGAAATGTTTTATGACATTCGACACCCCCTAACTTTATCATGATAACTAAAACATATTTCTTTTTTTCTATGGTAAGCAACATATTGCAATTTTTTAAATGTTGAGAGAACAATATACATAAGTTTAGATGAGAGGAATTCACTAAGAAAATTGTCATTTTAATAATATAAAAATCTTCTATCTACAACATAAACGTATTAAGAAACTAAAAAGTACTAAAAATGTACTGAAAAACTTAAAAAAAGTACTAAATGGGGAAGCAGAAACAATGTTCCTCTTATATAGAGAATATGATGCCAATATAACCAGGAAACTAGTAAAAAACAAAACAAAATATGTGAAAAAGAATATCTTCTAACAAGTTTAATGCTATAGTTTTGCTTGATTATTGAAAATAACTTACTCTGACAGTAATGAAAGATGCAGGAATAAGGCCAACCAGCGTTGCGAAGAAGAAAATATGAAATGGTATGTCAACTATTGGAGATGCCAAGTTAATAAATAGGTTTGGCAAGCTTGGAGTTATCCGCAGAAAAAGCATGTAATTAAGTAGCTTTTCCCTGCGCTTAGCAATCTGTATACCCATGGATTATCAATCAATATACTAGATCATTCATAATCTTTCATGCAAAGCATCCTTGAGTAATGGAAGAACATACCTCAGCCTGGAAATATCTCAGTTTTTCTGACCACAACCAGCTAGCTAAAGGCTTGCCAATAAGTTTTGAAATAAAATAGCAGGATGATGCACCTGAAGTGGCTGTGAAAACTACCAAAACAAGACCTTTGCCCACTCCAAAAAGAGCACCGGCCAGCAATGACATGAAGATAGTTCCAGGAATCATAAATGTCTGCATCAAAATGTATATTGAGCAATATCCCAGAATGAATTTTGTAGGATAATCTTTGGCATACACTGCAATATTTTCTCTGCAAAAGAATAGGGAAATATGAAGGAAATCAATAGTGCAGATCTGAATATACAACGTATATAGTGATGGAAACTATTTGGTATCTTATCAAATGTTAATTTATTTAATTATATGGTGAGTTACATACATGCCACAATAAATTTGCTTATTTATAATAATAACCTAAATTTTACACAGCACACACTGAAAAATGATTAACTTGGTGAATTCTTTTAACAAGGAAAATGCTATTTCTTGGGCTATCCTAATACTGTAATGTATGTCATATTCATGTTTTTAACATATTATGTATGAAAACATTACAGGATTGATTACTCAAATAATAAGTCATAACTCATACAAGCCTAGTAGATGACAGCTACTTGATGACACGTGGGAAAAAGAGAAAATAAGTAAAAGTGCAATAATGCAACAGAATCTATTATAATTGCTATCATGGTAGATTACATGAGAACATGTATAAACAAATGATAATTAGAGGAACAAAAAGGAGCTTCAATTCTATCATTAATTCTTTCAAAAGAAGAAAACTCTTTTTGAATTGATGAAGGATGGTATAAGAGTGTTTATACATTATCAACAGATTATTTAGATCAAGTAAAACCATGAAACAAACAAAACAGTCATGCCAAATATCCATCAAATATCTTTAGATTACAAAGATCTCCCACATCAAAAATGGAACAATGAATATCCTTCATTTGGTGATGGATGGATGGAAGAAGTTTATGAACATGTTATTGCTTTAAAATACTAATGCTTTCGAGTTCCTCACCATTCTTCCCCAAATACAGGAACTCCCAATAAAGGCTTTTTAAGCTAAAAGCTGCGCTCTTGCATCATTAGCCATGAAAAGAGCAAAATGAAAAGTCAAAAAACAAAAAAATCTCCAAGCTGACAAACCATTTAACACCTGATTACAATTGTTGGTATTCTTTTTTTTTTTAGGAACAAATGGAAGAGGGATTAAATTTTTCCAAAGAGGAGCTGAAGAAGCATTTATTAACAGTTGTCAAAGGACAAAATCGTAATCACATCTTAGCGTACGCATCACCAAGCTTAAAAGTTTAAAGTCAAATTTTGCCTTACATCACTGTTATCAGTCACTAAAAGTTCTGACATGATCATGAAAATCTAGCATTAAATGCCAATACCATATCTTTGGTTCTAAACATAGGATGCAAAACGAGAATATAATACTAGTTGCATGTATTAATGGTGAACTTGAACATACTCTAGGGTTACAACACATGGTTTTTGGAATACTAGTTCAGATTCATGTTAAAGGAGGAGAAAGAAAGAGCATTATTATTGCAAGCAAAACGCATCCTCCATCACTCCACTCTAACCCTCAAACACTAAACAATAGTGGCAATTCTACAACTATTTGAAGAAAAACAAAACCACAAGATACACCTTCCAAAGGGAGCTGCAATATCTACTAATTGTTCACCAAATTAAAAGCAAGTCTACAATGAAAAATTGTAATTTCCTATACATGAAGAACTCCAATTAAAGACAAAGAGCCTTGAAACACGAGATCCAATTTTTGTTTCCAAAACTTTACTCAACAGATCTTGTTGACTACCTAATCCTATGTCATTCTATTTTAGGAAAGAACATTTTGCCAACTGAGGAAAGCAACATCTAGCAATCCATTTTGAACCAAGTAGAAACCTCGCAGTTCATCGTTCAAGCTCCTTGCCTATTCACTGATCCTATGTCGCATGCTCATCGAAAATACGATTCTGCAAATTCGTATTTTGACCAAAATCAGCACAAATTTCATAAGGAATACGAGGTCGGCCTCCATGTCACATCCAATAGAAGACAAAAACAACAATACTTGTTTAATCAGTGAAAGAAACCTCACTTCAGAGCCCGAAGATCTGATAGATTCCGCGGAAGCCGGAGAATCTTG
Organism: Apostasia shenzhenica; assembly: GCA_002786265.1. Taxonomy (NCBI): domain Eukaryota; kingdom Viridiplantae; phylum Streptophyta; class Magnoliopsida; order Asparagales; family Orchidaceae; genus Apostasia; species Apostasia shenzhenica. The sequence continues at coordinate 1,066,410 of KZ451907.1, forward strand.
TCGTATTCAGCCTTAGGCATAGTGACGACGATAGAGATGATGCCAAAAATCAACGTAAGGAATACTGTGAATGCGACGGCCATCTCCCACCGCGAAAGCGGGAACCTCGCGTCCGACCTCGGCTTCTTGCTCGTCGGCCAGTCCTCTCCGCCGGAGACGAGACTCTCCTCGTCACGGCCGCCCTTCGGTGGCGCCATCCGAAGCCGGAGCGCGCGGAAAACGGCGAGCCTAATTAAAGAAAGCGCTCAAAGTATCATTCCCATACAAATGAAACCATCGAATATCGGACGAAGGCTTTGAGATTAGCCCCCGTTTACTTGGGATTTTTCGCCATCCGTCGAGAGATAACGAAGGAGAGGAAGAGGGATTCTCTAACCTAACCCTATTCGCCGGAGAAAATCGCCGGCGAATCGATGACTTTTTGGAAGTCGCCGATTAGCATGAAGCGGGAGGGTATATTTCCGAGTTTCATTCAGTGGTGGAGGAAGGCTGAAGGAAACTGGAGTGTTGGAGCTCTGAGATTCATTGTGCGGTTGTCCGTATATAAAGTTTATGCGAACGTTCAGAGCTGACGTTGGATCATGGCGGAAGGATCTTGACCGGTAATTATCGCGAAGAGCGAACGCATAGGAGCCGGAGAGAACCGTCCGTATATAAAGGCGCAGTCTGTTTCTTTCTCTACGCTTATTTTTCCTTGAACGGGCAAATTAATGAAGAGCGATACTTTAGACGCTGTGCTCAAAATAATTTTTTTTCTAATAAAAAATAATAATTTTTTTATGAAACGAAATAAATTATTATTATTATTTTGGAAATTGGAAAAGGAACAAAATAAATTATTTTACATAATAAAAGTGCACTTGTTTGTTAAAGAATAATGAAAGTGAATTGATAGCTACGAATGAAGTACATTATTTTTCCATCAAAAAAAGTACATTATTTTTTAAAAAAATTCAATTAACACATAATTAAAATTTTAAATTCAATTTATGGACTCATATCAGGTGTAAATATTATTTTAATGATTAATATTATGAAAAAATTTTCTCACAAAATGATTATAACGAATTCGTATCATATTCTACGGAATCATTAAAATAAAGAGTGTAACAAAAATAAATTCATATAATATATCATATGTATACATTTTTATCGATATCTCTATAATGGCATATTGTCATTATTGCATAATAATTCGTATAAAAAATATAAAATAATTGCCCACTAAATATCATAATGAATCTTAATTTTTATTGTATTATATTCCCATGCAATTGGATCTCATGGGCATTACTAAATAGAATTGCTATATGTACATATATAAATGAATATATATATATATATATATATATGTGCATTTATATAAAGATGAGCATAGATTAAGGCTTTGATTTGCTCTATCACGCACCGATTCGCAAATAATAGGCTAATTTTAGACTAATTAATTAGCAAGTTGAGGGTGACATTTAGTCTCAATACATTTTTTTCATAGCCACAATTATACTATTATCTGTCACGCTTTGATATGTTAATATCGGACTAATAGTGAGTGAATCACTCGATAGAGAATTGGAGATTTATAAATGTGCAAATCTCAAAATATTTTTTAATCCAAAAATTATAAAACAACAATAACTAATCTAAAGTCTCACTAAATAGAGTGAATTATATAAATTATCAAATAATAATTCTCTACTTAGTTCCAAATATGTAAAATCATTTTATATAATTTTTGTTATATTTTTTATCTAATTTTTTTTTATATGAGTAAAATTTAATGAATCAATTCTCCAAATTGTTATATTTTTATCTAATAATTTGAAACATTAATAATATGCAAAATATAATCCAATTCTTATATTAATACTATAATAAAGATAACAAAGATAATCATATTATCTACTAATCCCTCGCTTTTTCTCATATGCCATCTTATAGTGCTTGAAGTGTACTCGAAAACTAATAAATAGGTGAGTCCAATTGACTCCAAAGAGAAATACAGTCTAACATGAATAGCGTTCGTAATTATATCACGCGTATGTTTATTAGCATAAATAAATCATGTGCCATGCACATGTCAATATATGCCAGTTGCACTCGATCATTTCATATTTTAATATCTTTGATTTTTTTTAATTTTGTAATTAATTACTCTTTTAGGGCTTTGAGTTCTTATTTCAGGCTGCCATCATTTGCGGCGCAATTTGGCGTAATTCGGATGCGTTCCATGCAAATCTTGAATCCAAACTGGTTAAAATTGGTTTCATGATTTTAGGAACATGGACACGAGTTTCAGTAGAACTAAACTGGATCTAAACTAATAAAATTGGTTCGACTCTAATTAGGATCAGGTTCCAGAACTACTAAAGACTCCTCCCAATCTTTGCTTACTTTGCAGTGGCAATATTTATATCTTATAACTTCCCATTCATAATTATCAGTTGACATCTCTTTTAATGGAATTTAAGTCTGTCGGATTATTGAGTCCTAATCAAGTCAATAAGTATTCGTCTTGTTTAACTCAAGTTCTGGAAATCATTTTTTACATGAGTTAGATTAAGATTGTAATGTCTTATAATCCAAATATAGAGGTATTATCCGTTTTGACTTTAGGAAACTGCATGATTGAGCAGCTTTCCAATAGGGTTGCTCATCTTTATACTGCTCTGCCCAAGCATACTTAATTATCGAGCTTCTCATTATTAGCATCACAATTTTTTCCCAAAGTTTCCTCTACTATTTTGAATCACGTTATCTACTTATATAGCTTAAGATTGCTCATCTCTTTCTGATATTGAATGATTCATTTCTGTGCATCTCTCACCACTCTTTATTTAGCTAAGAAACTTGCAAGGAGTCTCAATTTGCTTTAATGATTCCCTTTTCTTGAGATATCACTTGGGGATTACTTTCCACCCCCTTTAGCCACGGGTGTCACAAGCCCACCAGCTTTCATCTAGCTCATTCTAGAACTACATTGTACTTTGGGTGGTTAGTTCTGATACCATAATATAACATCTTATGATTTAAATATAGAGGTATTGCCCGTTTTGAATTTAGGGAACTGCATGATTGAGCAGCTTTATGGGAAAATCAACAATCTCAGTATTACTTTGGTTCAAACATGCTAACTATGAATACTATATTGTAATATCCTATAATTCAGATGGTAGAGATGCCTTAAATCGTGCAATTAATGATAGAAAATTTCATAATTAATTGTGCTTAGGCTAGAGTAATATTGAAATAAGTGATTTCTCGGAAAGTACTCAAGTCACATAATTTTCTTTAAAGCTAAAGTAAATAAAACTTCTATATTTGTATTATAAAATGTTATAAAGATACACACATTTTAAGAAGTTTAACTCAATTGAAAAAGTATTACCTTTAAATGTACCCTAAAATTGCACTAAATTACTATGTAATTAAGTACAAATTGTAGTCCTCTTTGAGAATTATGTAAAATTAAAGTGGGAAGGACATTTTCCTTATCTATAGGACAACACCAATTGCGGCCTCCTTCACAATAAAGTTGGTGGCATATTTCTAAAAAAAATTCATAACTTTTAAAAGAAAATAAAATACCAATTATGTCTTTCGTGAGCTTGTCAGAATAAACCAACTGTAGTAGCTTGAAGAATAACAGGACCAGTAGTGGATAATTCCCCTTCTTGTAATAATCTTGGCCAAATTATCTGCCTCTTGCGCACCTCTGCATCCTTTCATATTGACTGCGAGTGTAAAATCTTCTACTAACATTGTGAATAAGTTTACTAGATTGATCTCTAAGACCAATTATAACTTACAACCTTGCTAATCTATTGGGCTTTTTCGAATCATCAAATATTATCTTAAGGCAATTTAGAGAAGAAAGATCTAATCGTGACGAAGACGAATAATTTGAGCCATGAATGCTGTAAGGTTCCCATTCCCTTATCTAAACTCTATCGAAATTTAGATATTAGCTTAAGTGACAAAGTACTATTGCATCATGTTAACGTGCATTCACCCATGTTAGTAATTCATCTGGTTTGACAGTCAGCACCTATCTTAATTATCAAAAGATTATAAAAAAATAAGGGATAATTACAATCAGGTCCTTGAATTTAATGCTTAATAACGCGCTGATTCACATTTTTAAAATTTAACACCGGGGTCCCTGAGTTTTAATAAATTATCAAATAGGTATTTTTAATTTTTTTTAAAAATTATCATTATACCCCTCGGCCTCTCTCTCTCCTCCCGATTCGGTGCACGAGCAATGCCGCACGGCCGCGCGGCATGTGCGACCCACCGACGGCCGCGCGTGCACGGGATCAGGAGGAAAGAGAGAGAGGGGCGGGGAGGAGAAAGAGAAGGCGAGAGCTAAAATGGTAATTTTAAAAATTTTTAATAATAAAAAATAAAAAAAGGACTTATTTGATAATTTATTAAAACTCAGGGACGTCGATGTTATAATTTTACAAATGTGAACCTGTGAGTTATTAAGTGTTAAATTCAGAGACCTCAGTGTAATTATCCCAAAAAATAATAATAAACTCAATAAAAAAAATTCTTATCTAAACTAAACTCACGTGCAGAGCACGTGGCCCTTTATAATTCCTGCGCTGTTCGTGAGCTGCTTCCTCCAATAATAATCCAAGCCTGCCCCTTCCCCACAAGTGTTGCTCCAGCGACAGCGCGCGAGTGGGATCGAGTTCTCTTCTTCTGCATCAATCGATCTTGAATTCTTGATCTTCACCTAATTGGAAGAGAAAGAGAGAGAGGGAGGGAGGGAGAGACTGCGGCAGAGTCTTGTCTGCGGGCATGGGGGAGGAGCAGAGCACACGGTTGATGCGCACGCCGAAGGAGGGAGAGCGCATTATCGCGCCGACGCGGCGGCCGGACGGTACCCTTCGGAAGCCTATTCGCATCCGAGCTGGCTACACTCCGCAGGACGAAGTGGCCATCTACCAGTCAAAGGGCACCCTTGTAACCCTCGCCCGGAGATGCTTTCCTCTGTTTTTATCCTTCTTTCTTTCTGTTCTTTTATCATCATCTTTCTCTCTGAACTTTTGTTTGCTTTTCTTCTTTCTTTCCCCTTTTTGGGATGTAATGCAGATAAGGAAAGCGCTGGAATCGCTGCCTACTCCGGGATACGATCCAGCGGCGGATGCAAAGACGAAGACGAAGTCTGCGAAGAGGAATGAGAGGAAGAAAGAAAAGAAGCTCCAGGTGAGCTTCTTTATATCCTTTTATTGATTTGTTTCGTTTCCATTCTTTCTTGAGATCTTCAGTAATATGGAATCCGGTTCTAAGCCTTTGGTAAAAGTCATGGGAGACTATGGATACAGTCGTGTTTTGTTTTCTTTAATGTTAAAACTGCCCAGGTGTTCTATTTCCCCATAAATTTGACAACATGGCTGAAGTTCATTTACCACGCAGTTATAGTTGTAGGAGAAACTATGATAATTAAGCAGAACTGTTGCAGTTTTAGTCTCAGTGGACTTAAATGTTTATACTTGGTTTAGTGGTGTCCTGCTCTACATTCTTCATCAGTGCAATCTTTCCCTCCCTTGATGTCCTTTTGCATCAATTGGTGACATCCTTAGGTAAATCTCACATTGGCAAAGCACGAGAGTTGATGGGTATATATGAAAACACACCTTTATCTGTAGATGCGTATTAAAATCATGAGGTTTAGTGGGTTAAAGGGGACAATATTTGAGCTATTGCATATGGTATTAAAGCTATTACATATTGCCTCTTGGGTGATGGTGAGGCAAAATTTATCAAGGATGTTGAGTCCTGAAAGGAGTTGTCTATAAAACCCAGGAGGGATGTGACAACCTTAGGCAATAGGATATATATGAGAACACACTTTTACTCTTATAGACATGTTTTAAAACCATGAGGTCTAGTGTGTCAAAGCAAACACTTTTGATAATGGGAAGGTCTGTTACAATTAGAATGGTAATGTTATATATTTACGGGTATTATGATTGAACTCTTTATTTGAATCCATTTCATCAAGGTTTCCCGGTTAGCATGCCTCGAGTTATTAGAAAGATTACTTTTTCTTAATTAAGTGTTATATCTAAAGTGTATCTATTTCCCCACCTCAAGATAAATGGTTTTTAGAGTAAAGAAATAAGAAAAAATAAGAGATTATTCATTTTGTAGTCTGATTTGGGTAGGCTCAACATAGGGAACTTCCTAGCCCCAAGAACTGGTTGGCCGTCCTAGTTGATGTTAATGCAAAGTTTGTCTCTTGATTCGATTCAGTGTTTTTGTTTTGACCTGCTTCAATTCATGATCCCACTTGCAATCATTTTCCTATCCTTCACACCCACCTTTTTTGCTAGAGAGATGATGAGTGAGCCATAGAGCAAGAGGAGGCTGGCTGAAATCTGCAATCTGTTAGGCTCCGCTGAATAACTTATCTTGCTTATGATGACTGGATTGTAAGTGGAGAAAAAGAAAATAAAAGATTAGCGGTTATTCATTGCTTATTGTTAGAGGTTAATCATTTTACAGATTAAGGTACCTTGCTTATCATTAGAGGTGATTCATTTTACATATTAGCAATAGGCTTAAGAAAGTATCCTGTATGGTATACATGAAAGTTTTGTCATGTTGCACCTTTTATTTACAATTTAATGTTGATCTGGGATCTTGTAGCATTTGTCGTTTAATATAATGTTGATCTGGGACCTTGTCTTAGATGCATGAGTGGTCCCATTTGTGTGAACTATTGTCAAATGATCGTACTCAGGAGATGGCGGACGTGGCACCTATAGGCGATAAGGAGGTGACATGATTGTACTCAGGAGATGCATGCGTGGTCCCATTTGTGTGAACTATTGTACAAATGATTGTACTCAGGAGATGAGGGAGAGATATTTAAGATGGTCAGTCCATCCTTAGCCTTGAAGAAGCTAGTATGTGAATGTGAGAAAATTGAAATCACAATTTCAAGGAGAGAGAAGGGATGACCAAAAATTGACTTTGGATATGGCCATGGCACATGACCTTATCGCATTTGTGTTTGAGAGAATGTTGCTTTAGATAGAAATGAATGGTGAAGAGAAATCATCTGAACCCAACAAGGTAGGGATTATGACTTTGTTGTTGTTGTTGTTTATTAATGAAAACATTCCATAAATATATGATATATGCATCTTTTTTCCAGGTGTTATTAGGGTCTACTTCTTGGTGTTGACCATTATAATTTTTTAAGTCCATTTATTGGATTTTTAATTTTCACTAATTCATATTTGAAAACCATGAATTCTTAAGTAGTTTGCAAAAAAAAAACCTTAACATAAATTGAATATAACAACAAACGCATAAGGAGTTGTCAACTGGTCGTGCACCTTTTCACGTGACCCACCCTTCCTATGATGTATTGCGTTAATCACCTTCAGCAGTGATATCTATCCCATAGCACTTACTAGACTCAACTTTATAGGAACCATTTCTATTACTTCAACAATCAGTCATTGCTAAAGTTAAGTGCCTTAGAGTTACTGTGTTTTTATCTAAAGTAGAACCAGAAGGCAGCAATACGAGGAAAATTCTGTGTCCTAAAAGATCAGCAAGTTATTATAATTCATAGCAATAACATGTTCACCCAAATGTAACCATAAACATAAATATGGCTAGATTCAATCTGATAATTACCTAATTTCGTGTGGCCAATAAAACCAACGCTTGAATGTTGAACTAACCAGAGGAATGGAGTAAGAGAGTGGAAAGGAGGTCCAACAACCCAGAGTTGCTTACGCTTTTTAAAAGCTTTATTTGATTTTTTTTTTGAGGAAAATTTGGTGGTAGATTCATAAAAGCTATACTTACGGAGAGACTTTTTGACATTAACCAGCACAAATTGTCATCCTTGATCCATTTGATGGACCTTTCATTTTTATTTGAATGGTAGGGTTTTTGAAATTTAATTCCTGTTATTAGATTCAGGGCCTGATTTTCATGTTAGCCAAGGAAAAATTGTTATTAGCGCCTTCTTTGGTGATTTTAAACTGCTTTTATTTATGATCTCAAATATCTCATTGATCAAGCTAGGAACTCTTTAGATAATCTTGGGTCATCAAGTCAAGCTAATATAATAGCTTGCCTAAGAATACAATCTTAGAACATGTTGTTTCAACATATCACACAAGGTTTCTTTTCTTCCCTGATGTCTGATTTAAATGCTTAGCACCAAATATATCTTATTCATTGGAAACTCAAAACTGGGAAAGAAACATGCGAAAGTTTGTTTTTGCACTCCTAATTGTATTCAGTGTTATATAGAAAAATTAATATAAGGCAAGGTTTAGTTTTGTAAGAATTGGTAATTTGATAGTTGTTAAAAACTATCAAAATGAAAGTTAATTATACAACCTAACTTGTAAGGTGACAGAGAAGGCACTAGAAAGGCCAAATGCTCAGAGCCAGAGATTACTAGAAATGACTTGAGTATTTTTCTCAATTGTTGTTGTTTTGCACAGTAGCATACTCTTTCTTCATTATCAATTATTAATATGATTATCATAACTATCTAGGGTCATCTGTTGTTCTTTTTCAATTCAACACTGTTTATTGTCCTAAAGTGATTTTCTTGATGAAGTATGCCTGGCTCGATAAAAAACCCAATATATTACCAAAGCCCTTAGAGGGTAAATGATTATTTATTTTTATTCTTCTGATGGGTTGAAGGATGTGGGTTGAAATATTCATGAATTAGAGCTCATGTTTTACTCAATGGGTCATTATTACTAGAGCTCCATTAGGTTATTGAAGCTCCTCCCACTTTAACTTATTATTTCTTTTTGCGTATGTTGATGGAGAAATTTGTTTGCAGAGAATCCGGAGAAGATAAGAAAGTGCAGCATGCCCTTGTTGACGATTAAAAAGAGAAAACAAGGGAGAAAATAGAGAAAAAAAAGTAGGTTTAAGATAGTTTGGAGAGATTCTCCTACGTCCACTGCTCAGCCCAGCCCAAAAGATTTCACAATTAGAGAAGGGTTCACCGGATGCGAGTTACGGATTAGCATTGAAAGTAAAAAAAAGAAAAGGGATAGAGCTAAAGGAGGAGGAAGATTGTTAGAGTTGAAAGCCATTCCTCCCGTCCATGTCAATGTATTTTGACCACTTATTTATAGGTAGCAGTGATCTTAGTTGGCAGAGATTGAAGGTATATTCTTCCATAATTGTCTGGGCAATATTGAGATAGTGGTATAGTGCGATAGTGGAGGTTATGCTCAGACAATTTGTTATAGAAGAGCTCAAGGATGGACACCACCTCTTCTGTCAATTAAGTCCGTTAGACACAATAATGGCTGGAGATCCTTGGTCATGGGAGCATATCAAATTCGCAAGACATATTTAGAGATTTGTCAGGAGGTAATTGGTTTTTGGCTACATCTAACTTGGGAAGAACTTTGCACATCCCGCAAAGAACGGAATGCAACTGCACGATTCTTGTACTATTCATATGACATTGGCTTCTATCTATAAATGAGGCAAAGTGACTATACTTGAATCTTATTGGTATGGTGATGCATACATGAGTAGAAGAAAGTATATTGGTGAATGGTTCCTAGTCCAGTTTTGAATATTTTGACTATTGAGTTGATTATTGATCGCGGGCTCGAGTGCTCAACTACATGGACAATGGAGGTGCAAGTACGAATTTTCTTATAAATATTCACCTCCCAAATAAATAGTGCAATATTTTATATGTGGTGATTTATTTTGAAGGAGCAATTTGACGCAGAGGTGGGCTAGCGCCTTGGCGATGATGGAGGGTAGCTATGTTTGGCGCTATGGCAAGGATTACAGGCTTCTGAGGAGGGAAATAAGGGGAACCGCATGTGCTTGTTGAAATTTGACACATATGGGAGTGGAGATTGTCCCCTTTGCTCCCTATGGTGTTGAACGTGCCTTTGACGAGTGAGTCATCAACGTGTGTCATGCGTTGATGTTCTAAGTGACAATGTACTTCATGAATTCTACCATAAGATTGGCCTGAGCATTGACCATCTCTCCCAGCGCTTACCATAAATTATCGACCATCTCATGTAGATGGCCGACCTGGTGATCACAATAAGTAGTACAAGTGTCAGTATCTGCCTTACTGCGGGACTTTGAGATATGTTGTTCCTTCTGAGTTACTTGGCTGCCGTTTGTACTGCAAATGAAGGATTGGTACCATGAGTGTTTATCATCTTCTCATTCCTACATGAGAGCACTAGAAATTGTTGACAGAGAAATTTGTTCGTAGATTCCGGAGAAGATAGGAAAAGTATAGTGTATCCTTTTCAATGATTGAAAAGAGAAATCAAGAGAGAAAATTAAAAAATGGAAAAAATAGATTTAAGGTGGTTTAGAGAGATCCTCCTATAGCCCAGCCCAAAAGATTCCACTATTAGAGAAGGGTTTTTTGGAGGCAAAGTACAAAGTAGCACTTAGAGTACAAAGGAAAAGGGAGCTAAAGAGAAAGGAAGATTGTCAAAGTTGAAGCTTGTTCTTTTCGTCGCTATGGATGTCTTCTAATCCAAAGGTATGTTCCTCTAGGGATGGCAATTTTTACTCAAACTCGTTTAACCCGCCTCAACCTGCCCCTCATAGGACTAGTATGAGTCACAAAATTGTATTCGTGACCAACAACTCTCCCTAACATGTTATGGGCAAGTGGGGTTCGGGTATAATATAATTATATCTGTCCTGATCTGTGATCTGCTAGTAATTAAAGAAACTTTCATGATCTTATGATTAAAAATGTTTAAATATATATTATCTCTTTATTTTACTTAAAATAAATCATTAGCAGTGAATTGGGGCGAGGTTGAATGTAGCAAGTACAAGTGGTAGAAATGAAGCGGGATAGGGTGGTCAGGTATGGGTTTTGGGAGAAGCGTTGCAAACCGAGGTGGGCCGTGGCGGAAGTGGGCATGGGTAATGGTTGAAAGAAAGTGGGGTGAGTATGAGTTTTGGTTAACCCCACTCAAACCCTCTCCGTTGCCATCCCAGTTTCTCCATAATTGTCAATGTGACATAAAAATGGTTGCATAATAATGCGACATTGGAGGTTGTGTCTTGATAATCTGTTATAAAAGAGCTCATGGTTGGAGATCCTTGATTGTGGGAGCAAATTAACATCGTAGGGCATAAGCAGAGCTTTGTCAGAAGGTAATGTGTTTCTAGCTATATTTGCCTTAAAAGAACTTTGCAAATCCCACAAAGAATGGAATGCAATTGCACGGTTCTTGTATTACTTGTATGGCGACGGCTTCTACTTGTAAATGTGGCAAAGTGACTATACTTGAACTACATGGGTACAAGTCATTATACAAGAGTAGAAAGAAGTATATCGGTGAATAATTCCTAGTCTAATTTGACTGTTTTGACTACTGAGTTAACTATTGACCACAGGCTTGAGCACGACCATGTGGATGGTTGAGATGTAAGTGCATATTTTTTTTGTAAACAACCTATTGCGACGCTATACAAATTCCATTCTTTGAAGTTAGTGTACAAATTCTATGCAAAATATTTTTTGGAACTTGACTGTTCTTTCTATTCCTTGTTTTGACATGTTTATATATGCTGTTTTTTTTTTTTTTTTTTGCTATATGTGCTGGTTAAACATTGTCGTGGTAGGTCTACGGCATTAAATAAGCAGCTCTTGTTGTGTAGCTCACTACTGTTAGACCTATAACCATGTTGAGGAGCTTGCCTGTTCTTTGTTAAAAAGAAAATGTCAAACATTATACTGGCTTTTATGGATGAGCAGTAGGTTAGTAATTCCCCCTCTTCGATATACCAAATCTCATATGGATGCATTTCTTCATCGAGCATATTTACCCTTTTTTCCTATCTATTCTAAATTACTGGTTGGAGGTTTGAATAAGTATGATAGTTCGCAGGCGGCACTTGCGACAGCAGACGAAGGGAAGGACTTCAACTCTGAGGAAGCTGCGCAGTTAAAAGATGAAGAACCCTCTGGATCTGATCAACACAGGCTTGATCCTGTAGACTCAATTGCTACGGGAATAAGTAGTCTCTCCGTTTCCTCGTCAACAGAAAAAATGGGGAGTTCAAACCCCGGAGAGTCTTCTGTTGCAGATATTGATAAGAGAATTCGAGCAATGAAAAAGAAGGTAATAGATTGTAGCGTATTGGTTAACTGTCATCTTACTAAGAACCTGTTTATTTGTTTTCGTTGGGTATCCATAATTGAACAGGTTATATTATCATGGCTTATCTTCTCATGCTTCAATTTTTATCTTAATTATTAATTTCTCTATTAGGGGTGATATCAAGTCGATATTAGCTTGAACTCAAAAATTGGATTTGATGCTGGTTTGAAAATGGATTCGAACCAACTGGGTCAATCCAAATGTACGAAGAATTCATGCTTAAATTCAGCTCGATTATGATTCAATACAAAATCAAACAACTTTCAAGTGAATCTACATTTTCAGATATCACTCCTCTGCTATCCTACATGTGTTATCTTTAACCGAATGGATATTGTTTGCAGATTCGACTGGCTGAAGACAAACTAAAAGGCGAGCAGCAAGACGTGACGCCGGATCAATCGGAGAAGATGGCAAAGATCCAATGCTGGCGTGCCGACCTCAAAATTTTGGAGGATGCGAAGGCCAATCAGGCTACTTGAGAGTTGAGTTAAACCTGAATGTGTTCACTTTCTGCAGCTTTTTATAGCTTCAATAGATCAATGGCTGCAATCCTGATGTATTATTTCAGAATTTTGATTTTCCATCGAGTATTTTTACATGACCGGATTAGTGTCTTCTGGATTATGTAGAGTTTGGTGACTCTGACACTCATTACAATGTACTTTTATTCTGTTTGGAAGGTTGTAGTGCTAAGTTTTATGATATAACAATGAAAGAATTTTGAACTGATCCATTTTATGAGATGGTTAAATTTTGATAAATTAGGTATGTTTAAATATGAAATAAAATTATTTAATTTTTTATATTTTTAATTTTTTTAAAATAATAACTTAATTATAAAATTTAACAAAATCATTAAAACAAACAAACTTCTAAAAATTTTTGAGTGAGGAATTCAAATGAAACATTTTTTATTTGAGATAATTACCTACATGTTATTTTATTTAGTTTTATTTATGTGTTATTCATTCATTCTTAGTTAATTATGTTATGCACATTCAAAATATTACAAAATTTTACATTCACACTTGAGTTAAAACCCAATTAAAATTTATTTGAAAAAAAAAATTTCATTAGTAAATCATTAAAATTATATTTTTACTCTTAATGGTATATATTTTTTTCTTCCTCAATGCCACACTAAAGCGTTAATTTGTCTTAAAATTAATTCACATCACGGATGTCTCCTTCCTTTGTCACCACCTAAACATCAAAGTTTTAGGATTTTCACTCAAAATATATTTAAATATCCTTAAAATAATATGATAAATGGCTCATATTTTTTTATAACCTAATTATAGTTAGGTTATTGAAAAATTATGATTACTCATTATAATAGAAACAAATTAAAATATGTGTATGTAAAATTTTATAATATTTTGAGTGTGCATAACGTAATTAACTAAGAATGGATGGGTAATATAAAATAAAACTAAATGGTGTGGCATGTAGGTAATTATACCTTTTTATTTTTATGGGCTTACACAAAATTTTTATCTCAATAAAATTATCCCTAGAAACTATCACATTTCAACTTAAGAGTTAAAACTAATGATGTAATACATTTATAGAGTATGTATATATAAAATTTTCAGATCCTGTTTGTGCCTGTAAGCACGTATACACTCTTATACACCTATCAAAGTATATCTTAGGCCATGTTTGGCAATGAGCTAAAAATCATGGTTAAAATTAGCAATGACCACAATCTTAAATTTATTTTAAAAAAACTTAAAAAATTATTTTATATTTCATCTCACACAAATTCCAACATTAAACAATCACTTTATTCACATCCAACACAATTCTCAATAAATTAATCAACTTTACTTCACATCCTACACAATTTTTAATATAACCAACTTACTTTATTTCACATCATACATATTTTTCAAAAATAACTAAAAATTTCAACTAAATCTTTTTTTTTTTTTTGTTATTACCAAACATATTTTTGATTTCAGTGATTTGATGATTGAGCAAAAAGAAATACATTCCATTTCAATCTAAAGAAAACTTCAAGTAAGGATGTTCGACTCTACCTCAAGAATCAAGAAACTGACTCAGAATCGAACCAATAAATTTGAATCAAATCTAAATTAGTTCAGGTCGGTTTTAATTCTTAAAATATTCAGAACTAATTATATAGTTTAGCTCTTGAATCTAATATATTATTCTAATAAAACAGAACCAACTCGATTTAGATGAGCGACAAAATATATAACCTTAATGTAATTTTTATATATCATATTAATTTAATTTCTTTATAATTCTCTTTTAATATATTTTCATTATATTTATATTTTAATTTTATTAGTTTATATGATTTCTCTCCTATTCTCTTCTTTAAATTATTTCAATTGCAATATTTGCAAAAATAATGTAAAAGGCTTATTTTCTAAAAACAATTATGATTAAAGTTTTAATTGAACGTGTAACCTATTACTCTAATCTAGGTTCTTTTCTGTTTTACAATATCTAATTCTATCAGATATTTATTCTCATTAAAAAGGCATTCTTAATTTAAATATTATTATTATTATAATATTTATTAACAAATTTATATCTTTTGAATTAAAATTATTAATGAGATCCGAACCTAACCCGGACCCAATTGAAATCCAACAATTCAAATCTAAATCAAGTTTATAGGTACAGTGGAAACGAGTTGATTTAAGTCGGGTATATGTAAGTACAAAATCAAACCGAATCGATTCGTGCACACCTCTAGCTTCAAGCTAGATCAAATTAAAAACTAATCTACTATCTGTTTTACGATGCAAAATCGATCAGACCAATCACGAAAACAATTAAACTAATAAACAGTTATTTTTAAAAAAAATTCATAAGAATAATGCTATCAACCAAAAATAGTATTCAGCAATCATAATAATAAATTTATTTATCATGTAATTTATGATTATCATAAAACTCTAAATTTTATGAAGAAAAAAAATAATTTATTATAATTTTATAAAATCTAATATGTAATTTGATTTTGAAATTAAATTTGATGACACACCAGTTGGCAGTTGGACTGAGCACTCCAGCCTTTACAACAGTGCTTCAGGATAAAAATCATAAAACACAAAGCTTAGCCAGGTTGACTGCAGATGGTCTAAACTCTAATGAAGATAGCAGGAATTAAGCTCAATTACATCTTGCTGAGGTTAAACCCTCAACCAAAAATGTAATTTGTATTTTTTTTTTTTTAAAAAAAAAGAAAACTTTAAATAGACCTATGAATTTAAACTAAAATTCAACTTTAAGTTGAGGCCGATAACAAAAACATGCTCGTAATCTCACCCCCACACCACATCCAAAAAAAAAAAAAAAATCTAATACCACGCAAATCTAGCGAAAGAGGAACGCATCGGACCAAATAGCCATCGCCATCTGCCGATGATCTTGCTCCGGCGCCGCCTGAGACTTCTCAGGCGACGCAATCTCAGTAAATGATCTGCAGCTCCGTCGTGTTGAGCACCATCGAAAAAGCCATAGACCCTTCTGTCATGGTTGTATATACCATTAAAGTGATCCCTGTCTATCACATAATCTCCAAGAATCAAAGCATTTGGCATGGAAGACATGATCAAGCTGATGGCATCCTGCCTGTCTCTCTCTGTCACAAAATCTCTCCACTTCTTTTCAAGCAAGGGATCCACTTCCTGAGGAGGCTTTGCAAATGGGTGCTCCTCTTTGAAGTGTTTCTGGAGCTCGGAGTATGTACCTTTGAAGGAACAATAATCCTGGATACAAAGTCTGACAGATATGATAAGAGATAACAAATACTAACTTGGAGAAGGGAGAAAGAAAATTTATCAAACAAAATCAGCAACAACAAAGCCTTAATCCCAATTACTTAGCTACATGAATTTCTTTTGTGTATTCAGATCTATATAAAGCAATGCTCTCCGTAAGGAAAGTGATTTAAGGTCACTTTTTATGATCCTCAAAGTCATTTCTGATCTTAACTCTTCCTCACTTTAGAATTGTGATTTGAATCTCCTCACATTTACATACACAATTCCTCCAATTGTTGGTGATAGAAAAGACATTTGCATACTTGCCTCAATAACTTGCCTATTTACATATTAATCATCCAAATCATGGAATGTTGCATTAGATACACTAAGAACTTGTACATATGATCTTTTTTTTTTGCACTTTCAGTTATCCAGTATGACAATTGTGAGAGTATATTTGAGTTCCTTTAATTTAAGAAGGAAAAAAGTTATATGCATCACACTTAATGGGCTTAGTATTAAGAAAAGAAGAATTTAATTATATCAATTACTGGGATGCGTATTAAGAAAACGTAGTAATGATAAGATAAAAGCTTCCTGAGCAACTAAACGCAAACTCGTCCAACTGAAAAGTCATTATGTACCATCTCAACATGCACAGGCGCCCCTGTTCCAGGGGAACCATAAAACTAGAAGTCTTGAGTTTCTCATGTTCAGTCCCAAACGCAGTAAACCCACTAATCATGCTATTTAATAGCATTGATTACACACATAACAATAACAAAAGACAATATTAATATTTCAAACTCTAATCATGCTATTTGCATATATAAAACAAACAAATATAATTCAATTCAGGCCTTTAAGGTAAACCCATGATTCCATGCTAGATTCCCAAAAATGAAAACATAAAATTTGGGTCCATTTGCCCTTTTTTTTTTCCGCGAGGATCCTTTTTAACTAATTCTTTTGACCGTTAATTTGCTAGCATTAAAAACATATTTAAGTATTTCCAATTGCTATTATAACCTCAATTTTCTTCTTTCTCTATATCCTGCCTACAATAATAATTTTTAATGCTTAAATATACATTTTAATTATTTTTAAAAAGCAATTTAATAGCTAAACTTAACGGAATCTATAAAAAAAGGATCCACATGGGAACAATTTTGGGTAAGAGGAACCCAGACATGTTTTCATTTATATAGGCCCGCATGAAATTGAGAGTCAACCTTAGGGGCCTAAACGGAATTGCTCCTATTAAATATCAAACAAGTAGCACATTAGTCAACCTCCACTATATTTGCTACGAATAATTTGTTTCAAGCTTAATTTATTCCATCTCATAATGGTTGTCTCTTCATCATTTCTCATGCATTAGATTGCGCCTAAAAAATTACTTTTTAAGCAATGACATATAATTATTAGTGAATATATTCAGTATTAATTTGAGACGTAAAAGAAATAGAGGAATAAATTACACATTCTAGCCATCATTTAGTTGGAGAGTTATTTTTGGGCTAGAGAGAAAATATATTATTTTATATAGGATAAAATGCACCAAGGCCCTTGAGGTTGGAAAGAAAATATAAAGTGACCACAATTTTTAAAATTTTGCAAGAGAGGTCTTTTAAGTAGCATAGTAACAAGCAAATAGGCCTCCCATATTGGTTCCCACCTTTCTCATAATCATTTCTAACGAAAACCGTCAATATAATCTAAATACACTATAAAGGTAATTTTCCAAACGAAAAAATAGAATTTGTTTACAATATGCATCCAACCTCACATGTTTGAGTGCAATTTATCCAAAATATACTATTTTAAAATTATACAATTTAAAATTACAATTTCTAAAATGTTAAAATAAGCAATTTAAAAAAAAGTTAAATTCTCAAATGAAAATATTTAAATTCAAATTATAACTACATATTTTTTTATAGAAATTATAACTAAATATTAAAATTTAACTGTAAAATCTTACAAAATTAATTTGAACTTTATATTTTATATTTTAAAAAGAATTTAAATATTTTATTTCTTCTATTTAAAAATAAAAAAGGAAAAAATTAAGTTCAAATATGTTAAGTCAAGTCAGGTAGAAAAGAAATTTTAAAATCTAAATTTTAAATTTTAAATTCCAAAATAAATTTATAAATTTTCAAGGGTAAAAGCCCCAAGAAGAAATTATAATTTCCAGAAAGATTGACACGAGACAGAAGTGGTGTTAAAAATTTTCAGAAGGTAACATTATCATTTGATTAGATTTTAACAAGTCCGCAATGGGGTGAGACAAAAAATTAGCGCCAAACATTGCCTAAGGAATTTCTCTTATAATATTTTAAAAGTTAAAATCAGTTTGTATTCTTTCTCTAATCTCAAGGGCTCGAGTGCATTATACCCTTTTACATATATGATATGAATAAAATTATATTAATGTTGGGATTTATATAGGATTTGAGATAAAGTTAGATTTTTTATTGCCAAAAGTGTTGGGTGTGAAATAAAATTAATTTATGTTCGATCTGAATTTAATATTAAAAAAAATCCTCGAACTAATTTTGGATTTAAACCAAATAAGTGCTAATGAAATTACCAAATGTGCATCTTATGATGCTTATTATTTATTTGCATTATATACTTAACTAGTACGATTTGTATATTTAATTGGCAAAAATTTCTCTTATATCAGTAGTATTATGTCTATAATGCCCAGCCCAACATATTGTTTGCACTTCCATCAAAAAGAAGAAAAAACATATTGTTTGCATTTAAATAGGTCAAATGGCATGGCATAGAATCCAAACACAATAATACATCGTTACCTGCATGCAGCTCCTCCTTTTGTTGTTTAGGTATTCTCTTGCTGGCTCTACAACGGTCCAACCCTTCACCTGGCCTCGGCAGAGAGGGCATTGTGGGCACGAAAGCTCCAATGACTCTGATTTCTTGCAAGTAGCAGATTCAAGGCCCGCGGACTTTACATGACTGGTTGAGATGGACTCCGTGTATGCCTTCTTGAAAAGGTCCAGACAGTTAGAATGGTTGTAACTAGTATCGCACATGTAGGGGAGACAACCCTTATCATGTGAAGAGCATAAGAGAAGAACACCATTGTGAGGTGCTTCCATGCACACAGCACATGTCGCAAACTTCCAATCCAAACCTGTAGTTGATGATAGTTGTTTTTTCTTGATGCCATCATCCGTAACTCGAGTATTGGAAGCCACTTTGCAGGGGGTGAATCGACCCCCATGAAAAGAGAGATCTAGCTGCACCTTGGTCTTAACCATTTCTGGGAGACCTGGAAAACAAACAAGAGAGAAAAAAGTAATGAAATATAATACTTTGAATAGCTCATTAATACAAGCTTTCAAACAAAATATAAACTTTCAGAATTAACTTTCATTTCTGTGAAGTGATGCATGAATGTGAGAGTTTAGGCTGACTACTGTACACAGAAAAGTAACTAGCTTAGCAGCTAAAGCAGAAAATGAGAGAATAAAGTTTACATTAACAACATCCATCTTCACATACTACAATGAAATTTTGCTAGAACTGCATACAAGTCACTCAAAGTAGCATGTAAATAGACCAGGAAATTTCACACAAAACGGTATGACATCATCATTGATAAAAATTGTGAGGTGAGGACAAACATTGACACCATAGAAAAGCATTCAAGATTTTGATAACTGGTAGATATTACTTACAATCACACTTGGGTGTATTGTAATTCTCTGTCTTTCAAGTTATTATTACCTCAAACAACAAAACTAATAAATTCTCAACCACTCTCGACTTCTACTGTTGAATTCCAAAACAAAACCATTACTAACCAAAGCGTCTAAAATTGTTTTCACTTAAAATAAAATAGTCTTTTTTAAGGTTCTATATCTAGTCAAAACAGCTTTGAAGGTTTACCTTCCACCTTGACAGTATTTTTAAAGAGTAAACAACAATTGGATCCCTCTAATTTGCCCTTATATGCAACCAAGTCCTTATTGTTTATGAATTAAGCAAAGTGGTCCTCAAGATTGTGCAAATGTGCATCTGAGTCCTCAACCATAATAGAAAAAAATGCACATGGGAACAAACTAGAGAAATTCAGTTACTATTTTTAATATTAGGGATCAAGTTGCACATGAGGGTAAACAAGAGGGACTCACTTGCAATTCACCATATTTCAGAATGTGAACTCTAGTCAGGGAAATTACTCCCTTTTTTTCTCTTCCAAGGAATGCTTTCAGAAATATTTATAGTAGTTGGATCACACAACAACAACAACAACAACAACCAAGCCTTAATCCCACTAGGTACATGTTCACATATAATCTCCATGCTTAACATAGTCAAATTGTGAACAACTTCTGTACATGTTCACATGCAAAGACATAGTTAAAAGTTGATTGCCTATGGCTATGAACGGTCATGAACAAAATCACCTTCAAATAAAATTTAAAAAGTCACAGGAACAAAGAGGAATTGAGAAGTGCCTTCACACTAGATAATGCCATGACAAAATGAGGAGCTTTATAAATAAGAGATACTACCTAATTCCTGCATCATGCATGTCAATTTCACTTGTGGAGCAAAAAGAAATTCTTATATGGGCTTGGGATGAGTTGAAATCATTGAAGAATGATTCCACAGGAGGAGTATAGCATCCAATTAGGGAAGTAAACATAAATGAGATCAAAATTAATATTGTCCCTTATAAGGGATAGATCTTCAAAGGACTTATGGTTAGGCAATAAACTAACACCAAATGAATCCCTTAGTACGAACTTACAGATCAAGATGTCAGAAATGGTCAAAGAACAACCAAATTACACCAATGCCAACAACAACAGTATAATTCATTAAACCACATCAGATATAATAAACAGAAGAGGCATAATCTGTAAGCCAGTAGCAGATGCATGCAAAATATCAACTGCATAAATAAATAAATAAATAAACAAACATCATCTGAGAAAAAGGGGAATACCTACCAGCTTTACAAGCAAAATCCCGCTTCTAGGAGGGTAGCAGAAGTGACAGATCAAAGAACAACTGTGCACAGAAAAAATTGCTTCCAATAATATAGAAGTGATCTGAACTTACGTATTCTCTACACTTCCCAGTGTTCAAGTGTCATTTAAACAACTGATAAACACAGCAAAGCATGTGTAAGCACAAATGATCAAGGTAAGGAATAGGCCATAATAGCAATTATCAACTACCATCATGAGCTGATCACTTCTGTGTCATTTAGCACAGGTTCGTCACAATCACATTTGCAACCTAAAAATCGAATAGAAACCCCCCCGAGTTTCCATGGGGAAGTGCTCTAATTGCCCATTTTATCACGTCATGAAAAATTCGGAAAAACATGGTCAATCTTCGGATTGATGGTTCGGTTCCGTGAATGGTCCAGAAAGGGCTTCTGTGGTGGCGAGTTCCATTAGAGCATTAATCAGCATTTTAATTTTTAACCGAAGTACTTCCTACTCAGCTGTTCACGCATTCGTAAACACAATTACATTTTTCAGCTCAGCCCTAGAGAATCACCAAAAGGATTCCGCACCGGCAAATCCAAGCAAAATGAACACGTCCGACAAATGCATTCCAAAATAAAACCATCGAAAAAAGGAAAGCCCTAGTTCAACGTCAGTGGCGAAGAACTGAAATTGGAAGAAGCAGACGAATCTGCTCACAGAAATAGAAGAGGAATAGATGAGAAAAGGGAAAGATTGAGACCTCCTGGGAGCACGGAAGTCGGCTAGCGGCGGTGCTGGCAGCTTCAAAACGACGGCGATGGAGGACGGCCAGCGACAATTCGATGGAACACTACCGTAGGCCCGAGGCCATTGATTTTATACCTCCTCCCAGGGTCTGGGAGAGCAGGTTCCGGGTTCGGCGCGTGCAACGGGGCCAAAATGGGCAATTAAAATTTCTGAATATCATTATCTAAAAAGAAAATGTTTTTTAAGTTTTTTTTTATTTGAAAAGGAATTTTTTGAGTTATACCAAAAAAAGTATTCCGGTTCAGTTGCCGGACGAAACAGATCAAAATAATACTAATTTTAAAAAAAATAATAATAATAAATAAATAATTTTTTTAAATCATTCTACATAAATTGGGCTTGTTTGGTTGGAGGATGAATTTGGGTAAAGAAAGAGAAAATAATTTATTTTATAGAATTGATGTGAAAGAAATTTATTTTAATATTGAGAGGTGTGTAGGATGTGAAATAAAGTTGATTTTAAGGTTGGAATTTGTGTTGAATGTGAAATAAAGTTGATTTTTAAGGTTGAAATTTGTGTTGGATGTGAAATAAAGTTATTAAAATTTATAATAAATTTAAAATATTATTAAGATATTTTTTTGTCCATTTTTGGGCTCATGCCAAACAAGACCTAAAAATATAAAAAATATTATTTTACTTTACATATTCAAATCGAGTATTTTGATCTAAGATGTGAAATAAAATTTATATTTTTATTAAAAATTATTGAGTATGTGAAGTAAAATATTATTTTTTATATTAAAATTTATGTAGAATAATTAAAATAATTTATTTATTTATTATTATTATTTTTTAAACTAGTACTATTTTTGTTCTTGCGCCAAACAGGGCCTATGACTCACTTGGACGAGTTGCTCATTCTATAAGAGCTAGACAAGCTACTTGAGGATTTGAGCTTGACTATATTTTAATTGCACACTTGTTTGATTCGAGTTTTTTTTTAGACATGAAAAAAAAATATTTTTTAAGTTTAATAGGAGAGAAATTTATTTTACTATTAGAAAGTGTGTAAAATGTGAAATACTTTCAATTCTAATATTTATATTTGTATTAAATGTGAAATAAAGTTAATTTTTATAGTTAAAATTTGTGTTGGTCAAAAAACTTCCATCTAACCAAACGAAGATCTTTGACTTGTAGGCAGACTGTTGTAGTTAGTGAGCTACCGTTAGAGAACTAAATTGAAAAAACTATGAATCTCCTGTTAATGAATAATTATTGCGTGCATTTAAAATGTAAGAATCCAATCACCTGTAAGAGAAAAAGGTGAAATAAACAGATACAATAAGAAATAAATTTGACAAAGAATATAATATACGTGTATTATTAAAAATAAATTTAACATACTATTAAAATAATTTGTTCATATTAATAATTATTAAAATTTTAAAACTCAATTTTAATTTTAATCACAAGTTTGCAAGTATCTATGTGGCAGTTTCAAATTCGATAATTTTGAAATAAATCTAGATACTAGTCGTGAATTTTAAATTTTGATGCAAGAATTAAAATTTCATGAAATTTAAAAAAAGTTAGAATTTCAATCAAAAACTTGCAAATGTCGGCTAGTTTAAATCAAAACTTAAAAGGTTTGATTGTTAATCAAAACTTTTGAGTCTTAATCCCACTAGGTGAGATCGGCTACATGAATCCTTTGTTTTCATTGCGTTTTATCCGTTACCAAATTCTTATCTAAGTTTAAGTAACTAAGATCACTCCTTATAATTTCTTGTCATATCTTCTCTGAGGCTCTGTTTGGTAATACGAAAAAAAAAATGTAGTTGAAATTTTTAGTCATTTTTAAAAAATGTGTATGATGTAAAATAAAGTAAGTTGATATATTAAAAATTATGTAAGATGTGAAATAAAATTGATTGATTTATTGAGAATTGTGTTGGATATGAAATAAAGTGATTGTTTAATGTTGAAATTTGTGTGAGATAAAATATTAAATAATTTTTTAAATTTTTTTAAAATATTATTTAATATTTTGATCATGACTAACTTTAATTATAATTTTTAGCCTATTGCCAAACAGGGCTGAGTGTTGCTTGAAACAGAAAAATATAATTAAGTTTCAAATTAATTTTGATCAAAACCAAAATGTAACTGCCAAAACTAACGGTTTCAACCAACACTTACAACAAAATAACATTTATAATAAATAATATTAATTTTGATGCATGGAGACCTCCAGTGGGTTCACAATCTTGAGAGAACTTCAAATACTCGTCTGATTGTCTTTACATCTTTTTGAAAGTAAAAAAAAAAAAAAACTGCTTTCGGTATATCACATTACGCACAGTATCTTCATAAATTTCATACAATACGATGATTATTTATTTTTTTGAAAAAAAAATACATAGTAAAAAATGTGACATTTTTGCAACTGATCATGATCAACTTTTTAAGTCTTTTGCATTCTGAACACAATAGTAGCAGCAGATGAACATATATAATTTCTGATATATATAAAAAAAAAAAAAACCAATGCCAAAAATTTCTTTCTTATAAGAAAAATGATTCCATAGCTGAGCATTTTTTTTTTCTTCCCTCTAATACTGAACCTGTCATCTTCTACTATTTCTGTCACTCCCATCCAATTTATAAACCAGAAAACCCCCCCTCCAATTCTCCAAAAGAGGGGGGGGGGGAAAAAATCTTTTGAGGGAGTAGGCATTGCATCTTATTGCATGTATATTTTTCCACATTCTTTTCTCAAGCAAGAAGAAACAAAACCTTGCTCCCTCTATTTTTCAGGAAACTCAAAGCTTTTTTAAGTACTAAAAGCAATTGTAGAAAAATCACATTCCACTTCAACCTCTTGAGTCAGATGATGAGGCAGCTGGCATTAAATGATAGCTAGATCTTCAGCTTTGATGCAGGAACCTTCTTTTTATACTGCAAATTAAAAGACAAAAAACACTCAGTACCCCCCTCAAAAAAAGAAAAAAAAAATAAAGAATGATGATCAGAATGTAAATTTTTTTTTTTTTTTGAATGACCCCCTCTTATTTATGTTGGGAGTTTTTGAAGGAGAAATACTTACATGCATTCCGTGTATATTTCAAGCACACATGTTACAAATTTCTTAACTGCATGTATGTTTTATTTTAAATTTTAATTTTTAAAAATGAGTAATAGGTCACAAATACAACTAACAATAGAATGCTTACACATTTCAAAAAAAACACCCCCATTGCATCTCAATTCGGGATCCCTATGGAGAAAGGTGATGGACATAACCATTTTAAAAGTCTCTCCTAATCTCATCCAATAAAAGTGAAATCGACACCCAAGCTTCGAGAAAATCATATCTATTACAGTCCACACTAGTGTGATTATTTCATCCACTTATATATCTCATCTTTGTCAAACAAATCATATGGAATTTTGCTATTTATACGCCTGATTCTTATTCCCACCCAACATAACTAATCGCTAACACTTTTATGAAATTTTCATAGAAAATGATCATATTTGATAAAGAATAAAAATTTATTGAATGAAAAATCCGCATGAATGTATACCTCTGAGAGAAAAGATTCAATCTCTTCACGTGTCAAAGCTTCTTCCCCAGCATTCTCCTCCCATCCAAGTGATCGCAGAAAGGCTGCCTCTTCCTCATCTGTAGCTAACTTCACAGGCTCTTCAGGAACATCACAGCCTACAATAGGACAATTCCCATTCTCCGCCAAAAACTTTGATGTGGTGATTGATGAAGGCTTCTCCTCAATAGAAGCTGAATTGTTACCAACCTGCCCACCCAAACTCTGTGAGTTCGAAGATGAGTCAGTGCAACTGGAGTACTGATCAGCAGTAGCTTGCTGGCTAGCAGATGTCTTCTTTCTAAGGGAATTGAAGAAGTCATTTCTATTTTGAGCCTGAGAAACAGGTTTCTTTTCTCCAAATTGAGTCAAATATTGGACTCTTCCATCAACTTTAAGCTTTGGGTTGATTAGACCGTTGACAGGTTTTATTGCTGCAGGGGGAATACCACTAGGAGTGGTTGGAATTCTGCCGACATTCAACGGGCTTTGACCATCATTTCCAGTAGGAGATAAACCATTCCTTTCCCTATTCAGTACTTTAAAATTCCCAGGTTGGGTAGTTTTTAAACCATCAGCTCTAACACTAACAGCAGAACGAAGAGTATGACTGACAGCCTGGGGTGAAACCTGCAGGCCTGCTTTTGAAGCATTATTGTCTGCAGGTCTTGTCCCTTTAACTTTTGATTTATCTGCTAGATTGATACCCTGAAAAGAAGTATTAGAGGGTGTTCAGAAATTTGAAATTATGAACATCTTCCATAAATGGCTTGCAACTAGAGAACCTGATGAAGACATTAGACAAATGATATGAATGACTGATACATTCGTGTTTCTTAGGGAATTCTTTCACACAACTAAGAGTGATTTCATCCATACATCGCTAATGGCAATCTTAATACATGAGCATAAAACAATTTTATTCTCGAAGTCACAAACATTGCAAGATAGATATGCCCAGACACATGTATACATAAGAGAATCTAATGCACTGAATCTGTCATGCTCACGGGTATTGGATTTCAAGACATAATCCAAAAAAACAAAATACACACTACATCACATTTAGCAAACTAAAGAATCAATGGTCCGCTTTTATTAACTAACAAACGATTAAGCATTTTATTGTCTATCAAAGTCATCCAATGCAAAATACTGACGTGCTCTATCTTACAAAATCAGATAAGTAAATATCTCCATCTAACAAAGCGCATCACCAAAGGCCCATTAAGAACCTGTGCTATGATTGTGTCAGGTATATCTTACGCACATCCAAACGCAGTGGCCCATATCCTCGGTATCTTTGATAGACATATTGTTCAAATTCTTTAATCACTTCAATGGTTCAATGTTAATGTTCACGTTCAGGAAGCAATATTTATCTAAGCCTATGTGCCGTAATTTCATCATTTATCTGGCCTCATAAATTGTATGCAGCATGCCTTGTGCCATTATGAGGTTATGCCTCAAAAACATATATTTAAGCATCAAAATCACTTCCAAATTGTCACATCGGAAACAATTGATGACCATCTCAAATATTGGAGGGCACCATTGTGACCAGCTTTGCAACTTCTTTGAACATCAAGCACATACCCTGAACTTCTGTAAACAAATCTAAAATTTCTAAGCATGCAGTTCTAGGTAAGGACTCATTGGTTCATAATCTTATATAACCTAGTTGCTTTTACACCTCACAACTTGGTGCTCATCTAATGCTTTGTGATCAATCAATTTTGCATTCGACTCTAATATGACGATCTACACATTATCCTTCCAACTTTGCCAGATACAAAGAGAAATATTTATAACTCTACTTCAAGTTTGACCAAACCCACACAAAGTAAATTGTAAGCCACTAAATTTGGGGTCCATGTCATATATATTCTTGTCTCATAAGATCATCAATCACCTTCCAATTATTTTATGACACCATCATTATCTTTAACCAGCTACTTATGGGATCGATTATACAGTACCCCTAAAATATTTATGGCATTCCCACATTTGATCAAATTCATCATGATATTACTATAAAAAAAAAAATCATGATGATATTGCTGATTGAAAGCTCTATCAACATTAATAAGGTATCAGAATAAAGATAACATACACGAAAACCCTACACAACCACCCAGTTAAATATCCATAACAAGAGAAAACGTCTAGCAAACGTGAACTATTAGCCACCAAGCTCATAGTGACCTCCTGAATCTTAATATATACAAACTCCCTGAAAGTGACATTCCGTAATAATTGTTGTTGCCCAGCATCAATTTTTTTTTGCAAAAAGTTGATACAAGGCTTTGAAAAAGTAAAAGGCCTGGAAAATACAACAGGGTGGCGCCAATAGTTAGCAGCAGCAGTATGTTCAAACACTATCCATAAGTAGTTACTAGTTAGTCACCTGCCATATCAGAAAGTAATTATATGATACCATGAACTTTGTATACAGATGATTTGACTGCCCAATGTAAGCAGCCAAAGTACATCAAATATTTCTGATGTACTGTATCAAGTATAGGGAAATATGAGGAAGATATGGATAACACCACTGTCCATCATCAGAGTTTAACATGGCTAACTATTATAGAAGCTCACCTAGAGAAGAATATTGAATTGAATCCATGCTGCAAAGCAAATTAGCTTGCACGTGAGGGGCGCGTAAGAACATACTATTAATCCTAGGCCATAACTTACAAGCTTAAGCATTTAGGTTAGTTGGTAACTAGAGATTAAACATTATGTTACAGCCAAGCATCTCAAGTTCGACCCTTGATGGTGACCCCCAATTATCCTAGCATAAGGTTGGACAAAAAGGACCAACATTGAATTGAATCCACAATGCAAAGTAAATTAGCTTGCACATGAGCAAGTGTGCAAGAATCTTACACTACTAACCTACAAGTTTAAGCTTTTATGTCGGTTACCAGAAATTTAACAGAGAACTGACTGTATATGTACAGTATAAGCCAATTAGTAACACTGGAAGCATTTAAGCTACAGTGAACTTAAAAATTTTCTGCCTTCATATCAGCCAGCTTATGGAAGGCATTTGGCATCTTAGCAATTTCTTGAACTACCTGGCACACACGCATGTTTGAAATGTCATCTTCAAACCACTCATTCCTCCAGCATCCATGAACACATCCCTGGATAAGCAAAGGCATACCTGTTTATAATACTTTTTCTTCAAACAATGACAACCAGCTTAAGAGCAGATCACCTCACCATAAACACTAACATGACATTTTCCTTATTAACCCAGGTGCTTGAAAAGGTATCTGCCTTAGTCGCCATTAAGGCGTAAGCCACTTGGGTGTTTCTTCATTTGCATAATCACCTCAAATAACTATGTTGGAAGCTATCTTTACACATAAAAATCAAGAAACGATTTCAAAGTGCTTTTGTACACCTTAGGACAATTTAAATATGTATTCTGCCACTTATTTGTGTTAACCTCAACATGTTTTTTCTTCTTTTACTAGAAGTAATAAATAATAGAGCGCCTTAGTTGCTAGAAAAACGCTCTAAGAGAATTATAACATAACATTCAAGCACTATCTAACCATCCCACTATATTACAGTCATGTAGTAGTTCTGTAAAAGGATGAAAGCTCAATCTGATGACAGCAATTATCTAAATAACAATTGAACAGTTTGATTTTCAAAAAGATTTGTATCTTGTTTTAAAAAATGTACAGGCAGTAATTATGTAAGGTGGGACATTCCTAATTCCAGATCCCCAACAGCATCGCAGTCATCAGGCAAGGACAGCATAACAGCATCATACTCATCACTAATACAATACTAATACCCAAAAGACTCTGCCAACTAATAATGTAGTGGAATAAAAATAAACAACACCATATTAAATTGCGGGATGCCGTACATAGGATGAAAAGTAAAACATGTGAGCTAAGCTAAAAGGGCAATACCCTAGTGCAGAAGACTGCTATACTATTGATACATCAAAAGGTTTATGAAGCAGCCTTATGCATAAAAAATAGTAGGCCTGTTTCAAACATTAAAACCTGACTTGCATGTTTCACTGCACAACTGAACCATTACATCTAGATCTCAGGTGGCACGAATAGATTAAGAATGATAAGTAAAGAGGAAAAGTGTATTCATGTTACTTGAGCAGCTGCTGAACACAACAAAAAGTAGGGTCTCAGCAAGTTCAACAAAAGGTACATGGGAAAAGGTTTACAGAAGACCAGCAAGCAAAGTCATGAAAATGAGTATGGACCTTGACCAGATCTTAATATAAGCTACGTAAAATAAAGAAGAAACTTTGTTTTAATATGGCTTAGCAAAAGGTCCTGTATTCAGTAGAACATTCAGCATCGAGTATGCATGCACTGAAACAGCAGCCAAAAAAGTTGCACATGCACACCTAAAAAAGTATCCGACAAGAACCATGCTAAAATTATCCCAGAGCAACCTAGTTTCCCAATCTTAGAAACTTAGATCAGAAAACTTCAGCAGTCTATAAAATCACACATGTCAATTGAACCTGGTGTAGCTCTAAATAAATTGACAGTCCAAACTATTTTATAAGCAAATCAACCTATTATACAAACTGCTGCAGTTGAAATTCACTGAAGTACAACAGGAATAACAAAACCTAAATCCAAAAGCTTGTTGGCATCGGCTACATATCATTCAGCTCCATTTTAACCGACACTCGTTCTCAATCCAAATGAGCAAAGTTCATGAGTAATGACCAATCCCTGGTCATTCCGGGTCCTCCCATTATTTAACATTATAACTAGGATTCCCTCACATTGAGTACGAGGGCCTCTATAGGTCAACTATAGGCACGAGCATACCACCTTTAACAACTTCCTCACACTCACCCTCTCCATGACAGACTTTCATTGTGGTATACTAGCAATCACTTATCCATCTTACCATGTCAACTACACTGACTATAAAGATATTGTCACTGTACTACCCAACACTGACTCACATCTAACATAACTAAATCACATCTTATACAATTTTCTATTCCACTTAACAAACATCTTCCTCTCATATGGAACTTTTGCCACACTCTTTCATTTTAACCATTCCTACCTTGATTCTGCAATTGGAAAGCTCTTCTTTACCCCCTTCAATATGAAAATCCGTACCAAATCTAATTAAGATTATGTACAAACAAATAAAACTTATAAAATAAATTGGCAAGCCCAATGAAACTACACAGATGAGAAGGGAAAGAACAATTCCAACAGAGAAAGCAATCATTAGCTCCATCCATTAAACATCTAAAACATGAAATAGGTGATTAAAATGCATCAAATCACAAAACAATGTACTTTTTTTTTAATGTTGTGGACTATAAAAATTTTTATTTGACTTCAAAAATGAGTTCTTGCACTTTGAATACTAATGCATTTACCAACATAACTATTCATCATAGAATGGGGAAAAACATTAAAACCTGAACATCAACTTTTGGTACATCGTTTGACTTGAAACAATTATTGCTGGAGGTAAGCTATAAAAAACAAAACAAAAAAGAGGAAACAAGCATATAAAGACAACACACATCATTAGCAAAGTTAAGATAACGAGGATAATAAGCTGAGTTAGCCTTCCCCTCCTTTTACCAATTACCAAAGAAATCACTGATAATTCAAGATCCTGGATCTGATTTTAAAAAACTAGAAAGAAAAAGATAAAAATAACAAATCAAGGAATCCCGTGGCAAAACTAATATGTTTAGTACTGTTGCCGTCATAAAAAAAGATACGCCACTCAATTGGATAATGCAATGTATGAGCTTGTTATGAAGCATGTAAAGCAAAATTCAAATGCAATAAGTAAAAAGACAACAACAACAACCAAGCTTTAATCCCACTAGGTAGGGTCGACTACATGAATCATTTATTTCCATTGTGCTCTATCAATTAACAAATTTTTATCTAAGTTTAAGCAACTAAGATCACTCCTTATAGTTTCTTACTATGTCTTTTTTGGTCTCCCTCTTCCTCGTACATGGGCAAGATCCAATAACTAAATTTTTCTAACTGGAGCTTCAATCGGGCTACGATTTATATGTCCAAACCATCTAAGCCGACTTTCTTTAAATTTATCTTCAATTGGTGCA
The DNA here is from genome assembly GCA_002786265.1 of Apostasia shenzhenica. NCBI lineage: Eukaryota > Viridiplantae > Streptophyta > Magnoliopsida > Asparagales > Orchidaceae > Apostasia > Apostasia shenzhenica. The sequence continues at coordinate 1,097,796 of KZ451907.1, forward strand.
ACACCAACTTTCTTTCGAATATACTCATTTCTCATTCTATCCTATTCGTGTATATCCACACACCCACCTTAGCATCCTTATTTCTGCAATATTTATTTTATTTATATGTTTCCTCTTTGCAGGTCAGCATTCAGCACCTAAAAGTTTTATATATACGACGTGTAATTAGTGAGGAAAAAAAGTTAAAAGTATTTGAAATGTTATATATATATATATATATATATATATATATATATATAGTTAAATGTAAGTAGTAAATTTTTTGTAAATGATGTTTTTTTTATATTATCATAAAAAGCTTATTCTTTTTTGGGGGGGTTATGAAATGCTGATTCTTCTATAAAAAATGATTCTTTAGATTGGTCACACGTGTCATACTAGTTTTCACTCATTCATTAAGTTCTTACCCACCAAGGCCATCTATATTAAATAATAAAAAGATAGGAAAAAAAAAGTTACATTTTTTTCGAAGAATATTGAAGCAATTATTGGAGAGGTTCTTCTCTTTCAATCAACATCATCTAAAATAGCTAGATGAGCGAGATAATTTGTAGCATTATTCATATTTCAATTGACATGAGTAAATTTGCAATAACAAAAACAAGATGTTAGTTGAACTATATCATTTATTACATTATCTCTGTCATGTTGAAGCCCTTTATGTCATTGCTGGTCTTACTACAGTTTTATAAAATTTACCCTTAAATCTACATGAAATTTTTCTATCGCATAACACACCAGAAGCATTTCTCTATTTTACTCATCCTGCTTGAATCTTACTAATGTCATTATCTATTTTACTGTTATTTGTATGATTGATCTAAAGTATCTAAAACGCTCACATTTCTTGACAATTTGATCACCAATTGTTACATCACCAATATAAGTGTTTCTTTCTTTACTAAATGTGCACTCTATATATTCAATTTTTATTCTACTAAGATGAAAATCTTTACATTCTACAGCATTCTTCCAAAGCTCGAGTTTCACTTTAACTCTCTTTTTAGTTTTATCAACAAGAACAATATTATCTGCGAAGAGCATACACCAAAGCACCTCATATTGGATATGTTCAATCAAGACTTCCATAATCAAAGCAAAAAGATACGGACTCAAAGCCGAGCCTTGGTATAATCCAACTGTAATAGGAAAATCCTTAGTCAAACCTCCTTGTGTCCGAACACAGGTAACAAATCCTTTATACATGTCTTTAATAAGTAAAAAGACAATGAGTAAAATAAGATGAATTCCAGTAAAGAAAGAAATACCTACCAGTAAACAATATAGCTTATCAAAGATCACTAAAAAAAAGAAAACTATATACACACAGAGAACCATATAAACATATTTTTGATCAGTAATAAATTGCAGCATAGTTAGAGCGGATAGCAAAGCCATGCTAGTTTACACTTGCATTGCAGATTTAAGAAGCCGTATGTTCACAAGTAAATGAAACGAAACATAGATATAATATACCTAATTTTTATGCAATATATAAATCCCGAGCACCAACACATGAAAAAAGAAAATGAAAAATAATTGCCACCTACCAATGTTTTAGGTGTCATGGGTATAAGTTTCAATACTTGCTGACGATGCAAATCCTCAATTTTTTGGGAGTCGCTTGGTAACTGCCACCACAATAATATAATTCAGCATTTAAACAACAAGTTTTGCCCCAAAACAGGTAGCATCAACCTGAAATTACCTGGGTTGGTACTCGTGCTCGTGCAGGGGCCTGAGCCACTGTTTCAGCCATGTTTAAGCCTGTGGAATTGCTTAAAGCAGTTGATGCCAATGCATGACTAGTTTGTAGGGCAGATGAGACGGCCTGGCCGTTCCCTCCAGATATAGGAGGCACTTCTGCCAAGGCAGACGTCCAGCCATCACCTCCTATGATTGTAGATGCATTCAATGGAAGATTATGAATGGCAGACGTAAGTCCAGGAGAAGACACCCCGACTACATCAGACCCAAAATGCTTTTCTTCAGCACCAAGCGATGGGAATTCTTTCTCAAAGGAGGGCTTTTTATTAACACCAGTGCTTCTTATCCCCCCTGAAGGAACACCATTGCTTGAATCACGCCCAGGCCTTCTATACCAGGAATCAGCACGGCGTCCTGACACCATTGATTGAGAACATCTCAAGGAGTCTTCTGCAGGCCTGTTAAAATTCAGCAATTCCGAACTGTCCGACAATTCACTGTCCACCAAAAGAAATCTGTGTCTTTCACGGTCTTGATCCTTTTCTCTATCCTTATCCCTGTCACGTAGGCTCCGTCCAAGACTGCTATAAGGTCGTGAAGGAATGACATCCTTTGCCCATCCCACCGTGCCATTACTGCTGGCACTTTTCTGGAAAGATGATAAATTTCTGTCTGTGAAAGATGATGAGCGCAGAGAATCACGCTCACTGGCATTCACTGAAAGTTTGATCCTAGTCGGAACCCCACTCTTCTGCTCCTCTGTTGATGAAGTAGAATTAAAAAAATTAATAACAAGTGTTAACAAATTTTTTCAAAAAAATTGAAGAAAACAAACAAAAACCTGAATGAGATGATGCAATATAGTGGTTCGAATTGCTGCTGCTAGTTGCACTACTGCTTGTCCCTTTATACCACTCTGGAACAAAAGTTGGCTCACTACGATCCATTGCAGATGAGGATCATCATGTAATCACCAAGTTAAAGTGCAAACAGTAATCAAAACATATGAAACTTGTAACATGTGATCACATTCAATGACTTCATCCCTTCTCAATCTTTGTACAATTTAATGTCAAAATCACCCTTATTCCTGTGTATTGAAAATGAAGAACAAACCCTAAACAGCCAGGTGATGCCAAAACACCCTTTTTCCAATCACAAAACGTGACAATACAATTTTCAACCAAAAATAGGATAAATTGCCACAAAGACACCAGAATTATAGAATCCGACTAATGACACTTCCGATCCGTTGATGCGCCAACAATACGAATCGAAGTATCCCACAACTGCCCTTAAGCGACCCTAATCCGCAACGCATTGGAAATCCAAATGCAATCCCGCAGAGATAATAACCCTAGAAACCGTTCATCTCGCTACAGTCGAACCTAGCGAAAGCAAGATCAAGCAACGTAGACAAGAGACTTCTATAAGATTCAAGTGCGAAGCTTCCGTCGTCGCCAACGCACAGAAACAGAGAAGAGGGAAAAGAGACCGGTACCAAACCTCCCTTTATTGTGAAGCAGAGGATTCCCCACAAGCCCGAAACCGAAGCCCTCTCTGCCTATGGAGTCGGAGTCCCACCTTGCTTCAAATCAGCGCGGTAACCAACGCCAAAGCAGAAGCCTCAGGGCTGAACGTGATTGTATTACCCGTGAGACAATAGACAACAGATTCTTCGTCCCTATTTCCTACTACTTATCCTTCGCTCAGCCTTCTTCTTCTTCTTCTTCTACCCTCGGTTCTCTTCTCTTTCAGAAACTTCCGACCAGTGCTTTGATTTCCTTCTCAAATTACGCGGATTTCTTCGTCTTCGAGTATCTTCACGGCTGCGTTATCTCGCGGTTAGGGTTTGGGAGAGGTGAGGAGTGGAGGCGGTTCGGATTCCAGATGGTGGAGGGAAACGGCGACAGGGGAAGGGTTTCAGGCTTCTTGCTCCCGTCACTCTATATACATTCTATTTTATCTGGGCCGCTGGGGGAAGGTAACGAAGAGAAATTTAAGATAAAAAAAAAAAAATAACAAATAATAGTTTTACTATTTTAATTGTAAAGAAAATACAAAAAGCATGTAAACAATTTTTTTAATTAAAAAAAAGTATAAAATAGATATTAATTTGCAGGTTTGCTAAAAGAAAAAAAAATAGGCAGATTTTTCTTTAAATATAGCTAATAGAATTCTTCTCAAAATTTACCTAGTTTATTTCTAATTTTAAAATTAAATATCTTTTTTAGTTTTATCAAAAAAATTATTAATTAAGCTATATATAAATCAGTCAGTTTTAAAATAAATATTGTGACAATAGAGCAAATATGTGAATTTGAGTCATATGCATGTTCTTTTAAAAAAACTTAGGTGGCACTCATAATTTGTTAGAATTCAAGATTCTATATATAACTTTTTATTACACTTTCTGGTCAAATAGAACTTAATTATTTATTTATTTTTATCATAGAACTTAATTAATCATACTCAAGGCATTTTGAAACTATCATTTACAGTCATAACATTTTTTATGTACTCAATAATTCTTTTATGTACTCCACTATTTAATAAATAAAATTTAGGCCGTATTTGTTTGTAGTTAAAAAATAATCTAATTTAATTTTAAACTGACATATTATATTACATATAAAATTTAATATTAAAAATTAACTTTATTTCAAATTCTACACATATTACTAAAACAATAACTAATTTATATCGCTTTTCTCGTATATTCCAACATAATAACTAACTTTATATTATATCCCTTATATTTTTCAACATAATAACTAATTCTATTCCATATCATTCACAATTTTTAATAAAAAAATATCTTTATTTAAGTTTAATTTTAACCTTATTAAATTAAACCTTACAACCAAATAAACCTTTAGTGATTAATTCTAATAATAAAATAATATTATAATAAAGTTTTTAAAATAGAAAATATAAATATTAATTTGTGGGTATACTTAAACAAAAAATAGAAAATTTTTTTCTCATATTTCAATATAATAACTAACTTTATATTACATTCCTTATATATCCTAACATAATAATTAATTTTATTCCATATCATTCATAATTTTTAATAAAAAAATATTTTTATTTACGTTTAATTTTAATTTTATTAAATTAAATCTTACAAATAAATAGACTTTTAATGATTAATTCTAATAATAAAATAATATTATAATAAAGTTTTTAAAACATGAAGTATAAATATTAATTTGTAGGTAAGCTAAACAAAAAAATAGGACATTTTTTCTTCACGAGAAAAACTGTTATATATATATATATATATATATATATATATATATTAATTTTTTATAACATCATTTTAATTTCAAAATTTACCTATTATCATATATATGTATATATATACACACACAAATGCATAAAATATTAGGAGAGAATTACATACATACCCTTAAATTATCTTGAATTACATATTAAACCCATTATTTTTTATAATTTTACAACTTAACCCCCTAAATCATCCAAAATAATATTTAGGTCTTTCTCAAGATTTTCAAAGTATGTTTTTTTTGCTGATTTATAATTATTTGGATGTTTATTACCAATAATATATATATACAAATATTATAAATATATTTACAAAATATATTTATTCTACTAGTTTTCATTTTTGATGATTTAGGGGGTTAAGTTGTAAAATTAAAAAATAAAGAATTTAATATGTAATTCAAGATGATTTAAGAAGTATGTATGTAAATGCCCCAAAACATTAATGAAAAGTTGATTAAATTATAATTTTAATCTTTTTAGCATGTAAATACTAAATTTAGATATTTGATATGTTAAATGACAAGCTATATAAATATATATATTTATATATATTATTCAACTTTTGTAAATATATTCTCGACAGAGAGAAGCGGAATCTCTCTCTCCTCCCGACCCCACGCACGCGTGCACTGGCAGCCGCGGCCCGCGCGCGTGGGTAAAATAATATTTTTAAAAATTTTAATTATAAAAAATTAAAAAAAGACCCATTTGATAATTTATTAAAACTCAGGGACCCCGATGTTATAATTTTAAAAATATGGACCTGCGCAATATTAAGCGTTAAACTCAAGGATCTGGGCGTAATTTGCCCTTATAAATATATGAAAAAAATAAGTTGTATGCAAATTATATTATAAATAAGATCACATGTATAATTATTCTGCTTTCATTCATGCAAAAATATAGGAAATTATTGGAAATTATTTTTTTTAATATGAGTTATTGGAAATTCTTTACATGAGACAATATCAGCATGAGAACACTTTTTTTAATAATTCTTCCATGATGTTGTATCATTACCTTTACTGCACTTATGCCTTTTGTCCAGTTATTACCTAAGAAGAAATAAGGTTGATAGCATATCTTCAATTCAAGAGTCATTATATATACTTGCAATTTTAAAGTCGATACATCAACTAGTACATCACATTCAGAAGTCGATTCCAAGTTATTGAGTAGCATGCTCAGAAAGTAGGATTAGGGCTTATTCGGCTCGTAGGAAAAGAAAAAATATTTTATTTTAGGATAAATTGCAAGTAGGTTTCTGTTATTTGATCATATGTGCAAGTAGATCCTATTTTTTAAAAATTGCTTAAATTGATCCATTAGTTTTAGGTAAATGCAATTAGGTTCAAAATTTAAACTTTACAGTAACAAAATTTATGAAATGATATTTTTACCTTTAAGATTTTCTCTTTTCTCTCTCTCTCCTGCACTAGTTCTGGGAAGAGCTTTGCCTTCCCCCCCTCCCTCTCCCTCTCCCTCTCCCTCTCTCTCTCTTTCTCTCTCTCTTTCTCTCTCGGAGAAGCCAATGGCATTCACAATGGAGATGACCATGGAAGCTCCAGCAAGCTTCTCGTGGTTTATATGCCCAACAAAAGCAGTGCAAGCTCCCCTTGCCTCTTCACCTCCTTCATTATCGCCTTATCCATCCTGGTGCATGGTGGCGGGAGCGCAGCAGCAGCGGCGGCAGTGGCAACAGGAGTGTCTCCCCGAATATATTTACCACGCAAAATATTTAAGTTGAGCTTAAGAACAAATTTGAAAATTTTAATGTCTTAAAATCACATATAAAACCGTAAACCCATTTGATATTTCTGAATCTATATGACATTTATCTTTTAAAAAAATACGAATCTATCGGAATAGGGGCTAAACATAAAAGAACATAAATGCCATTTACCCTTTGTTTTATATGAGAAATGACATGCCCCCTTCTCTTTCATGTGCATGAAGGCAAAGAAAATATGGTTTATTTAACTTAATAAATTTAGAAAAATGACTCTGATTGATCATGCAACCATCTAGAAACCACTTAAATTATATGCATGCATGATTTAAACAAACACATGGTAATATTGACAAAAAGAGATAAATTGTGAGAAAAATTAAACTTGATTAGAGAATTTTAATGTAAATTATTATGGCCAAGGGAGATTAGGTTAGTCACTTATCCTGCATGATCAAGCTCTCTTGTGGTTGGGTTCTGGAATTATTGTTAGTTGGCCTAATTTATTTCATCTGTCAGTTTTGGGCTAGAAAGATTTTGGGAGGTGACAATCTGTGGAATTACAGCTTGAGTTAATCCGACTGAACCGAGTTCGAGCTGATACCAACTCAAAACTCGAAATCGAATTTACAATTACAAAAATAGTTAGATGCAATTGGCAATTAATTGATTCAGATTCGATTAAAGCTAAGTAAATTTGTACACAGACAAGTCGAGAAATCCGGGGAACCACCAACAACCCATGACCTTTCCTCCAATATGATCCACACACATTTCATTCTTTTTACTGTTAGCCATATAATCTAATTGACATATGAATAAAAAAAATCAATTTTTTATAATCTGATAGACCAAAAATATTTTACTCAAACATTAGAAAAGCGTAAGAACGTGAATATATCAAGACAATTACAAGTGGAACTGAACTCATTTTAAGCGAGTTGAGTTAGCAAGAAAATCAAATCAGCAACAAATCGAGTAAAATGTTAAGCCTGCTATACTGCAATAAATAAAATATGAATTACTTTGAAGACTACTGGTCTAACACTTACTCATGGAACTGCCTTTTTACCTGTTCTGAAGAAAGTGGATATGCACCTGAACAAATGTAGTGCAAGGATTTTCTTGACCTGCACAATGGAAGAGAGAGATTGGAAGAAACATCAACAGGAAAAATACTTCAAACATGAATGGGATAGAGGATTAATTTGCACAATGGAAGAGAGAGATTGGAAGAAATATCAACAGAAAAAATACTTCAAACATGAATGGGATAGAGGATTAATTTGCGAAAAGAAGACGGGGAGAGTTTAATTTAATGTTATTTTGATGTTATATTATTTAGAAAAAATAATTATCTGATCTAGCATGAATAAATAATCTTATAAAATATTATAAAATTATCACTCAAAATATGACATTTAAATGTCAGGATATCTAGATAATATGACATAATATCAAGATAACATCGAACTAAATGCTCCCTTAAATTAATCCAACATATGATTGATGATTATGATGTGTTTTTAAGAAATATTGATGATACGACTTGACCAATAATATAGATGCTATGATGTTGCACCGATAAAAGTCACTAATAAGAAAGAGAGACATTGCATTTAAAAATGTTAATAGAGAAAATAATTGACTATAATAGCAAAAGGGTGGCATACAAATGTAAATCACCAGTGGAAGGCGATTTGAATACATGTAAATGGGAAGCATATCAAACGCATCATTAAAAATGGAAGACATTGAAAGAAATATAGTGAAAAATGCAAAAAGACAACTAAAATTGTGGTTGAACACAACATTTTGTGCAAACAAAAAATGACACCTGATACAAAACATTGAAAGAAAAATTACATCCAACCTTTTAGCAAATACTCATTTCTCATTTTGCCCTTTCATATATGCCACTCATCCACCTTAGTATTCTCATTTTTGCGACACTAATCTTATTTGTATGTTTATGCTTTGTAAGAAAGCATTCAGTACTAAATAACATTGCTGGCCTTACAACTGTTCCATAAAATTTACCTTTAAGCCAGAGTAAAAATTTTCTATCACACAATACGTCAAATATATTCCTCCAATTTATTCATCTTGCTTAGATATTACTAATATTTCACCATTATTCTATATAACTGATTCAAGAAGTCTGAACCGCTCACTCTTTTTGATAACTTGATCAGTGACAATGAATATTTAAAAAAAATCCTTGCGAAACTTACCTTCTACCCTGCTTCTCTCACCAACTTTTTGATAACTGGAAACTTTCTAATCTTGAGATCTGGCTCATGAAGTATAGGTATTCAAGGAATGCAAGCCCTCCTACTACCATGGACAACCTTGCAGGAACTGCAGAAGAAAGGGCTCGATTAAGCTCATCTTCTTATTCCCTGCATGGTTTATGATCTCAATTTTCTTACCATACAGAACTTTAGGAAAAATTACGTCCAGGGCTCTAAGCCATGGACCATATTACATACAGATCTTGAAAATTGAAATCACCTTATCCAAGTCCTTCCAAGTTCAAGTTGATTCTATGTTGCATATAGGCTCTCTGAGTAATGGACTGTTAGGCTAATTTATGCTTTTGCCTATCTTATACAAGTAACTAATCCTAATCTCAAAATTGGTGTCTTTTCGCAAAAAATCAGAGGAGCCTATCTCCTATGGCTGTTAACGATCCAATCTCAAGCCGATCCGATCTCAGCTCAAGATTGAATTAAAAGTTTTCGATTCAATCTTGATTTAATCCATAGAATGAACGAGAAGAGTTCCATTCGATCACGATTCGAGTTAGGTCAGGCTCATTTGTTATCGATTCAAGCTCGGTCTGAGCCAAAATCGATCCGACTTTCGATTAATTTTCAAATTTTTAGCCAGATATTATATATAAATATATTTATTCATGCAATCAGGTTAAACTATGGTTATTCATTTTGATCTATTGTTTAAAAATAGAGAAATTTACATTTGTCGCCCTCAAAGAAGTCTTTTTACAAGCGGCACCCCCTAAGTCAAATATTTATAGGTAGCACCCCTAAAATTAACATTTACAGATGACACCCCTATTTTTACAGGCGACACCCCCTATTTTTACAGGCAGCACCCCCACTTTAACATTTGTTTGGGGGTGCCGTCTGTAAACATCGAACTTAGGGGGTGTCATTTATAAATATTTGACTTAGGGGGTATTGCTTGTAAAAAAAAGCTTCTTTGGGGGTGATATATGTAAATTTTCCTTAAAAATAAAAAAAATTACAATAAATATGATTTGAATAACTATAAAGAAAATTCTAATGAAATGTTAATGAAGCCTACTATTAGACTACTGAAAAAAATACATACTAAATTTAGTTATATCTATAAATATATATAATATCTTTTTTTTAATAAATCCAATTTCGACCCATTTCGATCTAATCCTATGTCGGCTCAAAATTGAATTGATAAAATTTTGAGCCAAAAAAATAGCTCATTAGTCAGCTCATTTGGATCAAATCAAACTCGATTCAATCCAAAATTCGATTCAACTTTCAAGCGATCTCTAATCTTTGAGCAAAATTAACAGCCTTACCATCTCCATCAAAACCACACAAATCCTTCCCACTAGCAACCTAATAATTGCTCAAATTTTAGTCCACTCAAAATCGAATAGCTTTCAATCAACACAAATTAAACTTAACTCAAAACTAAAAACATTGATTTTGAGTTAGACCAATTCACTCAAACTCAACTAGATGGCAACCGTACTTTAGGACTTCAACTAAGTTTTGTTGATTTCTTTTTCCAAATTTGAAGTAAATGAAAAAGAGTACTTTTATCACAATATGTCATCTTTGAATCACACGGTTTCGCACATTATGTAAATTCATGACAAAGTTTATAACAATTTCCATTATTTATGATTTACTCAGTGAGATGAACTGAAATATTTGAGACATAAGCACAATGGGGTTCATCTTAGGAACGCAGATGCAATTTACTCTATAACTTAGCAATTTTTAGGAGATGAAGAGAACTACTCAAAAAAATAGATGGCATTAATGGGTGATATACAAGTTCATACCTTCTTACTAACATGCACAATTGTAAAGTAAGAAGCTTCTCCAAGGAAATGCCACTGTGCGGTAGCACATCATATGTGCTATTGTGACCTGAACACCATCGAAATGTAGATAACTTAGTCACATAAAGGAAAACCATGTTGAGAAAAAGTAGAACCCATCTCTATTAGCTTATCATACCAAGAGAAAGAATCAGCTTCAATGCAAGGGGGGTGGATTTTGGTTCCAAATTGTCCGACAGACTAGTTTTACGTATCATGCAAGAAATTTCAGAGGATAAATAAATAAGCTTATGCAGAATTTACATTATATTATTATCCAGAGGTAAAAGCACTAAGCATCTCACATAGCGTATTGGATCGTAGCGTCAAAACATAATATCCATTTCAGATACTACATCAGCAAGTTTAAAAGTTGTGGTCACAGAAGATGCGGATAGACTGTTGGTTGAAAAGAACCTTTCAGAGTTTCATGATAACTACACAATTTTTACCATGTTTCTGCAACAGAAGCAACTTTCACAAGCTATCTGCCTATCTGATTTTTTTTCTCTAGGAGGTGACCATACATTGAAATCAGCACTACAATTATCCATCAACTAGGACTGAACAAATTGATGCTCCTCTCCATTTTGAAAGTCGACAAGATCCTCATTTCCTTGAATTGACTCTAAATATACATCGACACCACTACTGAAGAAATTTAGGAACTGAATGCTATAGGTTACTGTCCTGGATAGCATGACTGGATTCATACTTGTTTCAGTCCCAAATTCCAATGATGATTCTGGAACATATGAGACATCCCACAAGTTATAAGTATCATGTAGATCACTATGACATCCTTTAACAAGGAGTTTTTTTCATGCACAAAAACTGTTTTGCTTGGCTGTGATTTTTATCAAAAGTCATAGGATTATAACGGGTTTGTTCAGTTTTGGTCCTAATAAAACAAAATTATAGTGAAATTCTCATTCGAGGTGCGTGTGGATTGAATTAAGTGGGAGGCCAAACCACTATAAATCCTTTGTACTCTCTTTGTGTGGAGTTTTAATTATCTAAGAAAATTGATATATTATACTCTACATTAAATTTGAACTCAACCAAAATCTGTACAATCTCTTAGAAACTTTTACTAGAACATGTAAATCTAAAGCCCATTGGTTTAACTAGATTTATATTTTGATCTGCTCTATTTTTGTTCTGAGTTAGATTTTTGAAATTGACCTTGTGCTGTGGCTGCATATTTTGTTTCTATATTTTAGGAGCTCTAGTTATAAAATTAGCCTATCAAAACTAATTTAAGTAATTTTTAATTATACTTATTTTTATGACTTAATTAAATATAAAATTTAATTATTCTTAATTTACCGCCCCTATTGGGAAGCTTTTGGGCCAACAGAACAAATCACCCAATAAGTGTTGTTATTGCCAGCAATAAAGTCAACATATTGTGAGCATACTTTATTTATTCACTTTTTGTAAAGTCACTTACGTACAATGCAACGTAAATAGTGCGGCTAATTTCTCAGCACACTTTACTATATTGGGTGATTTTTGTTGGAATAAGGGTATGCACATCCCTATTGATTTCTGCAATATCCTTAAACGGGATATTAGTTTACTTTTATACTTTTTGTACTAGTATAGTGTAATGCTTTGGTAATGCCAATTTTCAAAAAACGTTAGCAATAAATTGTTGGTCTATATATGTCAATGTATAGAGAGATATTTTGACTCAATCATAATCTACTTAAATTAAGTAATACTACATAACATGCCCTTTTAATTTTATAAAATTACTAAATGAACAAACTTAAAGAGAGATGATCATGTTAAGGTTCATTTCATGCAAGCTTTATGTGTTTATATGCTGAAGTATCAACCTTGTTCATTATGAAAGCTATAGCCTTAGAAGTTCTTTTATTGCATATCTTTTTGCCCACTTGGGAGAACAAGTAACCCAAGCCAACATTGTCAGTAAACTAATATAAGCGAATATCTGAGTAAGGAGTACAAATGGGAATATTACTGGCATCTTAATTTGGCAAAAAATGATGTTTTTCATGTCGAGGTATTTAATTTGTAATGTTTTATTATCTTCTCAATTAAATTATCGCTATGGTTTTAGAATTAAAATATTTGAGTATGTCAATACGAATAATTTTGTACATACGTAAGCATAGAAATTTTATTCAATTAAAAGTGATTTTGAAAATAATTATTTGCATGTGGTGAAAATTTGAATTATTGCATCATGGGAAAATAAATTACTTTATTTAATACCTTTGTCTTTTCTCACCTCTATCCCATTTTCTTCTTGCTGCTGGTGGAGAGGTATGAGTGAGCATTGTTTTGGTGCTCTGATAGCATGCATTTAAAAATAGCAAAAAAAAAAAAAAAGTTGCTTCATCCTTCACAAGTTAGCTAATCTACCTCATCCTCTTCATCCTTCGAAAAGCATTTAGAAAGAATTTGGAGAAGGAGAAGAGAATCCTTTCATCCAGTTTATTTGCATGGCTAACAATAGGTAGGTACTAATTGCTAGCAAGTAGTAGAGACACAAAACTTAATATATTTCCTCTTAAATTGAGATATAATTATATGTGATTCTTTTTGTCTTAAATGTTTCAATGTTACACGGCAGTAAGGCTGCATGATGGGGTGTTGGGTTGCCATTGAATTGCTTGCTTTATGATGAAGTACATGCTCACATTAGTGCCCAGCCATACTACGTTATTCTGATTTCTTTGAATTTTGTTGGAAGAAGTTCACTTCTAATCATGGGTATATATATTATGCATGGCAATATGATTGTTGTACAAACTCATGCTTGATATACATATCAATGTGAATATAGCCTGTAACCAATTACACTATGCAGAAAATTTGAGAAAAAGTGACTTAATTGATGTTTTACTCTTATGTGCATACCTTTGATCATTCCAGGTGATGATGTTAATGGAATGCTTATGATAAATTTACATTTTATAATGCTTTACCTAATGAATACTGACATCACTATGTTGTTTGGAAGTGTTAACTCACAATGGGATTAGAAATGGTAGAACCACAACTATTAACACTGAAATCTGTAATGTCAAATGGTTGTATAATGGTTATAGGTTTAGGAATGGGTAGTGTACGGGCTATGAAACTTGACTCGTTAACTAGATTAATGACATTATGATTTTAAAGTATGACAATGAATATTAAATGTGATTTCTTGTTGCGTTTATATCTCTGCCTTAACTCGAGCTTTGGAGGTGACAATCCCCACCCTGCCACTGAGGGCTATCTATAATTAATTTGCTGCTGAGAGCCATGATTGATACTGGCAAAAAGGTAGTTGAGGCGTAAACCAAAAAACCAGAGCCCTATTATGTTAAATTAATTAATAACTAAAAATGGGATATGATTTGAGATTTTAAATTTGCATTAAAATTCATTTTATTTTAATTCTTACATTTGCTCTAATTACAGTTATTATTGTTAATGGTGATAAAATTGAGATTGTACGGTTGCTTGAAATATTTTTATTTAGCTTGTTAGTGCTAGTGTTTACTTAACTTAGGGTCGGATGGTTGATGCCTATTTTGGTAGGTACTACTACACAAGATGATCAAAAGAAAGAGAAGACAGGCGAGTAGGAAATTTTCTAGTTGTGGTTCTTCCTTTATTTTTATCTAATCTTTTATTTCTTTTGAAAAACTTATGAAGTATTAACTTTTTATAACTCTCAAGTGCTGTATAACCGGACTTGGACTTTTATTACTGATGTGGTTAGGCTATGTGGTTGACAATTATGTGATAATTATTGTTCTTGATATATATAGACCAGTTGTTTATCTGGAGTTTTGTTAGTCAGTTTATTCTAAAATTAAAGTTGTGTTATCATAGTAGTTTGCTCTATCACACCACTTGATACCGAGCCCTCATAACTAATTGATCTGCTGTATTGGGCATAGGTGTCGAGTTGAGGTTGTGACAATGTTTGTTTTTGGTATAGCATTTTGAAAAATAAACCATGACTTTAGAAGGATTATCAAGTTTGAATATGTATGTTTGAAGAATGGTTGAAGTTTTAGTTTCTTTAAGTTCATATATGAGATAATATTATTTGATGTCTGGTTTCTTTTACAGGTATCCATTCCATGAATCCATCGTCATCTTGCAAAGCAGCCATCATCATGAATCCCTACCAAGTACTTGTGATTAGCTAGCCAAAACTTATTTTCATTTATACTATCCATTATTCAGAAATGTTCTGAGGATTGCGAAATATGCAGGATGATGGTAGTCCTATTTCATTGCTTGATGTATTGCTTGCCAACATGTCAACTAAATTAATTTGCAAAAGAACCTAATAGCCAGCAATGTAACCAATGTCATCACTTAACATGATAGATGCAACATGCTCCAAGCTACTTACTAGAAATTGACGCCAACTCTTAACATTCTTTAATATGTATACAAGTTTGCTTTGGGTGGTGCCCATTCTGCAATGAACTACTGAACAGAGCATTTGAGAGAAGCAAGTTAAACCAAAACATCAAGGTCAAGAAGAATATCTACAATATCCTATTCCCTCTTAATCCTATAGAAGCTAAAAGGAACAAAGTGTACCAGAATCTTTGCATCTCTCATAAAACACAGAAAAACTGATCGTGTAAGAAAATATCCAGACTTTTTAAAAAGGTAAATGATATAGAAGGTAGTGTCATTGTTTCGTATAATTCCAAACAACAAGAGTAATTATGTTACTAACATTCTTTTCCTGAAATCACTCAGCCCACCCATCTCTTTTCGATTTCTACGGATTGGAAGAGAAAACAAAAGCTATATAAATAGGCTCTAATGGATACAAACTGGGGGAAAAATAACTAAATAAGTAACAACTAAACAACTGCTCGGTGTAAGTAGGACTTAGAACTTTTATAGCAATATAAAAAATCGTGACCATAAATAAATATTATATATATTTATATGCACCACATGTAAAGGCCACCTGCATAACCAAAACAAAAAAAAAAAACAAAAAGAAGGGGTGTTTGTCAGTTCTAAGTGAGAATGAAAAATGATCAAGAAAATAAAACCAAAAATTTCTTCAAAATCCCAAGCGAATCAAGCTTAATTACCTCTTTGGAATCACCGCTCAGAGATTTCCTCCTCTGGTTCTGCTAAGGCCTTGACCCCGCACATTATCCCTACCAAAAACTTTCCTCCATCTGCTGGCTCCAACAAAGGCGGCGACGGCGAAGTTTGCAACCACCCATTGACTCTCAAGGAGGAGCAGGCCACGAGAGCTTCGATTGAACGCATCGCTTTGGCCGCTTCACCGCCAAAAGCTCAGTCGGGTTATTGCCTTCACCGTATGGAATCGAGAAATAATGCCGCAGATTTGAAATTTTGAACCAGCTCCGCCTATCGACTTCGGGCTCAATTAGGGTTTTGCGTGGGAACTTTTTTTTTTTTGATAAATATCATCTAAGTCTCATAGTTTGATTCAAGATTCAGACAAGTTTTTTTAATTAAATTTTTTTCATTTTTTTTTAATTTATATTTAAATTAAATATGTAAATATGAAATAACTAAAATATTTCCTCACTTTACCACCACTCACAATGATCGTTGCTGCAGCGTTGCACACAGAACAACACAAGACCGTTCCGCTAGACTTAAGCGGGGCTAACCTCTGCAAGGGGGTTACCCTACAACGCAACGCTCTATATATGTAGAGCCTGCACATGCAAGACCCGAGTTTGTAGAGGCCCGTGCTCAAGGCTGGCACGCCACGACTAGTGCTCGTGGCGACTGACGATTGGGCTAAAGCTATACGCGTGTGCACGCACAGGTCCTATGGGTATGACAGCAATACAACACCGATCAGAGGAGGGAGAGAGGATATTTTAAATTTTTATATTTTATATATTTAATTTAAATATAAATTTTATTTAAAAAAATAAATTAAATAAAAAAACTGATTGAAATCTTAATGTTAAGGATCATATTCAAGAGTTTTTAATTTTATAAATCTATTTAATATTACTCCAAATTTTTAGTGATATGAAAGTTTGAGAAAATTTTAAAATATGTATCCCATGAGTCATGATGGTTGGATTTTTGGATCAAATTCATGTCCATTTAAAATTTATATTAATTATAATTATTTATTTATGCCATTAATTTCTTCTAAAAAAATAAGCTATTCGTCACTTTTGAATCTATACTTCTAATATTATTATTATTAATTAATCAATTATTTAACATATTATCAATTTATAATCAATTTTAAATACAAATTAAAAATATGAAAAATAAAATGAATAAATAATGGGCATTTTTATTTTATTTAATTTTATTATAAACTAATTAATTTTAATATACTTAATTTAAAATATTAATATATAATTTTAAATCAAAATCACCAAAATTATATGCATTAAAATTAGAATCACTACATGAGGCTAAAATGTTTATAAAGTAAAAGAAAGTAAGCCACCTTTAAAAAAAAATTAGAAGCACAAAATTTTATAAAAATATTTAGTCTACATTAAAATTCATTCTCAAAATTTTAATAAAATTATTTAAAATTAATTAAAATATAATGTAAAACAATAACTATATAATCTAATAAAATTTTATGTCACCAAATATAAATAAAAATTTAATCATAAATTTTGTCTTTTATTTTTATATATTTAATTTATTAAATAAAAATTAATATTACTAGAATGAATAAAAATATATATACATTATTAAATTAAAATTGGATCAATTTTTTATTAGATGGGTCGAGGTTAACCTTGATTTGACCTATTATATATATAAACAGTGAAAGTCAAATTTTGAATTAATAATTTGAATCAAAAATTTATTCTATTTAAAATTGAAACTTAAATCAGGTCGAATCATAATAACTCATTGATAAAGAGTGCAACAAAATCCCACTCTTGCTCCAAAATACCATTTACCCTTTTTATTGTGAAAGGGATTTTATTATTGAGTACATTATCTTATAAAAATTAAAAGAAGAATTTAATTTGTTAAATACATTATTTAGTTGTAATGAAATTTATTTGAAATTGCAAATTATAAAAAAAATTGTAATTATTGAAAAATGTGGTCAGGTTTGGTCCAGAGCATCATTTTCATGAATATTAAGGTCCTGGCAATAAAAATAATTTAATTTTAATATAAAATTTATGCTGTTATCTTAAAATAAAATTAATTAATGTATTAAAATTATTGCAGAATATAAAATAAAATAATTTTTTATATTAATTAATAACTTATTTTAATTTTTGATCTACTTAAATAAATTTTATTATCAAACAGAAATTACAAATTAATCTTTTATATTAATTATAATATTTTATATTACATATATTATTAATGTTACTTATAATATAGTCAATCAAATGTTCAAGATTCGAAACCACATCATCACAATCATTAAATAAAATGTGAAATATCTTTTTCACTTAAATTTTGTGCAACTGTTAAGGATTGCGAATTGATGATTTTGTACTTAAAAGATCGGATAAGATTTGAGATATGGTCGTTGAATCTAATCAATTAAACCAACTGTTAAATTTGGTTTCTTCTTCATTTGAGAACGTATCGAATCAGCCATTTTTAAAATATAACATGAACAACGATTATTTTCTCGCTCGAGAAATTATTGAGTTCATCTTTCTTATTGAATCTCAATAAGAAAGGAAACAACAAATAAAATTGTATTATTCCTAAGGGACGGATGCATGAGAATAAGGTTAATATAATTATATTATATTATATTTATTATTATGAAAAAAAAAATCATAATGGGCCTGTTTGATTGACCGCTTCAAGCGGTTTCATGTCCCGAGATAATTTAATAAAATTAATTAGCCATATAATTCTGATTCATCCCATAAATTTGAATCCGTTTTAGAAGCATGAAACAGCTTCAAGGTCATAAAGTCGAAACCATCAAAAAGGTGGTTTCAGACTCGATCGCTTCTTATTTTTTCTCAGATTTTAAAAAAAAATATCTAGGGATAAATTTGGTATTTTTCTTAAAGCTAAAATTAATAGATAATTAAATCTGATAAATTCAAAATTTAAAGAATAATAACAAATCATCTTTTGACTCATAACCACATCCCTTAAATATCTTAAATTTTGATATATATATATATATATATTCTCGTGAGAATTTTAAATTCATAATATTCAAATAAATTATAAAATTTTGAATAAATATTTTTTATTTACTTTTATTATAAAATTTATATTTTTTATTTTTATTGAGATTTTATTGTGAGATGAAGTGGTTTCTAAGCCTCGTTTGGTTGAAGTCAGATTTTTTGCCCAAACAAATTTCAACTATAAAAATTAATTTTATTTCACATCTAATTCAAATATGAATATTAGAATTTAAAGTATTTTATATTTTACATACTTTCTAATATTAAAATAAATTTTTCTCATTAAACTTAAAAAATAAAATATTTTTTCTCTTAGTCTAAAAAAAACTCGAACCAAACGAGATAAGTTAATATTTATCCAAACAAAAATAAATTAAAATAGATTCAAAATTAGTTTCAAGCCACTTTTCATCTAAATAAAATTTAAATTTAAATTACTTTATTTATCTGAAATCAATTTAAATTTTAAATTTTATTTTATTTATTTTGAATCTGAATCTGACGTCAAAGCCAATAAGTCACTGAAATTGTTCTATAAAGATTTCTCTTTTTGTAAAAAGAGCTAAAATATCCTCCTTCTACCTCCAATAAATTACTCAAAACGAGTTAGATCAACACGATAAGAGAGAGATCCCACCGGTTCCACTGAGTCTCCCGTTCTGCGGCTCGCGCTCAATCAACCACCGTAGGTGGAGAAAGTCGTCGACGGTGCACGGCAGCCGGAGCGGCCCGCTCGAACGGTAGCCGTAGACCTCGTGCGCCTGCTCGAGAAGACGCCCGAAGAGAGGATGCTGCAAGTATGATATCGGCATCGTGAATCGCCGATCACTGTCCTCGTCGCCCAATCCGACCGCCACCACGAGCCACCCTTTCTTCACCTTTGCCTTCTTGTCGTAGGTCATCGAGGAGAGGGAAAAGGAGACCTACAGCTGCTTTCTCTCTCTAAAATCTTCCTTTGGGGCCAGGGTGGTGATGGAAGTGAGAGGGAAGAGAATTTATAGTGGGGGAATGGGGGCAGGGAGCATATTTTTGGGCGTACGTAGGCCGGTGGGATGCTCTAGAAGAAGGGGAGTTTCACTTTTTTCATTAATTTTTATAATATTTTAATTTATATTTTTTATAATAAATATTTTACGGTAAATTATTCTCAGGTTCCTGAATTTAATGCTTAATAACGCATAGATCTATATTTTTAAAATTATAATATCGAATCTTCAGTTTTAATAAATTATCAAATTTATTTTTTTTATTATTAATTTTTTAAAAATTACTATTATACCCCTCATCTGCAAAAGTCACGCAGCCGCCGGACCTGCCGGCAGCTACGCAGTCTCGCGTGTGTGCGGGGATCGGGAGAAGAGAGAGAGGCAGGCAGGTCGCGTGGCCTCGCGCGTGCGCGAGGATTGGGAGGAGAGGGGGAAGGGTATAATAATAATTTTTAAAAAATTTAATAATAATAAAAATAAAAATGACTCATTTGATAACTTATTAAAGCTCAGGGACCCTGATGTTATAACGTGAACTTGTGCATTATTAAGTCTTAAACTCAGAGACCTAAGTGTAATTTATCCAATATTTTAATATGGTATTAGTAGTGAATGGTGAGATGCTTTTGGGCCTTTGGCCCCCTTTGTTTGTATAGGGTTAATTTAATAATATTTAAATTAAAATTTGGATAAAAATATTTTTTTTATTAAAATATATAATGATGGTGAATAAAAGTTAATTATTATGTTGAGAGATGTGAGGAATCATGATATTAGAAGTTAGATATTATGTGAGATAAGTGAGGAAAGTGATATAAGGTTAGTTATTATTTTAGTATATATATAAACGGATGTGATAAAGTTAATTTTTCAATACTAAATTTATGTGTGATGTGTAGAATAGTTATCGAATTTGATATAAACATTAATTCCAGTATTAATTTTTCAAAAAACGGTCACAAACAGAATTCTATCTCTAAAAGTTCTCCTTCATCTCTACCTTGTACGAACAATACTTCCATCTGGTAATTCTCTAATAGGAATCCTCTCCGGCGATTCTATTATCTTATCTGCTCCGTATTGTGCTTTTTTTGTTGAAGTCATGCTCCGAAGATTGAGCACATCCTCTCGGGCGTGGCTTTGGCTGGAGAGGCTGACACGTGGTGCTAACATAGATTAAATAAATGAATTTTTTTTTTTGTAATAAAAAGGCTAAACTTAAACCGTAGGAGCCAGCACATTCTCTCTAGCGAAAATTAGTTCCTCCTCTAAGTAATAATCGCTCAACTCATATTTGAGTTAATACGTGGCAATACAAATCATACACTTTATTTTTAATTTTTTTAAAATAATTTGTAAAATTTTGTATATATATTATCATCATATAACGATGATTGTATATTAACCAAAAAGGAATTATAGGTATATAATTTAGATATAAAATGGTATAATATTTTTTTAACTATATTTTTACATTGCTCATAATATACATTTTATAGAAAACATAGCTTATAATTAGACATTCACTTAACTGTCGAAAATCGTTTTTGAAAAAAAAAAAAAACTTTGAATATGCTCCGATGTCGAAGTTAAAATTTCTTTTAATTTTCGAATTGAGCCTGACTTGCCTCGAATCGGAGGTCGAAGCGTGCCCACAATTTAATGCTTGTATGAAATGCGTTAGATCATAACCTAGGTATTTTGCATACAATCTTTGAATTATTTATAAAACATTGTTTTAACAATGAAAGATTAATTACCATGAATCAAAATAAGATATATAACATTTTATGATATTTAAAAAAAAAAACAAAAGAAAACTATCTCAGATATGCCACAAAACCCAAGATTAGTAATTCCTCATAAAAGATTTTATAGTTCCTTTTATCACCAAGTTTCTTTTTAATCCCAATCAAGTTACTCAACTATTTTAACAATCTAAAAAACGATAAAGGGATTAGAAATATTAATATCGTCTATATTTATTCATCATATAGGCTCTGGTTCTTGGGTAACGAAAAAAAATAGGTCTAAATTTTTTAGTCCTTTTTAAAAAAATTATATTGTATGATATGAAAAAATAGGTTAATTATATTAAAAATTGGTGAGGTACGCCGAAATAAAATATATTATATCACTATATCATACAACACCACATAGACATCAATCAAATATAAAGTAAGATATTAAGCCTATTTGGGCATGGCCGATTAACACTCGCGAAAAGTTAATTTTTAGGGAGTCGTATTATCAAAGTGAGTTTTAAAATTCAAAAATCTACATAATGTCTTGCGTCACAAATACAAACTAAATATGATAATTATTTTAGGCAGTATTGTACTATATATGTCACACAAATTGTTAATATTACATCTTTATTTAAATACATGTCACCCCTTGTAATTTAGATTCTTATGAGAGAGCGGTATGTCGATTATATATTCAAATTTTTTTTATACACGTTAAGGATAATTATCTTGGATTCTTAAAAACACTAATTCTCAAATTTATTTTAAAAAGTGAAATATCTCTCAGCATTTCTATCGAATGTTTATATGTCTAATTTAGTATAGAAAAAAATGATTCAAATCGATTTTATTTTTTATTATACTTCGTGTTTTAGAGGACTAAGTCGTCCGGGTTCCAACAGTCCACTATGGGGCCACTAACATTGATATAAGTGTGGGGGGGGGG
>KZ451907.1:1120482-1211802 GCA_002786265.1 Apostasia shenzhenica
CACAACCAAAAGAAAATCTCTAGAGAAATCTCACCACTATTAGACCACATACTTAAGAGAGTTTAAACTTTTAAGATTATCTAGTTAACTCGCAGAGATTCTAAGTGCTCAAACTCATATCCAGATTATTCTAACAGTCAAGATCAACCTCACAATAATTCTACTCTCAAGTAAAATGAAAAGTAACAATAATAACATGTGCTCCACTTGATCTTCAATACTTGAGACTCTCTCTCCAATTTAATTAGATCTCAATTTTAATATAAAATTGAGATGCAACTTTAATAAACCTGAGATTAAGAACACTAAACAATTATGTTAGTACACATTAACTTAAACATATTGTTAAACATCAAAATTACAATATTACCACAAGGGAGGAACCAACATAAAATATATATTATTTCGCGTCCCTCACAATTTTTAATATAATTAACTCATTTTATTTCATATCATACATATTTTTTAAAAATGACTAAAAAATTTAACTATTTTTTTTCGTTACCAAACAGAGCCTATGATGAATAAATATTAGACATATTAAATATTTTCTATCCCTTTATGTTTTTTAGATTTGTTAAAATATTTGGTAATTGATTGGATAAAAAGAACTTGATGATAAAAGAACTATAAAATCTTTTATAGAATACTATTTGGGTTTGTGCATATCTGAGATATGTATTTTTTTTATCATAAAATGTTATATATCTTTATTTTGATTCATGTAATTAATCCTTTCTATGTTAAAACAATGTAAAATAATTTTCAAAGTATATATGCAAATACTAGAGTTATGATCACGCATTCATACAACATTAAATTGTGGCAGCTTCGACTCGATTTCGAGCAAGTCAGGCTCAATTCGAAATTAAAAATTTTAACTTCGACTCGAGCATATTAAAGTTTTTTTTTTTTTTCAAAACGATTTTCAAGTTAAGTGAATTCTAATTATAAGCTATGTTTTCTATAAAAATGTATATTATACATGTAAAATATATTAAAATATAATATTATACATTTATATCTAAATTATATATA
This sequence comes from Apostasia shenzhenica, assembly GCA_002786265.1. Taxonomy (NCBI): domain Eukaryota; kingdom Viridiplantae; phylum Streptophyta; class Magnoliopsida; order Asparagales; family Orchidaceae; genus Apostasia; species Apostasia shenzhenica. The sequence goes on from KZ451907.1 coordinate 1,121,521, forward strand.
TAATTCCTTTTTGTTAATATAAATTATTATAATATATATATATATACAAAAATTTATCAAATATATTTTAAAAAAAATTAAATATGTATTTTTATGCACGTATTAACTCAAATATGAGTTGAGCGGATTATTATTAGAGGGAACTAATTTTCGGCATAAAATTCTGGCTCCTACGGTTAAAGTTTGCCTTTTATTACATAAAAAAAAATTCATTATATTTAATCTATGTAGCACACGTGTCAGCCTCTCAGCAAGCCACGCCGAGAGGATGTCGTCATCTTCGGAGCATGACTTCAACAAAAAAAGCACAATAAACGGGATAAGATAATAGAATCGCCGGAGATTCCTTATTAGAGATTACCATGGAGTTATTGTTCACGAAGGAGAGAGAAGAAACTTATTAGAGATAGATTGTTTGACCGTTGAAAATTAATCTGAATTAATTTTAATCAAATATATCACATCACACATAAAATTTAGTATTAAAAATTAACTTTATTTCACATCTTATATATATTACTAAAATAATAACTAACTTATATCACTTTCCTCACTTATCTCAACATAATATCTAACTTTATATCATATTCCTCACATCTCTCAACATAATAATTAACTTTATTTCACATCATTTATAATTTTTAATAAAAAAATATTTTTATCCAAATTTAATTTAAATATTATTAAATTTAACCTTACAAACAAACAGACCCTTCAACGTAATAGAAATAATGTAATAAATGGTATAGTTCAACTGACATCTTGTTTTTGTTATTACAAATTTACTCATATCAATTGAAATATGAATAGTGTTATGAATTATTTCGCTCATTTAGCTACTTTAGATGATGTTGATTGGTAGAGAAGAACGATCCTCTCCGATAATTGCTTCAATATTCTTCGAAAAAAAATGTAAATTTTTATTTATTTATCTTAATGGGTAAGAATTTAATGAATGAGTGAAAATTAGTATGACACGTGTGACTAATCTAAAGAATCAATTTTTTTTATAGAAGAATCAGCATTTCATACCAAAAAAAAAAAAAAGAATCAGCTTTTTATGATAATATAAAAAACATCATTTACCCAAACTTTACTACTTACATTTAACAATATATATGCATGCATATATATATATATATATATATATATATATCACATTTCAAATACTTTTAACTTTTTTTACTCACTAATTACATGTGGCATTTATAAAATTTTTAAAACTTTTAGTGAGAATAATATATAAAAGTAATTAAATAATAATAGGTAAATACTCTCATATTTTTAGAACAGAAATTACTAAAAATTTTATTTTTGAGTCAAAAATAAAAAATACAGCATGCTAATGTTAAAATAATTTAAACTAAAACTATTAAAATTATCAAAATTACTGAAATTAATATTTTTAATTTATAAGTAAAATTAATGTTCATATAAGGTAGTTGTCTGCAGATATGTTAGATTAGATGATTAATTGAAAAGAATTTAGAATTTAGTGAAAGGCAAATATCGTAAATCTTATACTCACGAGTGATATTATTAAATAAATTTCCAAAGTTTCCAATTGATAATCAAATGTCCGAGACTCAAATATTAACAATTTAAAATTATAAATCTGTATGATATTATGTCATATACTCACGAGTTCAGATATAATTTTTCTTTAAATTTATCTATATACTCCGAATAATATCTTAATAATATTGAAAGAAATATCCTTTAAATTACTAACATTAATTATAATATAAGCAAAATGAGTGCAATGAGACATTATTTTGTGGCATTTACACGAAGGACTTATTAATTATGAAAAATAAAGTATTTTACCTTCTTTATGTATTTTATCTTCTATATAAAATAAAAATTATGTATATCACACTAAATTTTATAAAATAGATTTTATACATTCTTTAGATAAAATTGTATTATACTTCAAATTATGATCCCTAAAACTATTATATATAATCCAAACTATTAAATATCTTATGCCATGAATTGGTTAAACACTAAAAACTAAGTCTTAAATCATAAATCTTAAACCTAAAAATTAAATTTTCATAAATTAATTATATATATATAATTAACTTTAAATTCAATTTAGTAAAATGAAAGCATCTATTATAAACTTATAAATCATATATAGAAGAATAAGATTTATAAAATACACCAGCAATTTAATTCATAATTTTTTTCAAAAATATTATATGAAATATATAATTTTATAAGATTTTAATGAAATATATGTAATATTTTATTTTTGATGATGATTATTGTACCTCTCTATTCTCACCAAGTTTAAAATATTTAACCAAACTTTAAATTTTAATTTCACTAATATTCTGTTATTTTGTCTGCACTAAAAAATTAAAATAAAAACATAAATATTGATATTTAAAAATTATATTAAACAAAATCAAAAGTTAATAAATAAAAATAATCTTATAATATAATAATAAATTAATAATTATTTCTACATTAAAATTTAAATTTAAATTTTTAAAAAATTGAAACTAATTTACATTACCTTTCAAAATCTTTAGAGCCTTATGCAATTTACCCTTATTTTTATTTTTATGTCAGTCATAAAGGTAGAAAAAGACACTAATAGATATGTTTTTTTTTATGTAATAGATGTATAATTTTTGGTTGTGGAAAATAGATGAATTTTAGTCTTTCAATGCATTAAGCCACTCCACATCTCTATGTAAGCTTTGCAAAATATCTTTTTAAATTATTTCTGTGTTTAATATAATTTTAAAGTTCATATCTCTTTTAGAATTACATGTCAAAAATATAAATGAAGCTGTGCGGAAGGAAACGTTTGGTTCAATATTATCTTGATGTTATATTATGCTATTTAGAGAAAATAATTATTTAATTTAATGACATCTATAAATTATTTTTTATTTGATTATAAAATTATTAGTTAAAAGATGACATATAGATTACATAACATAACACTAAGATAACAATGAACTAAACGCCCCCTAAATCGTATCTCTTGAATGCACATACAAAATTCTATTTCAAACTATAGTTATTTTGGTTATTTCAAAAAAATATGATTAGTCATTATTTTTTATGTTTTTAAAATAAGTGAGCATTACATGTATTACTAATAAAGAAATATATTTTAATCATGTAATTCTTATATTTTGCATTCATAATTATGAATAATATCACTCGTATTGATGAATGATTGGATTTTCTTCTTCTTAAAGAAGATGAAGGTTAAGATATTCTCCAACTTGATGAAGGAGATATAGTTTGTAATTATCTATTCAAATTATAGGGTAATATATAAAAATTTAATTTTGAGAGTTAAACAAGTAAAAAGTTCTTCTTTAGTAGTATATACGTAATTCTCCTTTAAAATAATTAAAAAATTATGTCACTAAAATATTGTTATTTTACATATATATTTAATACACAAATTTTTAATATAACATATTAGCTATATATAAATATTGCAACACATATAACTTATACTACAAAGTTGTGACATATATGTAAGCAAAGGTCGTAATTTTTATATATATTTTTTTGCCAATATGTAATAATAAAATTATAAAAATAATGTAATATTAAAAATTTGAGTATCAAGTACATAAAATGACTAGACTTTGGTAGCACGTATGTAACTTCCCCTAAAATAAAATGCATTTTAGGGTTAAATTACATTAGTATTTTTATGAAAAATATTAAATACTGATGTATTTTCATTTATATCTATTAAAAAAGAGAATTTATAATAAAGGAATAGTGCAAATGGTAGAGGAGGAATGAATCAAAGTTCATAGCCTGCAAAACTTTGATCAGTATATTATTTTTAAAGGGCTTGCATTCTCATATGTAACACATAAAAAATTAGTTAATTAAATTTATTAATATACAATTGTATGGTACTTGTACCTCATTGTTTGTATTTTGGATTCATTTTTGTTAGTTTACTTCTTTTTCATATAATTATAAAAATTATATTTCATGTCGTATTTAAAATAAAAAAATTGTGCGCACAAAAAGATATATAATGTTCACTATGAGATGAATTAATTAAGAGAATATTTAGTTTAATATTATCTTGATGTTATATCATGTTATTAAGAAGTTATGATGTACAAGTATCATCTTTTTAGTGTTAATTTCATAAAAAGTTTTTAAAAAATTATTTACTTATATCATCAAATTAAATAATTATTTTTTTATGACTTAATGGAATATTAATATAATATTAAACTAAATATTCTTTAAATATAATTAAAAAATTATATACAGATATATCGATATAATCATATTGAGAAGTTACAAAAGAGCAAGAAATAAAAGATGGCAAATGACATTTTATGTGAATTAAAGAAGGAAAGAGCACAATAATGTTATAGAGGTAGACTATTAATTGATGTTTAGGTGCTAATAATATAAAGAAAGAAACAAATTTTCAATACAATAAAAGGAGTTGTGCTGTATAATATTCTCAATATATAACTGATTAATAATTAACCAAATATAGTTTATAGCTTTACTTTATTAGATTATTTGTAAATTAAGTACTAATTTATTAGATAATTTAATGAATTAAAAGCCTAAATTATAATCGGTCAATTTATTTACTAGTTATTGAAAACATATAATATTGTCCTAATAAAAGTAGCCAAATTTCTTCTAGAACTAGAATATTACAATAATAGTTGTTATAGCTAAAGTGAGGGCAAGAGCTGAAAAGAAAAAAATTTAATAGAGAAAATGGGAGTTAGAACCATCCGTCACTATTACATTCATTCTAGTAGCTATTTATATTCGAGAAAGACTACTTTGAGCTGCGTAATGCACATTGTTTTAACTAAAAATGCCTAATTAATGGGCCGTTCGCTGTAATTAGGAAATAATCTAACAGGAAAAATACACAAAAAATGTCGATGGTAGAGTTGGGTTGAGTCGAAACACTCAATAGAAGTTTTCTCAATTATAAATAATGGTTTGTTAATTAGAGAAAATAATTATCCAACTTAGGAGGGTTATTCGACGAAGAGATGGCTATCCCTACTGAATGCTTTTGTCTGTCTGTCTGAGGGATATAACAACTATATCAATTCGATTAGTCGATAAAGTCTTTGTATCCATCAGTCGTCAATTGAATTTGAGCGTGTTTTGCCCTTAATTTTGAGCGATATTTGGATGACCGAGTGGTGGCTTGAGGTGAGTTCTCATTTCATAGTGATTCATTTGTCAAGACTTTTGTAAGTAATGTTTTCATGAATTTGATAATCTTGGTGTGCATTTTATCCTAATTTGCCAATTATCTTTCTTTTTCTCAAGAGAATCAGCACACTCTGGTGTTTGGTTGGAAAATAAATTTGAATAAAGGAAGAGAAAATATTTTATTTTATAGAATTGATGGGAAAGAAATTTATTTTAATATTGAGAGGTGTGTACGATGTGAAATAAAGTTGATTTTAAAGTTGTAATTTATGTTGGATGTGAAATAAAGTTGATTTTTAAGATTAAAATTTGTGTTGAATGTGAAATAAAGTTATTAAAATTTATAATAAATTTAAAATATTATTATTATATTTTTTCCCCAAAATTAGATACATGCCAAACAAGCCCACAACTTTAAAATCCACACGCTACTCTCTATACTTTTATTTCACATCCCATAGAAAATCACCTCAAGTATTAAAAGGAAACTTAAATTTGTTTGTTTGTGCAAATTATTTTTAATCTAAATTTAATTTAATTTTAATTAAATTTAAATTTAAATTAATAATATTTCAAATTTCATATAAATTTTAATATTAAAATCAATTCTTATTTTATATTCTACATAAAATTTAAAATAAAAAATTAACTTTATTCCATACTTGCATGCATCTCAAAATAAAACTAATGCTATTTTAAATCTTTTATTATTCTCAAATTAAAAATATCCCATCAAATATTAACTTTAACTTGGTTATAATCTTAGCCTAACTAAACAAATTTATTTAAGATATTTATTATCATTGTTTTGGTACACAACTTTCTAACTTTTTCTCTCAAAATATTTACAACAAAAATAAAGAATTGACTTCAATTGACATCGATTTTCACATAAATCGATTACAAACTCTACTAAAATTTGATCTTTGGAAATAATTGCCAACTCGACCTCAATTTCACCCTTTGACGAACTTGAAAATGGACATGGTTGACCAAAATCATTCCACTAGAAGTGCTAGCCCTCCACTATACCTCTCTTGGTGGCAAGTTTGACCAAATCTTTAGAACTTGAATGATGAACTGAGAGTCAATGCCAACCTTGTAGAAAAGGAGAATTGATAAGATGGTTCCTCTCTTCACTTAATTGAAAAGTTCTAGCAAATTATTGTACTCCCTAGAATATCATCAATGATTGCTAGAAGAGGCCAAGTTGATAGTCAACTGATTTTTGAAGCAATAATAAAAAAAAGATTACACAAATATTACTGAAAAATATTAATTCATATTTTGAGTGTCAATTTTGTTAATATGAAGCAATGACTTTGTATATAAAATTATATTATTTATATATTAAGCATTCACTTGATCATCAATATCTACATCTCGTGTAATATAAAATATGGGAGTTGCTAATGCCACCCCCCACCTGACAAGCACCCCCCGGGCCCCACCCCCTCCCCCTCTAAAAGTATAATTTTGCCCTCCCTCTTTAATTTATTTTATATATTTTCATAAATATTAATATTAAAATTTAATTAATAAAATTTTAAAATACATATTTATATAACTATTATATTTAATATATATTTCTTTTTTAAAATTAAATATTAATTTAATATTTATTATTATTCTTTATGTTCATTTTCCTTTATATTTATTAGATTATATTTATTATCTATAAATACTTATTTAATCAGTCTTTAATACTATAAATATTTCGCTTTTATTTGTTTAAGAAATATTATATATTTTTTATTTGTTGTTATTTATTTCTGTTTTTTTTATTTATGTTATGTTTTTTTGTTCTTTTATTCTTTTATTTTACTTTTAATTTTAATTATTTTATTCTTTATGTCATTTTTCTCTTTATATTTATTTATTCTCTTTTATTTGTTTAAGAAATCTTATATATTTTTTATTCATTGTTATTTATTTTTTATATTTATGTAATTTTTTATTAATTTATTTAACATTATTTATTTAAAATATAAATGATTCTTTTTTTGTAATAATTTTCATTTGTGGCAAAAGCTATTATATATATAACTTGCAAACAAACATATTTTTCAGAACAAACTCAATATTATTTTAGCCATATTTAGCAATAATAAAAAAAAAGATACACCAAAATATAATAATAAATACAAATTCTAATTAATATTTCCTCCAAATTTTGCACCCGGACCGTTAGCTCCTGTACTCGTTATTTCATACCACAAATTAACACGTGTTATATAACGAGCTGTCCATCCTTTAGCTTCGTCAGACGAATGATTCCACCACCACGTTGGAAAGGGTGGAACAGGGTAATGAGGGTGTAAGAAAACTTGCACGAAGTGTCAGCTAACATGGGCGATAGCTATTTCCCGGCGCTATAATAATCAAATTTAATAAGGGTGTAATTAAATTTAAGGAATAAGAAAATTATAATAATCAAATTAAATAAGAAAAAGTAATTAACTAAAGAGAGTGATTTAAAGAATATTAAATAAATAAAATAGAAAAAAAGTTATTAGAAAAAAATTCATTAATTACTTTAATGAATAATAAAAATTATTTAATCAATACTAAAATATAATAATCAAATTAAATAAAAAATGTAATTAATTAAAAAGAGTGATCTAGAAAATATTAAATAAATAAAGTAGAAAAAAATATTTAAAAAATAATTAATTAAATTTAAAAAAATATTAAATAAATTTAATAAAAATTAATTATTTAAAGGGAAGAGGGAAAATTAAAATTTTAGAGGGGAAAGGGTGGGGTTTAATTATTTAAAAGGAAAGGGACAAAATTGAAAATTTAGATGGGAGGGGGGTGGGGCCCGGAGGGGGGTGCTGTCAGGGGGGTGGGAGTAGCAATTTGCATAAAATATTTGTATATAAATCATAATTTATCACTTTACATGTTAATAATTCTTATTTTTTTTATTGCCCATACGTATTAATGTTATAGGAAATGCAATCAAATTACTAAACTAAAATGAGAATAAAAAAATCAAAATTATAAATATTTAGAATTAAGTGATTAGTTTGTTAATAGAAAAGTTGCATTGGGTTAAGCTTTTTTTTGTAAATTTTATTTTTTTTATTAATTTTACATAAAATTTAATTCTATTTTTTTATAAATTAAAAATAACATAGATATTATTCTCTAGACTTCTATTTCCTACCATTCTTCCTTGGTGGAAAGGTAGTGAGAGATATTTATTTAACCAAAAACAAATATCAAAATCATATTATATTTTCACATATGTAACCTAGAAAAATTAAATTTATACCTCACTATTTCCTAAAATATTCTTAAAAATGCTAATAAATATTTCAATTTTTATTTTATATATGATTCCATCGTATTGTTATTGATTTTTATTTTATCAGGTCAGTATATTATTCATAAGAAATTATATTTATATTAACATCGTATGATTTAAACAGATATAATTTTGTAAAGTTGTATAACAAATTATTTGATTAATGAACCATATAAATGAATATTGTTGCATCTTCGATGAATGTTTGGCGAGTTATTATTTTTGTTGTTCTTCAGATTTATTTGTGTTATATGTAAAAAAATTAAATATAATATAAATATTTAATAAATATATTTTATACTGTTATCATGACAAATTACTAATTGATACTTGAGGTTTGATAGATATTTCAGTCTTGTATTCTTTTTGAAACAATTAAAGGCAATTGAGGTATTAATTGTTGATCTGATCTTTTTGCTTACTTTTACAGATATACCATGGTTTTACCATATTAACATTTATATATAATGTTGAAGTCGAAAATAAATATGGTAAAAATTTAAAGAAGGAATTTTCATTTTTTTGACTTATTATTATCATAATTTCTTCCATCCTATTTAAGAATTATGTATCACAAATTTAGAACTAGATGTTATGGCCTCGTTTGGGTCGAGGAGAGTTTTTTACCCAACACAAATTTTAACTATAAAAATCAACTTTATCTCACATCTAATACAAATACGAATATTAGAATCAAAAGTATTTCACATTTTATACACTTTCTAATAGTAAAATAAATTTCACTCCCATTAAACTTAAAAATAAAATAATTTTTTTATGTTTAAAAAAAAAGTTCGAACCAAATGAGGCCTACATGGCTACATGTGTTCTCCTCAATAGGCCAGTAAAGCATAAATTTTTTTTATTAATTTGTAACGTACGTATATCTTAGGAATCTAGTAGTGTTTTTAAAAATTATGAATCAAAAAGTAATGCCATAATACTTAGGGGAACCACAAGCAAAATAGTTTTTTAGGGATATTTAAATACATAAATTTTGATTTATTATGCAACATACACTCATAGGTACGCATTTGCCTCAAAAAACTTTTGATATAAAAAGCCGTGCTGCATGTCAGAGATTTTAATGTTGGAACATTTTCAGCCCAACTACAGGCCCATTTCCGGCCCATTAAGTTGTTCATCATACTATTAACTCATGGCCCATTAAGGTTTTCTTTTGGGAACTGTCGTAACCAGATCCCACCTGACCCGTTATCCCTCAATCTTCTCCGTTATGCTCACCGCTTTATTTGGTTGGAGCTAAAACTTTATATTAAACTCTTTAAAAAAAGTTTAAATTAATATTTTATATTTATTTCATATTATATATAAATTTAAATATTAAAAATTAACTTTATTTTATATTTAACACAAATTTTAACTTTAAAAATTATTTTTTTCACATATTTATATATTTTAATAAAACATTTAACTTTAATTCTCATCTAATATTCTAATATAATTTTTAATAATAAAATATCCTTAATATCAATAATAATAAAATAATCTTATTTTATATTATAATGTTTTTTTTATCTAAAATTTTATATTATAATATTAAAATAATTTTCTCTTTTACTATCTCATATATGATTGATTAGTTCATACCAAGAAAAGAAACTAAATATGATTAAGGGGGCATTTGTATCTTTGTCATATAAAAAAAATAATTATTTATTTTGATAATATGTGTAAATGTGATATAACAAAATTTAAAATTATTATTCAAAAAATAATATTTAAATATCAAGATATTTAGATAACATGACATAATATTAATATAATATTGAATCAAATACCTCCTAAATTACTAAGTGATTATGTCGCGATTCTAATTTTCTATTGAAAAACTCATACAACAAATTTTTGTCATGTATGGAAATTATTTTTTAAATTTAAATCAAAACTCTTTTAGCTATTTCGTTTCATTAGAGAATTTTATGTATATTTTGAGTTCATTATTTTATATATAAATAATAGGCCGATTGAAATTTTAATATAAAAAGTTAAGTTATTGAGCTTTATTCATGTGAAAAGAGAAAGATGGACGTCAAAAAAGACATAACAATAAACTTTAGTGTATGATCATATGCCCCTATACTTAAATAAAAATTTATTGATTGATAGAATACAATAGAAATAAAGAATTTATGTAATTAACTCCACTTAGTAGAATAAAGAGTTTGTTATTGTTTGTCGTTATTTTGAATATAATATTTTAAGAAAAATCTACATATGTCATCGTTAAAATTGAACTTTTTACTTATTTCACCTTCAAATTTAGATAGTTATAATTTGAATATATAATTACAAATATTATTCCTTTATAATGATGAATAGTTAGATTTTCATGTTCTTTAACAAGATGAAAGATAGATTCTCCCAGTGTGATGGAGAGGGTGATGTTTATAATAATACATTTAAAATATAAGATAACAAGTGTAAATATGTAAATTTGAGTGTGAAATAAATAAAAAACTCAATTTTAGAGATGTCATATCTAAATTGTTTAAACATCGTAAAAGACTCAACATAAATTCCCCTTAATGAGAATCGACACCACGAGTCACTCATTAGATGACTCCACAGTAAGAATTACTTAACTCAATTAAAATAATAATAATAATACCGATGATGCGGTAATCGTTAATGAGTCGCCCTTTATATAGAGGCCCTCAAATACATTCCATTCATTTTTCATCAAGAGTCTCCTATTTTTTCATTAAAAAAAACTTCTATCTTCTTTGATAATGTAATTTATTTCTCTAAATTATCATTTGTTTTAAATTTTTATTCAATTTATTGTGATCTTATTTTTTTTCCATTGTGAAATATTATTAACTGTTCTAACTAAAATATGTATTGCTAAAATTGTAATGTTAATTATATGTTTTCTTAGATTAATATTTATTATTTTACTTCATTCTTTATAACAACTTCAACAGTTTACACAATTGTTTAACTTCAGTGGAGTGATTATTTTTTTGAAAGACAGATATACATGCCTTATCTACAGAGGAGGGAATATGAAAGTTCATATTGACATAAATAAATCAGAAAATATAAAAAAAAAATCTTCCATGCAATATTTCAAGATAATTAAATCTTAAAAAATTATTTATAAGTATCTTATTTCATTCTAATACGAAATTTGGTTAGTTATTAAGGACGATAAAGATTGTAAAATTATATAGGACTGGGCTTCAATTATGATACTTTCGTTGTTTATCTTATAAGAATCACATAAAAGCTCAATTAGAATCGATTTATTTTTATTGAGAAGCAACCTCATTATAGACTGATAAATTAATTAATTATGATGTAAGTGTTTTATTTACTGGATTAATTAGTTGATTTAATTAAAAGTAAAAGTGTGAAAATTTTATTGATCAATTTTTGAAAATATGTAGTATTTTTTTTAAAAAAAAATAAATTATTCTTTATCTAATTTAGAATTTTAAGTTTTTTTTTTTCATTCATTTGAGCCAACTATAGATAATTACCGCCATAAAAAAATTAATTTTTGTTTAACCTCACGCCATATTTTGCTTTTGTGCCTATTTATGGAAACATTTTTGGAGTTTATATAATTTAATTACTAGGCTTTGCCCCCAAATCGCGTCGGGGACGACGACGGCAGCGGCGATGACAAATCGCGAGAGCGCCGGGGGACGGGATTGGCGGAGCTGCGGTCCGCCGGCGCCGGCGTCGGAGTGGCACAACGTGAGACCGTCACGGTCACCCTCATCCGTGTCTCTCAAGGGCTGCTGCTGCTGCCTGTTCCTGCTCCTGATCTTCCTCTTGCTCCTCGCAGTAGCGGTAGCCCTAATCATCGTTCTCGCCGTGCGGCCGAAGAAGCCAGAGTTCGATCTGCAGCGAGTCGGGGTGGAGTACCTCCTGGTGGCGCCGGAGGACACTGTCGGCAGCGATGGAGCGCCGCCGGCCGCGGCGTACATCTCGCTGAACATTACGCTGCTGTTTACGGCGGTGAATCCGAATAAGGTAGAGATAAAGTACGGGGACGCGGCGTTCTACGTGCTTTACCACGGGGTCCCGCTAGGGATTGCGGAGGTGCCGGGATTCGAGCAGCCGGCGCACAGCACGAGGCTGGTGGAGACGAAGGTGAGCGTCAGCCACTTCAATGTGCTCCAAGCCGACGCCAGTCAGCTCGTCCGCGACGCCGCCGTCGACGACCGGGTCGAGCTCCGCATCACCGGCGATGTCGGCGCCAAGATCCGGTTCCTCGGCTTGACTTCCCCTAGGGTTCAGGTTTCATCCTGCTCAGTCCACACTCACTCACTCAATCCTGCGCCGCCTCTGCTATCGTGCGCATTTTCTCCTTAATTTTATAATTTTTAAAATTCTTCTCTTTTTCCACGTAGGTTTCGGCTGATTGCGTGATTGTTATAAGTCCACGCAGGCAGACGCTCACTTACAAGCAGTGCGGCGTCGATGGACTAAATATCTAATAAAAATTTTAGAAAATAAAAAATTCTCTTTATATATTTTTTTTAAATTTTCCGCCAGGAACTGGCCGGTGGCTTTTTCTATCGTGCGCCGCTATCTTTTTCTTTTGGGTAAATTGCCTACAGGTCTTAAAATCCAATCATTATTATATTATGGTTCACATGTTCAAAATTACCTTTCTATTATTTGTTTATTTTATGTTCAGGGGTTTTTTCAAATGTGATGTTCATGCACTCTCCACCTAAATTTTAGATATTATTTGTAAACGTCAAAACTTTTAATTCACATATATCCACCTAAAAGATTTATCATACTAAATTTTATTAGTAGTGTGATTTAAAAAAGGTGATATATTAATAATTATTTTAATTAAAAAAACATTTTAAAATTTATGGTTGTTAAAAAAGGATTGTTGGTGGAGAAATTCATACGGAGTGATGTGTAGATTGAGCAAGTAGAGCATTCGAAATAAAAGAACAAGCTGTAAAATTAGACTAACTCAGATTTAGGTTCTGAGAAAACTCAAATATAATTTCATTCATCACAATACTCTCCCCTTTTACAATGTAAGATGACCTCTTTATATAGAGATCCTATGTAGAAATTTAAAAAATATAATATTAAATGCAGAAAATAAAATACTAAATAAATAAAAGCTAATATGGAACTAATTCTATTACAATAAGATGAAATCAGCTCCAAATGTGGTGAGTCTTCAAATCTTTCGGATATGCTCTGAATCAAATCAAATCAAATTTAAATAAAGCTAATATGAAAATCTCTAATAGCTCTAATTAATTTGAATTTGAATTTTGATTCAGCACATGACGTCATTTTAGTCATCCAATTCGATGTTGATCTGTGTCCCCACCAATTCTCCCCATATGGGAGGAACTCGACTCCGTCGAGTATGGGTCATGCGACTGATGTGTCTCCGAATGGTCAGATCAACTATAACCCTTGAGCCTCCTGAAAAGGTAAAATTATCCACCGAACTAAATATCATTGATAATTGAATTCTATTAAAATTACTTGCTCAACAAGTTTATTCAATTAGCTCTAAAATTATTGAGGTGAATTTTAGTTGTGGATTCTCGTGGGTAAAGCTACACTCAAAGGGAATAAAAGGCTATTGCTTCACTAGGTATTACTATTGTGTCATGATAATCAATAGATCTGAAATATTGAAAGTATCAACTATTCTCATGATCTAATAATGATATTTAAACTTATTCAATTGACCCAATTTAATAAAAATTTTAAAATAAATTAATTTAGAGATTTAATTATCTTAAAGTATCACAATAAAATATTTATAAAAAAATTTTCTACACTTAATTATAATAGCTCACCATTAATTTTACTGATTTTATTTTTTTTATAATATATAAATAAAAAAATTGACACATGTAAAATACAAATATAAATACTGATTAAATTCAAACCTAAGATTTTAAAAAAAAAATAAAATGTATGCAGACTGACTTATGACGTTACTAATGCTTACGAGATAATTAATTCTGATTATAGACATATGAAGAATAGGTTAAAATCACAAGAGACGTGGTTCCTAATAGGTGTCATAAAGTCCTCCAAAAATACCTGACAAACAGTACAACATACCAGTTAGACATTCACGTCGCCAATCACTCAGTCCCATGCGTCATCTGCCTATATAGGTCTATAGGTGTCGAGTTTTTACTAAATTGAGAGTATGCATAAGTATACTTAACTAAATCAAACATTTTGACTTCAGAACGATCATGACATATAATCATCTTAATATGATCAATAGTGTTATCACCACAATAAGATGATTTAGTAGCCTCTATCGAATCTATGACCTGCTCTTCTTTATGACTCAGGTCTATGACTATTTTCTCAACTTGACTTTCAACTTCTATCTTATAACTATCTTCCTCGTGCATCTCATCCTCGTATTTTTCATACTCTTCGGCTAAACTAGGTTCTGCTATATAAATGGACATAGGTAGGGAATCAAGTTTCAATGCTTTAGGAAGAATGAAGGTCTCCGTGGAGAACTCATTTAAAACTTCTTTCACGAAGAAACTAGATTGGTCACCTATAGTCTCAATAGGTCTGGCAATGAGAGTAGGAATTGGAGCAATTGGTACTAATCATGTTGTTTATTAGGTGTGGATATGCGGTCAAACCTTGTGATAAGCTCAGTCAACATAGCTTCTAATTTGAGATCCATGGGAATAGGGAAGCTAAACCTAGTGGTATATGCAAACAGAAATAAATATGACTAAATGCACTCTATTCCAACCATGCTCTGATACCAAGTTGATGCGGGACGGAAAACGATGCTAATGATATTTTATATTTATATTCGGCAAAATCGATTAACAAATTATTTTAATTAAGAAAAAAATATTTTCTAGATAAATTATATGATAAATAAGATATTTGAATCCCGTAAATTAAGATATTTTAAAATTTAAATTAAATTGGATCGTATGATAAATAAAAAATTATCAATTTAGATTAGGACGTCAATTTAAATTCACTAATTCAGATCCAAAGTTCAGGAATTTAGGACAAACGTCTCACAGTTAAATCCAACAGTAATTGACACACAAAGAGATATCGGGTCACACAATTAGAGCCAAATAAATAATTCAAGTCAAGCGAATAATTTGTGTTGAAATCAAATAATTAGCTTAATTGCATTCGGGAAAGAATTTACCAGCGATTTGAATCGGAGAAGAGTCACTCCGATGATTAATTGATTTGATCGAGTATAGGCGACGTGCGGACAAAGCGCAAATGACACGCATGCGCGAGCACAGGCGGGCGCGCGAGTGATCGCAGGCAGGAGAGCCGGCTGGCGGGCGCGCGGGCAGACGGGTGCGTGGGGGCATGCGCAAGCGGGCGCTGGCAGCGCGCGGGTGCGGGCGAGCACAAGCTGGCGGGCGCGCGCGCATGCGGACGTGCTCGCGTGCAGGCAGGCTGGCGGGCGCGCGCGGGACAGCGGGCGGCTTGTCTGCCGGGAGGCGGAGCCGGAGTAAGAGGGGCGCGCGGGCGCAGGCGCAGGCAGACGCGGGTGAATTTCTCGAACCGGCAGAGAGGAAGGAAGGGAAAGATTTTTTTTTTTTTTTATTTTTAATTTTTTTAAAAAAAGTGAATAACTAGGCTAATTTGAGGATTCTCACCAAAGGCTAACCTACCTTTTCCTATAAGTATGTATAAATATTAATATCACAAATATTAAAATTGAACACTACCTCGTTTGGTTTGAGCTTTTTTTTAGACTTAAAAAAAAAATTATTTTATTTTCTAAGTTTAATAGGAGAGAAATTTATTTTACTATTAGAAAGTGTGTAAAATGTGAAATACTTTCAATTCTAATATTCGTATTTGTATTAGATGTGAAATAAAGTTAATTTTTATAGTTAAAATTTGTGTTGGGTAAAAAACTCCCCTCGAACCAAATGAGGCCAATATTTTTTTATTCCAATATTTTTCATGGATAGCTTACTTTCACTTTCTCTAGCAAGCATCATTTTGACTAAGCTTGGACTAACAGCTCATATTTAATGGAGCAATTTTTCTTAAGGGGCGTTTGGTTCGTTATTATCTTGGTATTATGTTATGTAATCTTGATGTCATGACATCTAGATGTCATCTTTTGACTAATAAATTTATAATTTAATTAAAGATTATTTATAAATGTCATTAAACCAAATAATTACTTTCTCTAGATAACATAACATAGCGTCAAGATAACACTGAACCAAACGCCCCCTTAATGATTTGTTCAACTTCAATAACAAATTGAACTCTATTAATTTCAACAATTTTATCGAATTTTTTAGAGATCTCAATTTCAAGGTTTTGTTGATCTGGTTGCAGTAGACAAAGATTCTCCACTTTTCCTTACGTGTTTGCTATCTTACCTTTTTTCAGTGTCACCCCTCACCAAAATTCCACCATTTTGAATCTTGCATAACATTTCACACTCTTTTGTGTGGAATCTTAATCCATTTATAATAAATCCATTATCTCTTTTTTTAAACCAATTGATAAATGTATCGTCTTGTCTTTATTCCACATTCATTGTACACTCTTTTTTAAGTTCATTCCTATTGTCTCTATAAAAAAATAACACCATAAGAATAAAGTTGATTTATTTTTTGATAGAAATTCTTAAAGCGGAGAGTTATCGTTAGATTTACTCTAAAAATTTTGAACTTCCACACAATTTTTTAAGACGTACATATGAGCTTGCTTTCAATCTTCATATCTCAAATATCTAAACAGTCCCTTCTTATTTAAAGGTCTTTCAATTTTTTTGAAAATTGAAAATTTCGTTTCATCATGATTTTTAACATTTTCATTATGATTTGGCTTACTAAATTTAGTTTCGGCTCTGACTAAGTATCGAGAACAAAATGTAAAACATTCATCCATTATATATGCTTTTGTAATTGAACCTTCAGGTTGAGCCTTATTTCAAATATAGTTTTTCAAAGTGTGCAAATATCTAATCTAAAAAATATACATATAAGAATATAAAAAAAAATTTGCCAAAAAGTTTAGTAAAATTTTATAATACCTTTCAATAAAATACATCCAATGATAGTGCATTGGCCTAGCAATCTTGGCCTCGGATGCAAGGTGGATTGATAAGTGCAACATTACTTCAAAAAAATGTTGGGGGAAATATTTGTTCAAGCTTATATAGAGTTATTGCTATGTCATTTTCAAGTTTATTCATTCTATTACTTGACAGAGTCTTAGATGTCAATTGCTTGAAAATGACACAAAGTTCAACTAATGGCTCATAAACCTCTTTAGACAAAATATTGCGAAAAACTACAGATAGATAATCTTGAAGAAAGACATGGCAATCATGTGATTTCATCCCTGAAATTTTTCCATCTTTCACATTTACACAAGAAATTTTTGATGATTCCCCATCTAGCATTTTCAACTATCCTAAAAATTCACAAATAGGTCTTCTTTCGTGTAAAGTCAATATATAGCATGCTTGTGGCACAACATAAAATTAGGATTTATCAATTGGATGCAAATCTTCTTACAAACCTATTTTGTTTAAATTAAGATGAGTACTGAGATTATCTTTACTTTTGCCATGAATATCCATAATTATACCAAGAACATTATCGCATGCATTTTTTTATATGCATGACATCAAGATTATGATGTAGAATTAGATCCTTCTAATAAAGTCTTTGGAACAAAATATTTTTTTCTTTAAATGAAAATGCAAAACTTATTATGCTTTTGCTTATTTCCATGGCTCTTACATGACTTATTTTTCTTCATAGATAATTGTTCGAGCATATCTTCTCTTGATAACATTTTAAGTGCAATTCTATGTTCTTATTTTCTATCAAAAGAATTTGAATTGTTTCTCCACTTATGGCTTGCTTGCAAGTAATGGTGATGACCCATAAAGCACATTTTACATCCATATTTTAACTAATAGAACAAGTATTTTTATTGCAACAAGGACATGCTAATGCACCTTTAGTACTTCAACTCGACAAATATGCATAAGCTGGGAAATCACTTATAGTCTATGATATCATAATACGTATATTAAAATTTCTTTTAACAAGGCATCATATATATGTTTCATCCCAATTTGGTCTCCATAACTCTTGCAATTCATCAATCAAAGGCTATAAGTATACATAAAAACACTCATTCTTTGGTGCCTTAGGACTATAAATAAGTAATGACATAATTATAAAAGAATTCTTTAAGCACATCCAATGAGGCAACTTATAAAGTACGAGAATTATTGGCCATATGCTATAAGTAGAGTTTGAGAAGCCAAATGGATTAATACCTGAGAAAACCTCTGTGACTTCATCAAAAACTCCCAAAATATCTATCACTCTTTGTCTAGAGACAATTAAACATAATGTAAATTTTGACATGCATACTCAGGAAAGACAGATTTCTAATAAAAGACAACATTTAACATTTTAAACGTAAAATTTCATCTAATAAGCACATCAATACGTAAGTCTTTAAATGTAGAAATTCTGAAATGCCTAGCAATCTCACCAAACTTGAACAATCTACTTGGGGAACGCTTCAAATATAATACAGAATCTCTAATTTTAGATATCACATAAGTAATAACCTCCAAACCATCTTTGACCGTTAATTAAGAATATGTGCAGCTCAACGAATATGAAAAAACTTT
The DNA here is from genome assembly GCA_002786265.1 of Apostasia shenzhenica. Classification (NCBI taxonomy): domain Eukaryota; kingdom Viridiplantae; phylum Streptophyta; class Magnoliopsida; order Asparagales; family Orchidaceae; genus Apostasia; species Apostasia shenzhenica. The sequence goes on from KZ451907.1 coordinate 1,140,708, forward strand.
TCCATAAACTGAAAACCAAATTTATGACTGAACAAATACCTTAAATTTTAAGCTGTCTTGTCATTTGAAGAAGCATTATCGAGTGTTATAGTACTAACTTTGTTTTGAATATCTCATTCAAGTAAAATTTCAAAAATAGCCTCAGAAATCACAGCACTTGTGTGAGGTGGATCTAAGTCACTGAAACTAATTATTCTTGATTGAATGATCCAATTAGCATCTATGTAATGTGCTTTCACACATATATAGCCAAGGGTTTGATTGGATTCTAGCAATCACAAGTTAGAGACACCCTTTGTACAGCTTTTAGAGTCTTTTTAAGGCTCTCTTTCTCAGTATCTTAAACTTTAACATACTCAATTTTGATGGCTTATTGAGTGGTCTTAATGTAGTTAGAGTTCATTGACTTCATAAGTACACTGAACCACAAGTGTTTAACCATCATAAAGGGATATTCATAAATAATGATCATTTTAGCAATAATATTCTTGATTATATTATGATCATAAATAGGAGATACACAAAGAGAACCCACAACATCACTATCAACACATTTTCAGCTATAGGGTTAAACAATTTTTATTTTGCTTTACTCATAGCTTTTCTATAATGATATATGTGCAAATGCCTATTTAATTGTGAAGTAGTACCGATCTTTTGATTAGTATATATTTTAGGACAATATTTGCACTTTCACTTGTCAATATTTTTTCCTTTGTGAGTCATGATTATCATTATAAAATGATCTTATACTTCGAATCTTTTCCTCCTTTATTGTCACCTTGTACTTTACTTTCAGCTTCATCCCCCACTTTGAAAATTGTAACAAACATTTTTCCCAACATCTTCATGTTGATTGAACTCATTGTCTGACATTGAATGGGTTGATATTGCTGATAAACAAGGTGCAGGAATGAGACAACAAGAGATAAAAGAGAATGATATATAAAGATTACAACATTATGTATTACAAATATAGTCCCTCAGATTATTAAATCATGACCCATCATTATAGTAGACTAATTAGAGACAAATTTTGAATTAAAAAGCACCAAATATATTCTTACTTAAACATTATACATGCAACAAGAAAATAGAGATAATCACATAAAGGACAATATTACACTCTTTAAAAAAATCATAGTAGCATTTCTTTATATCAAAATGTGTGCATGCTAAAAATAATCTGTTCATATCAGTATGTGTATGATATAAAATGTACATATAATATTTATTTTTACTAAGAGCCTAGCTAATTGATTTACATAATAGAGCAAATCATGTTTCTCAGTTTTTATCATTACAACATACTAACAAAAACAAACAAGCTCCTAACTTTAGAAAATCATCAAAAAAAGTTTCGAAAGAACTAAGAAACACTGAAAGAAACTTCAAAAACGAACCATAAAAAACTAACATGCAAAAAAAAAAATCAATGATCTACATCATAGAGCAAAACATCCTTCTCAAAAAATTAAATGCCAAAAAATAAAGAAGATTTCTATGTATGAAAATGTATGCATGTCAGAAATAAACTGTTCATATCAATATATGTATGACATAGAATGCATATGTAATATCTGTTCTTAGTAAAAGTCTTATTGCCCCATCTCCTACTACTCAAAGTCAAAGATCTAAAATACTATTATCATAGGAAACCAATAAAAGTAACTAAAAGCTTTATACATCTAATTGATTTACATAACAAAGCAAATTGAACAAACAATATTTCTCAAATTTTACTTTTTATCATCATAGAATACCAACAAAAACAAGCAAGTTTTTAACTTCAGAAAGCCATCAAAAATATTTTTGAAAGAATCTTCAAAATGAACCATAAAAAACTGACATACAAGAAAGACTTCCAATGATCTACATCATAAAACAAAATATGCTTCTCAGAAATGTGAATGTCAACAAATAAAGAAATAAAAATCATATGGCATTGCACCAAGAAAGGTAAATAAGTTCAAAATCCATTACAACGAGATTCAGAGAGTTCTAAATTCATATTTGTCATCGAATGGCATTTGAGAGCAGAGTTAGCGAATAACGACTGTCGACTAGTGCCGTGGAGCTGCTAGAGCAACATTAAGTAAGACAACATTAACGTAATCCAAACAACAGAGGTGTGAGAAGATAGAAGAAGCATAAATCTAAGATAAGTGTTCAAGACGAAGATGAAAACCGTCGAAGAACGATTCGACGATGTGAATCAGCAAATCACAAACTTGCAGTCATAGTGGAGATGAGATAAATCCAGCTAGCAGCCGATCAGTGGCCACTACTCAGTTTGCTTTCGCAGGCTCGCAGCCTCGTCTCTCGCCAAAGCCGATGCCGCTGTCTCGCAGTCGCAGGCTCGCAGATAAGAAATTAGGGCAAGTGGGCAATAGGGCGGCATCGGCGATTCGGCAAAAGCGGAAAGCAGCGAACAAATATGAATTATCAGCTTAGAATAAATTCTAGTCGTTGATTTTAAAATTTAAATCTGAATCGTTCAAATGAAAATGTTTGGTAGTTTGAGACTTAGGAGGATTCGAACGCAAGTTTCAAATTTTAGCGCAGCACAAAAACTTTAACCACTGAACTATATCAGCAACCATGAAGTTATGTGATAAAATATATATTAATATAACATTTTTTATTATCACTATAATAAATTTTCAAACCGATCTCGAATCGTGGAACGATTTGATCCGGTGATGGCTCGAGATCAGATCAAAAAAATTACTGAGCCATGATTATGGCTCATTAGTCAGATCGATTATGTCAAGCCGATTTTAATTTGATCCAAAATTTGATTCAATTATCGACTAATTTCTGCTAGTATGTATCTCCTGTAACTCAAAACTCTCAAATGCCCAGGCTCTCAGCCTAGCAAGATGCCTCATTCTTCCTATCCCGCCATCACCCACAAAACCATAATTCCACGACAAGCCCTACAGCGATGCACAAATTCCACAACTCCATAACAGCATCCCGCTGTCGCGTTCGTAATCATTCGATTAGAACTTTCTCCTCCCTCCCATCCACCACCGCCGCCGTCAACGCTGCCTGCGAGTCCAGCAATGACGATCCAGAATCCTCCATGCCGCTCGCTGAAGATCTCTTCCGTTCCCCCTGTCGCTCCGGCGGCTACACTCAGGGCGACGCCACCTATCTCTCCCTCGTCCGATTCTACTCCGATCCCCCCAACATCCCAGCTCTCCGCCGCCTCCTCGACCGCATGCGCGCCGACTCCCGGCCCTTCCCCGACCATCTCTTCCCGCCCATTCTGCGAGCATTCGGCCAATCCGGCTTCCCCATCGACGCCCTCCACCTGTTCGACGAAATGCTCCCTTCCTTCCGCTGCTCCCCCTCCGTTTTCTCCCTCAACTCTGCCATCGACTCCCTTGTTTCCTCCCCCCATTTCCACCTAGCTCTCCCCTTCCTCCGCCGTGCCCTCCGCCGCTACCCATCCCTCCGCCCCAATCTCCTCACCTTCAACCTGCTCCTTAAATCCGTCTGCTCTTCTCCCTCCCCTTCCCTCAATCTTGCCCTCCACCTGTTCCGCTCAATTCCCGGTCATGGTCTCCAGCCCGACGCCTACTCATACTCCACTCTCATCGCAGCGCTTGCCCGCGCTGGCCGGCTCGATGATGCCTTCGCCCTCCTCGACGAGATGCAGCTTGACGGTGTAGCCCCGCACTCTGTCACCTTCAATTCCCTCCTCCACGCAGTCCTCCGAGCCGGCGACCTCCGACGCGCCCGCAACCTTACCCGCTACATGCTCCTCAAGGGCTGCCAGCCCACTCTCCCCACGTACAACACCCTCATCCACGGTCTTTGCCGCCACGGCTGCCTCGATGAAGCTCTCTCCCTTATCGATCGCATGCTCCTCCGGGATGGCCTCGCCCCGAACGAGGTCACCTTCGGCTCTCTCATCGATGGCCTCGTCAAGCTCGGTCGCACCGTCGACGCCCGCCGGGTATTCGACCTAATGCGCGAGAGAGGCTTCCGCGCCAACGAGTTCGTCTACTCCGCGCTCATCTCCGGATCGTTCCGGTCAAACGATCCCGAGGCGGCGTTCATCCTCTGGGAGACGATGATTTGTGACGGCGTCAAGCCGAACGAAATCGTCTACACGGCGCTCGTCGACGGGCTCTGTCGGCTGGGCAGGATGGCGGAGGCGGAGGACGTGCTTCTTCAAATGACCGCAGAGGGCTGCACACCGAACGTGCGGACCTACTGCGCGCTCATGTGGGGCCACTTCCGTGCCGGTAGCAGCCAACGGGCGTTGGCCACGTGGACAAACATGGTGCGCCGCGGGTGCGAGCCCAACGAGGTGAGCTACAGCATTCTGATCCACGGGCTCTGCGAGGAGGGGAGGGTGAAGGAAGGTATGATGGTCTGGCAGAACATGATAAGCCGAGGCTGCACCGCTGACGTGGTGACGTACACCTCAATGATCCGCGGGCTGTGTTCTGCCGGGGACGTGGAAGGAGGGATGAGGCTGTTTTATGATATGGTGGCTCGCGGAGGAGCGGAACCGGATGCAGTGGCGTACAATGCGCTGTTCGACGGGTTAATTAAGCGAGGTGAGTTGATCAGAGCCGTTGATCTTTTGGGAAAGATGATGGAGGGAGGGTGCGATCCGGATGAGGCCACGTGTAATATATTCATGAAGGGTGTGGGGTGGGAAGGAGGGAGGGGGAGAGAGGTGATGGAGGGGATGGCGGAGAGGATGGTGGGGAGGGGGAGGGTGGATGGGGCGGGGAAGATCGTGCTGGTGATGGGGAAGAAGGGTATGGAGCCAAGGGCTGAGATTTGGGAGAAGGTGGTGAGAGCTGCTTTCAATACGAAGAAGGCGAGAAGGTTGATTGAAAAATGTTGGGTTGAGATGTGGCGATGATTATTTTTGTTTTGTGTTAATTAATAAATGTTAAGGGTTCTATCTGTAAATGTGAATATTATAGGCATCGGGCACGCAAATTCTTGATTTGTGTGGCTGTTGGTAACTGAATTATCGACTACTGTTGACCGAGAACCTGCAACTTCCATTTAACCGGTGATGCAAAAAGACTCTATAGTGAAAATTACGTTGACGTGACAGTCTCCATCAGGTTGACAGTGACAGCTGTAGATGATCGAATATTGTAGCCGAAATTACTACAGGAAGCTGTGGATAACCGATAGTTGGAGATGAAATTGTGGATAACCAATATTACTGCAGGAAGCCGGACATCGTTGCCAATAGTTGGAGATTTCTGTAAAAGCAAAGTATGATAAATTAAACATCATAGCTAATGAATCAAATATTGTGCATGACAATAAATAGACAGTTTGAAAATCTTTAGATGCCACGTGTACGATTGAGATTCAACGTTGAATTCAAATGTTAACAAATATTTTACAATATTATTTACAAATATCATTAAATCAAATAATTATTTTTAAAAATAATATAATATTAAAATAACATTAAATCAAATATTTCCTTAAAATTCATTTTAATTCAGCCAAAACATTCACGCAAGACGTCTGTTTTATCTGACCAGTGATATACGACAATTTCTAAAACAGTGAGAAGAAAATATAGTTTTAAAAAACTGACCAGAGATAATTCGACTGTAATACAATATAAAAGGTTAATTTAAGAGAGTATTTGGTTCAATGTTATTTTGATATTATGTTATGTTATCTAAAGAAAGTAATTATTTGATTTAGGGGGTATTTGGTTTATTGTTATTTTGATATTATGTTATATAATTTAGATATCATCTTTTGACTAATAATTTTATAATCTCATAGAAAATTATTTATAAATATCATTAAATCAAACAATTACTTTCTCTAAATAACATAACGTTAAGATAGCATTGAATCAAACTCCCCCTTAATAACATGTATAAATAATTTTTTATAAAATAATAGAATTATTAGTCAAAAAATGGTATTTAGATATTATGACATCTACATTACATAATATAATATCAAGATAACAATAAATCAAACACCCCCCTAAAAATAATTTATATCTTTTCAAAATCTTAGCAGTGATTATTAACACAACATTAAATAGACCTAATTGAAATTTAGCTATATGGACAAATCTGAATAATTCAATGGCCCAGAACTATTGAATTTTTTTTTAAATAAAAATTATATATCTTCAATAACTAAACAATAAATTGATAAATCATAATTTAAAATTTACTACACTAAATCATCTAACAGATTAATTCTAATCTACTGAACAATATAATAAATTAAAGACTTAAATCATAATTAATCAATTTATATATAAAAATTTTCTTTTAAACATATTATTTTAAAAATATGAATCAATAAAATGAAAAACAAAATCTGAATCAATTTGAAAGATAACTCAAAATAAAGAGTCCTACAAGAATCTCTCAAAAAAAAATGTCATGACAGTGTAAATGTATGAAAAGTTTAGAATAACTTTACAAAAAAAATTTATTGAGGTTTGTCTCTTTTGCAAAAAACATTATAAGCATCTTTCTCCTTTTAGAAGTCTTAAAAGCCCTAATTGCTTGCCCATATAATCCTTTCAAGAAGAGAGAAAAACATAGAAGGTTGAGATATTGTGAGCCATGCTAATGGTCTGGCGAAAACCAGTGCCAAAACCTCTATCTGGCTTCAGTTAGGTGGTTGCCATGTTCCAGGTTTGTACGACGCCCCAGAACCAGTTGGTTCGGAAGATCTGAAATGGATAAGTTATTTATTAGCTGAAGAAGTACAGTACCCGAAAAAAAAAAAGAAGAAAAAAGAGACGAGCTATGGAACCCAAAAAAGTCGCCGCCAAGAAGAGAACTTGAGTGTTAATATTCTAGATTATCGATTGGATTAAACACTTTTCAACTCTATATTGAATAGTTTTTTGGGCAGTGTGACAGGAAAAAAAACTTAGATTCGGAGAGCTCGCCACGTCACATTTTCATACCTGCTTGTTACAGGTATAAAAGTGCTTGTTATAGAGCTAAAACTGCTTGTTATAGAAAGTACTTGTTATAAAAGTGGTTGTTATAACAAGCACTTTTATACCTGTAACAAGCAGGTATGAAAACATGACGTGGCGAGCTCTCCGAACCCAAAAACTGCTCGTGTGACAGGGCTCGGGAAAAAAAGTCCATATTACTTAAAACATAGTTCAAAAAATTGATAAAAAATTCCAAGAATATTGAAAAAAATGTTGCCCAGTAGATGGAGGATAAATGCATTATTCATTTGAATAATGTTTTTGTCCAGTAATCCTAGAACTTTTTTGGAGTATAATCTTTTTTGGCTCTATCCATTTTCCAAGTGTTCATTTTAGGGATATCATCAAGCAAGGGGCAATAATGTCAACCTGTCTGCTTGCTTTGAGAATGTTAAATAATAACTATAATCAGTTACCATGTGTCAATTTGATTCCCCGCCTTATTATTGAAGGGGAGAATAACCAGTTTAAAACATAGACTCAATCTCAGTAGCTATAATCAATTGATTCATAATATTTGGAAGCCCAAATATTTTGACATTCTAACATATTGACCTATATTGACTTGTTTGATTGGAGGATAAATTTGGATAAGGAAAAAGAAATATTTTATTTTATAGAGTTGATGAAAAAGAAATTTATTTTAATATTGGGAGGAATATAAGATGTGAAAGAAAGTTAATTTTAAGGCTGAAATTTGTGTTGGATGTGAAATAAAGTTGATTTTTAATGTTGGAATTTGTGTTGGATGTGAAATAAAATTATTAAAATTTATAATAAATTTAAAAAATTATTAAAAAAATATTTTGCCCATTTTTGGAGTTCTTGCCAAGCATGCAGTGTGTGTGATTTAAATAACAAAGTATGGAGTTAGGCTTAATACCCTTAACAATTGCAAGAGAAGAAGAAAAAACTGAGGCATTTGGTTCAATGATATCTTGATATTATGTCTTGTTATCTAGATGTTCTAACATCTAGATGTTCTAATATCTAGATGTTTTTTTTAATAACAATTACATAATTTTTTACAAAATTATCTACACATATTATCAGCCAACTCCATCTAATAGGATAAAGAATTGATTGTTGTATCTACATATATTATCAAATCAAATATTTATTTTTTTCTAGATAATACAATATAACATTAACATAACATCGAACAAAACGGCCACTAAATTAATTATTTTAACGATGAGGCTTGCTTTTTGATAAACCTTTGAGGTCTACCTCCGGCATTTTGTTCTTTTTTTTTACATACAAATTAGATTGGCTGAAAAGAAGTCAAAAACACAATCCGACATAACTAATTCTAAAAAATTGACTCAAATATTATTAATTAGCAAAAATCTCCCTTCAGCAATATGTTGTAGCGAACATACTACATTATGGAGGATGGCCATGTATTAAGGAGAGGACATGTATCTCCAATGTTGGAGTTCCAATTAGCGTTCATGAAGCTGCATTTTGTTGCTAATGAGTAGTGAATGCTTTTGCTAAAAAATAAAGTTTTTTTTTACAAATAAAATACTTGAAAAGTCTCATTCGGTAAGGAATAGTATTAGTGTTTGGTATGTGTTGATATCAAAATCGATGCTCTCATCACCACAGCATCTCATCACCACCATATGGCATTCAATTTCTGCAACATTTCTTTAGTTTCCAACCTCTGCAATGGCACAGCAACCTTGCTAACAACCTCAACATCTAGGTCCAGCTGTTCTAAATTATCGACGTAGAAGCCCAGAAGCTATTCTCCACTATTTATAATGACCTAGTCTTCGTCTTTTGATAAAACCTTCTCATTCATCTTCCAAAATTTCTCTCAACAAAGAGACAGAAAGTGAGCTCTTAACTCTTTCATCTCTAATTCCTTCTCTCATTCTCTCAAGATATGGATTTAAGATCAATTGATCCATCAGCCTGAAAGTCTCTCTACAAAGAAGATGGGTAATAAAATGTGTAGAGAATTGATTTCCATTCTTCGACCCTCTCTCCCAGGCCCTATCAAACTCCAAGATAATCTCTATGTCAACTCTCTCATATCTCTAGATAATCTTTATGGAAACTCTATCTTCTCACCCAAAACCTCTCAGAGAATGGAAGAATTCTTAATTTCTTAAGGCAGCCCTCCTTTCACCTTTGAAGCTTCCTGAGGGCTTGCCCCACGCCATATGACAAGTACTGGCTGATCCCGCAGCCCTCCACTTTAGACTACAACCTTGCATGCACCCGCTACCTTCAAACAAAGAGAAGGCAAACCACCTTTCAACCATCTCCAAAAAACTATTTATTGATCTCCAGGACATAGCGGAGCATCTTAGATAATATTGTTGCTTCTCCATTACTAAAACATCACTTGAATTCATATTTGTTCTATTCTCTCTACAATACTCTCTAAGCGATTTTTCCATGCCAATCACCCTTAGTCTTCGTTAACCTCCGAAGAGATCTTCCAGGCTTTTAGAGGAAAGCCTCAGCCCCCACATCACTGAATAGATCTGGTGATGACATGACAAATACCCAGTGTTTTCCACCTATGCACGCAGGTGTCGTGTTTGTGTCATGCAAATGTCGAAGTCCCAGTTAACTGATTGGGTTAAAATGAACGGATCCAATCTAAATACACTATTTATAGGCTCCCTAATTTCCTTACTAGATTTGATCAGTAAGAACTAAGAATATTCTAGCAAATAAGTTTCTCTCATATAATGTATTTTAATTCGTTTAACCCTAGAGGAATCATATTTGATAATGGAATTCTTGTGCTTAAGCCTTGGAAGTAGAAGGATTTCTCCAAACTACACAAATACAATGTTCTTGGGAAGTTCTAGCAATTTTCTTTATCTTCTATCGTGATCGCTCGATGAACATCACCTCATTTCTCCATTAACTATATCAAAGACAAATTCCATTAACATTTGTGTGTGATGTAAAATAAAATTATTTTAATATTAAAATTTATACAAGATGTGATAATTGTTTATTAAAATATGTGTATGATGTGAAATATAATTATTTTTTATTGGGATTTGTGTAGAATGTGTAAAAAAAATATAAAATTAGTTGTGTTGGTTTTGAGGTTCCAATCAAACAAGACTACAAGGACCACTGAGCACATATATCTTCGTTTTATCATAGTAATGCAGTATTTTAAGTGATAAAATCACTGTTCAATACTAATTTTCTAGCATATGAATAAAAGCAAACCAAAGCTTAATTTAATCCCTGAAATAGCACAAGTAAATGGCATGCAGGAAAGACGATCAGACAAAGAACTGAGAATAAAAACCAAAAGTTCATTAGAAAATCAGCTTCTTGCAATTCAGGAAGTCATTTAAGATGAAGCACAGAAATGATTTTCATCAAACATTACAGACGACGTAGAGACAATAATGCACCATTAATTTTTCTGGATAATTTTGTTATTGACAATTCTACCCTAATACCAAAAGAAAGTACGATAAAATACACAATAAATTGGTAGAAAACAAAAGAAAAAGAACACAGTGTTTACCTCTCGTTTTTGGTGTCATAAATCAGTGAATCAGCTGCTTCCTCAGTTCCTGTCACAGATCAGGAGAAGTCATGAAATATTGCTTTGTTATGTCATGTGAATGAAATCACACTCTATCTCTACTCATTAATCTCCCAATTGTTCTGGGTCAATTTTGGGTTCATAAGGGATTTTTTTAAGCAATGTTCTAGCCCAAAGTTATCGGAGAAAAAATAATAAGGGGCATTAAAATACAAACCACTCAAAACTTTGAACATTAAACCATCTTTTAAATGCAAGTCACCACATAGTTCAAATTTTGTGAAAAGTGATAAAATTTTGGAGAGCATGTAAGCAATTATCCCAAACAATAAACTAACAGTTATTTCACCGTGAATTAATTTAATCTTAGCCACTAAAACATCACAGTTGAGGCAGGAAAGGTTTTAAGGATGATTGGAGATACCTTCATTTTCGTTGTAAGAAGCATCAGGGAACTGCTGGATGAAGCTTTTTAGATCTGGAGAAGCCTCTCTGCCTGATCATCAACAGTCTTGAAGTCACATTATTGACTCTCGGTGTCCAAATCAGTAATAACAACAAAAATTCTTAGAATTTTCTTGAAGATTAAAGAGGTAAGTGCAATTGTTATCTTTTACTGAATGTGGCTTCTAATCTTTGAATCAACAAGGCTGAAGAGGGAATTCAAGAAATGCTTAATGATGTCAGGGACATGTTTATTTCTAGACTTACCAATAATTTTTCTCATATGGGAACCAGCACTGGCCAGCCTTTTATCCTCCTCTTCTTTCTTCAGCACTTTGACAAGGAACACAAAATTAATGGAGATTTTATAACCATAAAAACATGTTCTGCAGTGAATAGCTAGTAATTACACATAAAAACGAGTAGAAGTGAGGAGGTAATGAAAGGGTATTTCCACTGCATTTTAGTATCAAAAGGACTAATAACTTTCGAAGTGCCTGATATATCCAAAACCAAAAAACCTATAATGCAAAGTTTCGATTTTAAGTCTCACTGAAATGAAATCTAATTTCTATTACTGTCATGACTCATGAGCAAGTCATTGGACAGAGAAATGAATTTCAACCTGGGATAAAGAAGTTGTATCTAAATTAGTTTACGTACAAGCAACATTTTGTTTGATCAGTTCTCGCCTGGCCTCCAACTCCATCATTTCCTGATTTAGATCACGTTAGAAGTGCAAATAAAAACAAAATTATAATCAAAACAAAATGTGCATTCTGTACATATGAATGGGCAGTCCAGGGCAAGACATCTCAGTCTAGTATGACCTAGCAGTGATTGGTTTGAACATAAGATAGAGTTCTAAGGAAAACAATAACATTGATCCCAACATAGCGCTTCTTCTATACAAAGATAAGCATGTATACATAACATCTCCCCGATCTCTCAAAATACAGAAGCACCAAGCTTTTCTCTACAAAAAATGGAAAGAAACTTACATTTTAAAGTTTTGCAAGCAACATTTTCTTTCTTTGAAAATTAGAAAGATAAACAAATATCAACCCTCGCATGAAAGTTCTTTCATATTTCTTAGCTTGAAGTATGAGGGTTGCCAAACTAGAACTCCCAAAAAGATACACATGTTTTCTAGTAAACTGAGTTTGAAGTGTAAAAAAAAAGTAAATAAATAAATAGAAGCAGCAGGGAGTAGGTATAATGAAAGGGGAGCAAAGGGGGTGGGAGTGAGAGATTGCCTCAGGTGTTGGAGCTTTCTTTCTCTGGCCATTCAACCAACATATCCATTCAACTACAATAAGATATAGTAGCTTGGTTAAGTTTCCAGGTTAGAGCCACTGCATTTACGGAAGAGCATAGAAGATCAAAAGGAACTAGAGAGAAAATAGTATAATTCTTCTCTGCTGTTCAAAATATCATAGCATGTCATTTAGCCACATTACCGAATTAAATAAAAAAGAATATGGTGGTAAATATCCATAAAATCCTGATTAACAATGAAGTGAAAACATATAAAACAAACCTGGTATAGAGGTAGGATCCTGTTCACCTTTGAATATCACCCACCTTTTTTCCTTTACTGGCACACAACAAAGGGAAGTTCAAATGTTAAGTGTATAACGTCAAGAAAACTTAGGCCATGTTTAGCGCAGGGACCAAAATAAGGACCAAAGTGGTACTAATTTAAAAAACAACAACAATAATAATAAATAAATTTTTTTAATCAATCTACACAAATTTTAATATAAAAAAATATTATTTTATTTCGCATATTCAATAATTTTCAATAAAAATATCAACTTTATTCAAAGAACATTTTTGCCAAATAACAATGGAAATGCATATCACTTCAAAGAGAAGTAGAATAATGATATCCACACTTATGAAAACACTTTCTTTTTATCCCATGTGTTCCAATAAAAGTCTCAGTAAGAAAAATTAGATTATTAGATCTTACTGATATAAAAAGAGGAAGAGAAGAGCAAAAAAAAAGATAAAAAAATTATAGAAAATGATCTTACATACTTGGAATTAAATGAGGATTTGTTACTTGATAGAGTGCAATAGAAATAAAAGATTCATGTAGCCAATCTCATATAGTGAGATAAATGCTTGGTGCTGGCTTTTGTTGTCGTTGTTATTATCTCATGTACACTACAATTTTTCCTACCCCACTTGAAAAGTACAGCAGTGTAATTCAAATCTGAGACTCCCTAGTACTCAAGTAAGCTTCCTCCCCATTGGGTTAGGAGAGCACCAATACAAAATAATTCAAAGAAATTAAGCAAATAGAAAGAAAAACAACTCTAGCTGAGGGCTGAATGTGCATTGTAATGAGCTGGATTTGTTTTCATGCAACCCATGTTACCATTTTCATTACCATATTGCCCTATGATGCATACCATGTTGCTGTTATTGATTTATTCCCTATGATCCACAACCATGTTAATATACCGATGAGCTGATTTTGTTTTATGTAACCCATATTACTCCTTTCATTGTCATGTTACTCTATAATGCACGTCATTTATTGTTATGGAATTATTTATATTTTTATTCTTATCTTCATTACATTATCTTGTAACTTTTCAATCATAATTTCGATATTAATTTCTTCAAATGGCATCACAATGGCATTCACATTTATAGAAAAGCAACAGCTATCGCTATTTTAAATAAAATTAGTAAACAACAAAAGAAACAATTTGTAGAAATTTCTTGTCAAACTATCAACTTTTGCTCGAATACCGACACCAACAACTTTTCCAGAAATTTATTTATTTCCTTGAAATTCAAAAACAAAGAGAAAAGAACACTCTTTTTCAATGGAAAAATGTCATTACTTACAGAGCATGACATTTGGAACAAACAACATTATTTCTGACAACAAAAAAAACTCCCCATCTAAGAGTGCAACACAAATCAATGAGATGTCAACCATAGGGAAAGGACTCCCTATCTAAGAGTTCACAAATCAATGAGATCTCTACCATGAGAAAAGTGTATGTTGATATTATTTCTAAAATGTTTCTCCAAGGATCATATACAAAAAATGACGAGTTCAAGTTATGCAAATGATTTAGAAAGATGCTAGGATTACATAAAAGTTAACTCTCGAAAAATATTCCCCTCGAGATAAAATCAGGCAGCCCTAATAAGTTACTAGAAACCAACTAAGGTACTCACTATGCACAAAATAGCATTGCAAAAAAAATTGAATTAAAGATGCATTTAATGCTACTTCTTTTGTTGACAAAATTAGTAATAAGCAATCATGACTCAAACAACTAAAGTACTTGACAAATGGTGGCTATAACTTTGAAGAGTTAGCTAATAGAAATGAAAGAATTGAACCCTTCACCATTTTTTCAATTACATTAAAGTTGTGAGAACTCCATTGTTTTATAACAAAAAAAAATGAACTGCTTAAAATTCTAAACGCAGTTCATGCGAGCTACTCCTTAATGATTTCATCATTACTACTGTGTTATTGTAGAGTTATCAAAAACCCCTCAGAAGTAATGTTTCTTGCAATAGTAGCTTGATAAATATCTACTACACAATAGCAAATGAAGAGTGAAAATCAAGAAAATCCATAACACCATAGGCACCCTCTAAGAATTCTAGCCTTGGAAAAAAGTTGTATTGTATTTCTATCATATCAATGATCAAGTTACCTCGACAATGGCATCATCTACTTGGGATTATCAACCAATTTTATTCTATCAAATAGTTAGAGAAGAGTCTGCAAGTAGAAACTATTGTGATATCCCCTCCTTATGAGAGTGAACAAAGAGGTTGATGTCAAAACGTGATTCTCAAAAGAAGTATTTTTGAGAAAGCCCAATGACAATAAACTAGCCATATCGAAGGTATAGTCAAAGAGACTCATTGAAATTTCGACGAGCACTGAGCGATGAAGAATCATTGTTGAAAGAATCATTGAAATTTCAACAAGCACTAAGCGATGAAAAGTTATTATCGAAAGAATCATCAAAATTTTGATGGGCACTGAGAGACAAAGAACCATTGTAGAATAAAGCTACTTTCGACAAGGTTTGACAAGAAAACCTTCAAAGAAAAACTTAACATCCTCATTTCTACAACATCTACCTCAAATAAAATTCACTTGAAGGGATGAACTATTCAAAAATTTTAAATGATATTTTAAAATTTATATCAATAAAGTATATTATTCTAGCCTATATCATATGGGCTAGATCTTAAATATAATAATACAATATATTACATATATAATTATTGTATCTTGATGTATCTGTATTCTCTTTTTTTATATTTATCATATAGTCGTATTCATATTATATCTTATTTGTATCGTCGTACTGTACCTGTGCTTTATAGAAACTCACCAATTCCGTCAACCTCCTCCTTTCTAGCGAAGTAGCGATTGTTGGCCTTGTCTACACCCACCAGAGTCCTGGAGGTGAAGAACCTCGTCAATCTAAAGAATAACTTCGACATTATCCCTTCAATTGCTCCGACACCTCCGTTTCATGACCGCAGATAGCTGCTTAATCAACTTACAAAAGAAGCCCTCAACGAAGCTTCGCCAAAAGGAAGGTAAGGAGGGTCGAATAGGATGAACTTAGAAGAATCCTTCGATTAAGGATCAAACCATTGATTTGTAATGAAATAGACAAGACTGTGATCGACCCATTTCCTCGTACGCTGCTCCGAGCAACACCAGCCCACGCTGTCTGTTCCAAGCAAGACAGAGATCGCCCGTCGACAGCTTCGCTACACACCAGCCCGCCTGCTTCGCGCAACGCCAAGCCACCTAAGGACTGCTAGGAAAACACCAGCTCGCAGCCAACTGCTTGCTCCACACCAAGCCCGTCGTGAGGGACGATTCACTTCGTTATCTTCTTCTTCTTCATTTTCTTCTTTATATAATGGTGGGAGTTTTCCTGCAACAGAAAGCGCTTTTCTCTTCTTAAAACACGTATCCACCCAAGGCGCGCAAAGCTGTCGCTACTAGCGAAGCTGTCGACGGGAATCTCTGTCTTGCTTGGAACAGACAACGCGAGCTGGTGTTGCTCGGAGCAGCGTACGAGGAAATAGATCGATCACAGTCTTGTCTATTTCATTACAAATCAATGGTTTGATCCTTAATCGAAGGATTCTTCTAAGTTCATCCTATTAAGTTACCTTTCACCGACTGTTTTGTAAATCCTTGGACGGTCACAGCAGAAACTCAAAGAGCACATCTCTGGATTTGTGTGGTTGAAAACTTGGAATTTTTTTTTTATACGACTCGGGGGAAGCCGAAGGAGAATACCGCCGGACGTGGTGCAGCGACGACGGCGTTCGAAACTAGCCGCAAGGTGGACGACAAAGCCGATTCAGCTGAAGTGGGGCTGCGGCGCCGGAGCTGAGCTGCTTGTCGGTGAGGTAAAGAGATGATTAGGGATTACGTTGTCTGTCTTCCTGCTGCCTCATTTCACGGGAAAGGCCCAACGCTTCTAGGAGGTTCGGGTTGCTGGGCCAAGCAAGCAGCGTACCTTTTTTTTTTTTAATTCTAAGCAAAATAAAGTTAAGTATAAAGCATTTTTTTTTATAAAATGAGAAATGAGTTCAGCTATTATACTCAAATTAATTGCGGTCAAATTAATTAAAATAAAAATACAAAAATTAGCTTTTAATTGGCTTATAAATAGATGTAACAAACCATTATGTGAATAGAATAGTACAAATAAATCTTCTTCCTCCTTTCTCTATTTTCGCTTTCTCTGCCTAGTCTGAATTTTTGATGCAGAGCCAGATCACCAGCGTCAACGACTGCGTTATAATCTACGACCTTGAGCGTAGATTATAACAATTTTATCTTGTATATAGTTATCTTATTATCTGCATATTTTATTTAGGTCGTTTATTGAGTCAAACAATATGTTTTTATATCGGTGGGAATGCCCACTATGGTGTCTTGTATTTATTTCGAGTCTTATTTGGTTAATTTGGATTAATTAAATTCAAATTGAATTATTTATATTCAATTTGAGTCAAATTGGATTCAAATTAATCAGGTTGGATTTGATTCGATTGAACCAAGGAATATTGATTTAAGGTTCAATTGAAATCAAATTGGTATTAGTATGAGTGTTGTTTGGGTCATTTGAGTCAATTTGATTCAATTGGATTGAGTTGGATCCAATTTGAATTAAATTTGATTCAAATTTAACTCTGTTGGTGAAGGGGCAAAGCAGGAATAGACTTATATGTAAAGGGGCAAGAAAGTGAAGGCTAAGCTATAATTGTTTCAATTAAAATCCCTAAATGGGATTTCAGCAGATCGGGGCAGCCGTTAACGTCGCCCTTCTTGCTGTGTTTCGCTCGGTCTCACTCCACGACGCTTTCTCCGCCGGATTCGCCGGCCACGCGCCCATGCAAGCAACTGCCGACCACGATCGTCTTCCCCAACCGCCGGCCACGTGTCCTGCAGAGATAAGTGAAACCGCACCTCTCTTCCACTCGGTTTTTTCAGCTATAAAAAGAAGAACGCAGCGCGAAGGGAAGGGGGGAGTTGATGAATTTTCTGTGAGCGATTCTCCTCAGAGCAGAGATTCAAAGAGATCCGGGCAGGTGGCCAAGGATTTCTCACCGGCACTGCGGCAGGTGGCTGCGTTCGGCGCTTTCTCCACTGATCGGAGTCGAGCAGGTGGCTACGGCTTCGTTCAAGGACGTTCCAGAGATCCGGACAGGTGGTCGCGGATTTCGTCGTCGGCACGGCAGCAGGCGGCTGCGTTCGGCGTTCTTCCACTGTTCAAAGCCGGGCAGGTGGCTGCGGCTTAGTTCGGGAACGATTCGGTTTCGTCTGAGGCTACGGCAGGGGGCTGAGGCTTCGACTTTGAGATCCGATTATCCTTGGTTTGCTTATCTTGCATCTTAGTCGCTTTTTTCCCTTATTTTCCTTGTGTTTTCCTATTTTCCGGTTCATATTCTGTTTACATGAACTTCCCAGCTCTGTTATAATTTCATATTTGGTGAACGATGAAATTTCTTTATTTGGCAATTAGAACCAAGTTCACTGTTTAAATCCATATCAATTTCTAATCTAAACAGATTCATATAACTCTTATTTGGTGAAGGATTTTATATATTGAATAGTTTGGATAAAATTATCATGTGCCGGAATTTCAAGGTAAATGTGTATGCGAAAATTCATCTTGGGTTTTGAAAAGTTAATTATCTTACTTGCATAAGTTTGTCTGAATTTATTTGGATAGCATTTTAAATCATCTCAGTTATTTCATGATGCGTATGTGAATATGCAAATAATTATATTTAACATAATTTGAAAAAACTTAGTTTTAATCTCCTCTTTATTTGCATTTAATCATTTAAATATATACATATAAATCTAGGCACTAATTTAATATTGGTAGCGTTAGGTTCGCCTTAAAACCGATCCCCGCGCTGCATCAGCTTGGTATCAGAGCTTAGGTTCAGCCTAGGTTCATCTTAGGTTCATTATAGGTTGGTGCTTAGGTTTGCATTTTATTTTTCATTTAGTTTGCATTTTAGTTTGCATTTAGTTTATTATGTCCACTCGTAGTGGCCTACATTTTCGGGATGATGAGATCGGGAATACTCCTCGTGATCTCATACTGCAACTTCAAGAACAAGTTAAAATTTTAACAAATGAAGTAGCAGTCCTTAAAGTTAATAAGACCACTACCTCTGAGATACCACGTGTTACTGAAGAACACGTTGGGGCTTCACAGAGCCATCCACCTCGGCGAGTTGTCTCACCACCTAGGGCCACACCAGAACCTGACCTTCTAGGAGATGATCTGTTCTACGAGAGTGATGATTATTATCATCCTTCTAGACTCCAGACTAGGCCCTTAGGACCTCGAAGTAGGGCGAACTCCCTCTTAGGTGGAGGAGATAGATTTCAATATGGATACGACGCTCCTCATCGGGCTCGTAACCCATATCAAAGAGAGCCCCCGCGGATACCTGCTCCGCGACAACCATATCGCCAGGATCGTTATCCTGAGCCTAGACCTCAACGCTACGAGCGTGAGACTGGAGATGCTAGACGCTTTGAGCGCGACCCTGATGCCGACCTAACCCGTAGGGTTAAAGTTGACCCACCCACTTTTGATGGTCGACTTGACCCTAAAATTTTCGCTGATTGGGTTATAGACATGGACCAGTTTTTCGACTGGCAGCCTATGTCTGATTTGAATAGGGTCCGATTTGCTAAAATGAAGCTAGTGGGTCATGCTAAGACTTATTGGGTTAATTTGGAGAGACAAGGGTATAGAAATGGTCAGCCTACTGTTTCTTCATGGGAGGAGATGAAAGAGCTTCTTAAGGCCAAGTACTTCCCATACTCATTCCAAGATAAGCTTATGGATGAGTTAGCTCATTTAAGGCAAGGTTTATTGAGTGTCACTGACTATATGAGCCAGTTCGATGAATTGCTGGTTCGATGTGACCTCCAGGAAGATGAGCGTTATACTATTGCCCGATTTAGAGCTGGTTTACGAACTGATATTAAGAGAGAGATGCTGACTCGACAAGTTTATACCATAGAGGAGGCTTTTCAGTGTGCTGTTGATATAGAACAGTACATGAAAGTTACGACGGCAAGAAAGGTAGGAGCTAGCACCGAGGAATTCTCCAAAAAGTCCGGTCAAACTCCATTTGGGTTCAAGAGTGGTAGTACTGCTACTACTACTGATAAGGGTAAGAAACCAATGTCTGGGAGTGCGTCTGCTTCCAAGCCTAGCAGCATTACGTGTTTTGTTTGTGGCAAGACTGGACATTATATGAATCAATGTCCACAACGAGTACTATTTCTCAGTCATAAAACTAATGCTGAGAATGAGGAAGAAACGGAGGATAGCATCGAAGAAGATGACGTTGATCCTATGGAAGAGGTCGCTAGTGTAGTTGAGGAAGACATAGGGTCTTCTCAGTTAGCAGTGATGAGGTGCATCATTGCCACACCTAAAGTCGACCCCGATTGGAGGTGCACCGCTATTTTCCACATGTATTTTAAATGTGGAGATATACATTGCAAGCTAATTATCGATAGCGGTAGTTGCATGAATGTTTTAGCAACGTCTGCCATTGTGCGAATGAATTTGAAAGCAGAAGCTCACCCACAACCTTATAAGGTCGCATGGGTTGACGAGACTATGATCCCTGTGACCCAGAGGTGTTTAGTTCCTATTCAGTTGGGAACATATTCTGAGAAAATTTGGTGTGATGTTTAAATAATTATATTTAACATAATTTGATAAAACTTAGTTTTAATCTCCTCTTTATTTGCATTTAATCATTTAAATATATACATATAAATCTAGGCACTAATTTAATATTGGTAGCGTTAGGTTCGCCTTAAAACCGATCCCCGCGCTGCATCAATTTTACCTCAGATCGAATCATATCAATTTTTGTGATTTTTTTGTGATATAAAAATAATAATTATTTAATATTAAAATATAAAATAAAATTATTTTAATTTAAAATTAAAATTAATTTGAGATTTATGTAACATTAATTTGTATAAAATTTTCAATAAACTCTGCTCAATGTCTGTCATGTGATTTGAACTCTCTATAGATGTGCTAAACTGGATCATCTAACTGCGACTTGGGTGGTTTTTATGTATGTGGTTTTATTAAAGTTCATGCATTTGAATATTTTTTGATGTTCAATTTATTTTGGGTGAACATAAACTAAGTGAAAAGCAAGTTACTATGAATTTGAGTGTTGCTATATAACAGATTTAATTATGCAATATTTAAAATTTAAATACATGCTTATAGCTACAGTGTGCTTAATTAAAAAAGATAATTTTATAAAAAATTTGATCAATGATGTCTTCACATTATCACATTAAATATTTTGTACGTTTTTTCAGAACCTGTTAATGCTCCAGATCAAATTCTCATTTTATTATTGATTATAAAGGTTTGTTATTAATTTATAAAAGTTTTTCAATTTTTAGTAATTACCATCGTTATTGTTATTATCTTTGACATGAACCTTTACAATTGTTACAAAAAATTAGACAGAAAAATAGTAAGAAAAAGAAAACAATCAGAATCTCAATTCTACAAAAGGTATTGTTCAATCCAACGATTTTATTAATTTTTTATTTAAAAATATTTGCTAAGAAAAAGATAAATAGATTCAAAAAAAAAAAAGACATAGCACATTATTAGAACAGGAGAAAGAGAGTATTCGAGAACGAAAAAGACTTGCATATCTTGCAAAAAAGCTCATGGTATGTTCTATAGGTACTATCACAAAGAAAATATTTTTGTTAAGTTCAGCATAACAATTAGTTTTATAATAAACCAACAGTATTAGCACATTGTTACGTGATCACATACCAACTAAAAGAATATCTTTGTCTGCTTTAAGCTTTATTTTGCATATTGGTTTTGAAAACTAATTCATTATATTAATGTATACAAGTTTATATCAAATAAAAGTACAAGTGAAGTCTTTAGATATAAGGTCCTATACAGCCTGCAGCTTTTGTGGTAGAAAAACTAAAATGGAAGTTAATAAAACATTTGATTATCAATCCTGCAACAACAAATCAAAAGCAACTCCTAGGTTAAATTTTAAATATACATATATATATAGATGATATAAATTGACATTATTTGTAATTTTGAATCTTGTAAGTTGCTTGCTGAAATGACAATAGAAGATGTAATAAGTAATACTTCTATTGCAGTATTTGGAGAACAGACTGAACAAGTTGCAAATATAACTAGAAATAGTTTTGAGTCTATGAAAACTAAGGTATTATTCTATTTCATAAAATAAAATAATAATAATATTATAATTATTAATAAAATTTAAATATTTCTAATATACATAACTTTTTGCAGGAAAAATATTATA
Source organism: Apostasia shenzhenica (assembly GCA_002786265.1). Lineage (NCBI taxonomy): Eukaryota > Viridiplantae > Streptophyta > Magnoliopsida > Asparagales > Orchidaceae > Apostasia > Apostasia shenzhenica. Next base: position 1,162,586 of record KZ451907.1, read on the forward strand.
ATTCTGAATAATGAATTAAAGGACTGTCACAAATGGTTCTATTTCAACGTCCACAGATATGCTTACCAATATAGAAATATTTCGAGAATCACCTTGAGTACAAGTTCGATAGAACTCAAAGACCATGAAAGTGAACTTAATTTCAACCAAAAAAAATTATGTAAAATATAAAGGTATTATATTTAAATTTTATTATTTTTTGTTGTTTTTTATTTAAAGTACAAAAGATTTTTTTTATAATTCTTTTATTTATTCTATTGTTCTCTTTTTCTAGATTTAACCTGAAGGTAATATCGTAAGGCCTAGCAAGAACTTTGACCTCTTTGATGACGGAGATTATTTTTTCTTTATCCAATTTCATTATTGCCTCTTTCATCCAATCTATATATAGCTATGGATTTTTCTTATAATTTAAATTATGTTATGATTATTTAGTCTGAAGATAATCAAATACATTTACTGGACCTCTATTGCTTTATGTGCTGTTATTTAAGATGTCGTGTGTGTATGTTGAACTTCAACTTCTTTTCAAACTCGTTATTTAATTTAATATATTTTAAATTCAGTAGTTTGAATAATTTTTAATTTCTCCTGCACCTTTATTTTAATTTCTCATAACTATTATCCCTGTTTAGCGCGAGGACCAAAATACTACTAATTTTAAAAACAACAATAATAACAATAAATAAATTTTTTAATTATTTTATATAAATTTTAATATAAAAAATAATATTTTACTTCACATACTCAACAATTGTTAATAAAAATATAAATTTTATTTCATATTTTAGATCAAAATATTTGATTCGAATATTTTAGTCTAGAATGTGAAATAAAATTGATATTTTTATTTTAAATTGTTGGGTATGTAAAGTAAAATAATATTTTTTTATATTAAAATTTGTGTAGAATGATATAAAAAAATTATTTATTATTATTATTGTTATTTTTTAAATTAGTACCAATTTGGTCCTATTTTAGTCATATTTTGGTCCTTGCGCCAAACAGGGCGTTAGTGTACGTTGCACTTAAAGTTTTGGTGGCTATTATTAATAAAAAACACCTTCTAAATTAAGCTTTATTAGTTATTTTAATTATTATTATTTAAATTTTTTCTTTTTTATCTGTGGTATTTGTTCTTCAATAGTCTTCCAAACAAAAAATTCTATTATTTTAATTATGTTACAACAAGTCCAACCCTGCAAATGTAAAAGTTTACTCAAGCTACATTTTCTATACCATCTTAAAACTACTGTGTTCAAACCAAATACTAATTCATGAGAATATTTATATATTTGTTTGTATAAAAATATTAAAAAAAATTAATTATGTAATATTATTATTAATTGTTGACATAGGATGTAGGGGATCCCAAGGAACACCAAAAAAGAAAGAGAGTTCCAGGAGACGGCGGCGCGCAAAGGGGTAAGCCTGTTAACGAAAGCTTAAGAAAGAGAGGGAGAGAGAGTTCGGGGCATCCAGAAGAGCACACAGAGACTTAAGGTGGTTCAGGGAGAAAATTCCCTACGTCCACCGAGCGATCAACGAAGGAAGTTCTTAATGGGAGTCGGGAGAGAGTAGCCGCTGAGGCTAATACAGTGTTTTCAAGAAAGGAGAAGAGGAAGAAGAAGAAAGGGGAAGAGAGCTCCTCAGTTGGGGCTCTAATACAATGAGAGTGGGAGAATCTTCTGAATGGATCAATTTGTCCTCCTCCCTTCGTGGGGACTGTTCAGGGGTATTTGTAAGCGATGGAGTGCATAGCTTTGTACCCGATATTACCAGGGATGATCCTTGCTCATCGGGAACGAGACTAGGCTGAACCTTCGTGTCCGAGGTTTGACCCGGTCAAGAACCTGAGAGAACAGATAGATGAGTCAGCAGATAAGTGAAAAGAGTTGGAGGCCAGCTAGGAGCCACGTGTACGATCAGGATGCAGTGCAGGAACCACATGTTAACATTAATATAAATTATTTGACGTAGCCACCATTGAGTGTAAAATTAAAGTACACCTTCTCATACAAAATTGTGTAATATCATTATTAATATTTTTGAAATAATATATTTTTTATATAATATGTAAATAATGAATATAAAATTAAAATAGCATGTGCAATATACCTGCATATCACTAGTATAATAAAAAATAAGAGAAAAATGAACTAACAATAAGTCTTACGAAATTAGAATTCCTATTATTGAAAAAATTGCTGACATTATCGTTGTGTTCATGTCAAAATTATCTAGGTAAAAATTATTAATAAGAAAAATAATATACATTATTATTTTAGTATTATATTATGTAATTTATATATTATAATATTTTAATGATATTTTGATTAATAATTTTATAATTTTATAAAAAATTATTTATAAATATTATTAAATTAAATAATTATTTTTTTAAATAACATAACATAATAATAACATTGAATCAAACACTCCTTAATTACTTTGTAACTTACATTCGACTTGTGATTTGGTGCATCATTTAATATAAAAAGATGAATGCATTATAGTAACTTCTTAGCATATTTTTATCCTATATTCAAGGTTTTGAAAATCAGACCGGCTTCAAAACCGGTAGACTGAAAGGCTCAAGGTTCAATGGTCGAACCGAGGTCGAACCAGGATGATGTAAAAATTAAAAAAACTTATAAAATATAATATAAACATAATTGAGATATATATTATTCACACAACAACACAATAATTGGATATAAAATGAATGTTTAACAATTAAATTTAACAAATAATATCTTGTTTCAATAACCCAAAAAATAATTCTAAGCAAATCAAAGTAACAATAACTCACCAAAATATTTACAAATTACAAATTCAGTATAATATTTAATACATTATTAAAAAATTTGAATAAATCGTATGTTTTATTAATACTAAAATACTAAATCATTTCATCATTTTATATTATTAAAATACTAAAATATTAAATTATTCTAAGAGTATAGGGGGTAGAGAGGAGAGTGTGAGACAAGAGGAATAGTCCCAGCTTGTTCCACTCTCCAAATCTAGATTTTACCACTCACATCAAGTGGTCTAGATTCCACTCTCCAAATCATCCCAGCTTGATCCAACCCACCAATTCGATCATGATGAAGATCTAAGGGCCCAAATTTAACCAGAATTCATTTTATGTACTTTGAAAAGGATTTTGTATATTATTTTTTTTAAAAAAAATATACTATAAAATATAAGTCTCAAAAGTGTTAAATTCATCTAATCTTGAACGTGAATACAAATATATAGGTGCCAAAAAAATGTGTTGACAATGATACAAGCAATAATTTTCAATTCTTTCAGTTTATTCTATACACATTACCAAAATAATAACTAACTTATATCATACCCCTCATATATCCTAATATAATAACAAACTTTATATCCCATCTCTCACGTATCTCAATAAAATAATTAATTTTATTTCACGTCATTCACAATTTTTAATAAAAAAAATATTTTTATCTAAATTTAATTTTACAAACAAACAGATCTTTATGATATTCTCTTATATTAATGCTTTCAAAATGAAGATATATGCTGCATATTATAGCACAGGTTGCAATTCATTGAAATGAAAAATTTACAGGCAAGCTACTCTTAAATGTAAGAAATTGCATAGTTCACAGCTGTAAGAAGAAGATTTGAAGACAACTACGTCGCCAATGATAAGACTCGATAACAATACAATAATTCAGAAGTACAATAACAAAAGCTTTACCCCCAAACAAATTAGGCTCGTCTGCATAGATTATTTTCTCCGTTTAGCTCTACTTAAAGTGAACTCTCCGTGAGCGCCTATGATCTAAGATCACGTGTCGTTATCATATTCCAAATCAATTCTTCTCCTTTTTCTTTAACGTTATGACTTGATCCTCTCGTATTTATGCACAAAGGCCTCTACAAGCTAATGATAGATATAGACAAGCTACTTTAACATTTTTTCATTCATGTTATCTTCAATAAAAACAATGCTCATTCTTTGATGCATGATCCCCATATACTTAAACATATGCATCTCAACTATACTAATTTTAATGAACATCTAACTTCCTAATAGCAAATAATATATTTGATGTGATAGTAAATAAAGTAAAAAAAATTGAAGAGAGAAATATAATGAGTTGTCAATAGCTATACTGTTGGCACAACAATAATATCAAGTTCATTCTGTGATACAACAATATGATCGTGTAGAAAACCTCAGATCTGTTCAGGAAAAACTTTCTCTAAGAAACTAATGAAACGCTTGGAATAAAGATTGGGTTCAACAGCAGAGATAGTAAAAGGATCATACTTGAAAGATTTGCATGTATGCTCAATTTTCTTGGATATGTTGTATTCTTGCAAGATGTCAATGATACCGAGATAGAGAACGACATCATACACCTCGAAGAGGTCGACTTCAGTAGAATCGAGACCCTCATTTTGAAGCAACTTTCGATTGGCTTGAGCTGGCATGTTAACCCCGAGCTGAACCCGAAGCCTATTCAAACCAGAGAAAAAAAAAAAAGAAGAAAATAAGAGCATGAATTTGACCGACTTCTTCGGGTACCATCATATTAAAAAACTACAATAAAAATAAAAAATAAAAACTAAAACCATACCATTTATATTGTCAACGTTAAATTTTTTTAAACATAATGGAACTTTCATTAAAAGTACTAAGAATATATTATTAATATTATTTGTCTAATATATAAGTTAATTACAGAGCATTTTAAAAATTATAAATTTATGCATCATAACTAAGATTTGCTTAAAAGTAAAACAACAAAATGTAATGATGAACAATCTTAGTAACATGAAATTAAGTAACCTAAATGCAAAAAAAAAGGCAAATTTAGAATTATGAAATATTTAATCTTAAATTTTTAGTTATGATATGCATGTAATTATTGACTAAAGAATATAGTACTATGAGTAGATGTAAATGTTGTTGATGGTGCTACCGAAAATTTCAAGCCTTTTTTGCTAAGACATGTGGTCCCCTACTTCCCAGGTAGCTCAAGGTTAACTTTGATGGACCAGTGCAAGAGAATGAGGTGGTAAAGACTAGATTCATCATTTAGAACCACATAGCGCAGTTCTTTATTATGGCGGCAAGAGATTCCTCATGAGTGCGGTTCTTACTGTAGATAAATGTGCTGCACTCGAGGGTTTGAAAGCCATAGTCATAATAACACTAAGAACAAAAGACATCTGGATAGTGGGTGACTCGATGGTGGTTATATAGCTTATCTACAATAGATTGTACCAAACTGAAAGAAGAGAACATCAACCACAACAAGGACCTCATTCTCGAGCATGTTACTTCATTGGTTGCATTGTTCCATCATTGTAGGATCACATATACAATGTAATGCAAATAATGCTGCCAACTTTTTGGAGCACTTAGTCATACTTGGTGATTTTTGTTGGAAAGGGAGTATGCTCCTCGTTGATTTTTTTTTTATCATAAATGAGGATGTAAATTAACGAATGGTTTGTACCTTTAATTAATCTAATAGTAAAAGCCAAGGCCAACTTCTCGAAAGCTTCGAGCATTCGATAACCCCCTTCAAACTCAAAAGTATTTTCAACTTTGTCTTTCCCTCTACAAAAAGAAACTTGGCAAGCAGAAACACCTCCTTCTTAGGGCTTTAGGAAGACAAATAAAATAAATTCAAAAGAATATACACATAGAATTTAACATAAAAACACTTAAATTTATAGTTGCCACAAATAAGACAATTAACTAGAAGTAGAGAACTTTGAGCATTCTCTGGTAACTTATTAGAGGTTTACAGGTTCTTCACCTAGACCTATCTAGTTACTCAAGAAAACCACGAGAGTTGCCTTCTGGTAGTGGGCTAAGTAGCACCTGAGCCTACACTTCTTCACTGAATTCTGTTATCTTCGTGATGAAGAGTCAATTGATGGTGCTTTGCATCTCATTCAGGTGCTCGATGATTGAGATACTTTCCTTGAGTTTCATATTGACAAGTTTCTCTATCAGTAATGTCTTATTTCCTATCAAGCTCTCAAACTTCCTCTACAACTAGTGGGTTAACTCCAAACTCAAATGGAACACTCTAATGTCTAGCTACATTTGCTGAAACTCGTTGCTTTGACATCCAACTTTTGCCACCCCTCAAGCTTCATCTTTGTTGGATTCTTTTCCAAGCCCGCGTAATTGCCGATTTTCCCATGCCAGGAAGTCTCATTATGCACTTCCAAATCCTTGAGTTCTTACTGCTTAGTCTAACCATTTTAGCTAATATTGTTGAGTCTATTGTCTTCTACAAGGCTAATCCAATGAGGCACAAGTACTTCCAAAGGGTGGTGGTACTTGTACCGCCACTAGAAACAGATCCAAATACAAATTAGATATGCCATGCAAAATAAAAATTTACTTGGATACACTATAGATGCATCGAGGATACGGATATGCCAGAAAATTAAAAAGTGAACAAAAAAAAACTAAACTAAAAAATCCAAATAATACCTTGTATGAATGCTTATATATGAAAATAATTTAAAAAGCAAGAGGATTTTATATGCAAAAGGGCAGCTAACTATATAAAATATAGTACCATTTTGATTCTGATTTTGGTCCTTGCGCCAAACAGGGCCTAAGAGTACTATGAACCTATCATATATACATGTGGTTCCTTTTAATGTATGCAATATGTAAACAATAGTATTTCATCAATTGTGAGTTGAGAGTGCTCTTAGATTTTATATTTGCAAATAAATTAATTTGACAATATTTATATACACACAAATATATAAGACAAATTATAGTTCGTATGACTTGCGTCATTTCTATATCAGTATCCAATATTTTCAAGATTTCATGTATTATCATATCAGTATTGCTTCATAGGGCTTATTGAACCTTATCATGCCTTTGATACTCCAATTATTGTCAATGGTGCTGCCAAAAACTACAAAGTTTTCAACAGTTCCCTTCAAACATCGAAGAAGTGTTTTCGACGTTGGATTGTCAACTTCAAGGACTTGGAAGTAAAAACATCTTCTCGAGGCTTTAAGAAAAATAAAATGAACTCTCAACAAAGACACAAACAAGATTTAACATAGGAACAATTAAACCAACTGCCATAAACTAGGAAACTAACTAGTATTTATCTCTTTCAAAAAAAAAAACTAGTATTTATAGAACTTTGACGTCTTCTCCAATAACACAACGAAGGTTTACAAGTCCTTCACCAACCCTATCTAGTCCTGATGGCTAACAGAGAAAAAACTTATATTCTCTTGTTCATTTTATTAAATATTGAAGCTTTCAAATGGTTAAATTTTACCTGGATTACAATTCTTTACTTGATTTCATTGCCGGGTGGCCCTATAAATGCTCTCGATGGATTACTCTTTACAGCACCAGCATCTCTCCACTCTTCTTTAGCCTCTCCTTTTATTCATGGAGAGCTAGTTGACCCTTTGTGAACTGCATCTTTATGGGAACGCTTACTTCGTGCTTTGTACAAGCTTGATGCGGGATAAAAAAAATGTAAATGATATTTTATATTTATATTCAGCAAAATTAATTAGTAAATTATTTTTAATTAAGTGTAAAATATTTTTTAAATAAATTATATGATAAATAAGATTATTAAATCTCGCAAATTAAAAATATTTTAAAATTAAAATTAAAGTAGATCGTCTAATAAATAAGAATTTATTAAATTAGATTAAGGCGTCAACTAAAATTCAATAAATCATATTCGAAGTTCAGGAATTTAGGACAGATGTTTCACACTTAAATCTAACAGTAATTATCACTTAAATAAATATTGAGTTGCACAACAATGACCACCAAGCCTTAATCTCACTAAGTGGGATCAGCTACATGAATCTTTTATTTTCATTGCGCTCTGTCAATTAACAAATTCTTATCTTAGTCTAAGTAACTAAGATCACTCCTTATAGTTTCTTACCATATCTTCTTTGATCTCCTTCTTTCTCTTTGTTAATGGGCAAGATCCAATAACTCAATTTTTCTAACTGGAGCTTCAATCGGCCTACGATTTATATATTGAAATCATCTAAACCGACTTTCTCAAAGTTTATCCTCAATTGATACAACACCAACTTTCTTTCGGATATACTCATTTCTCATTTTATCCTTTCGTGTATATCCACACATCCATCTTAGCATCCTCATTTCTGTAATATTTATTTTATTTGCATGTTTTCTTTTTACAGGCCAGCATTTGGCACCATATATCATCGATGGTCTTACTACAGTTTTATAAAATTTACCCTTAAATCTGGATGAAATTTTTCTATCACACAACACACCAGAAGCGTTTCTCTATTTTACTAAAAGTATTTAGGACATGTCTCACACTTAAATCCAACAGTAATTATCACTCAAATAAATATCGAGTTGTGCAATTAGAGTCAAATGAATAATCCAAGTTAAGAGAATAATTTTATATTGAAATCAAATAATCAGATTAACTTGATTCAGAAAAAAAATTTATACTTTAGCCAAAGAAATTCAAGTAGTAGTGACATAGGTGGGGCAGGCGGCTTGAGTCAGTGTGCTCGAATGGCACATTTCTCGGGCAAAGTAGAGAGCCGAACAACAAAGAAAGTAATGAGTCGCCTCGCGCTAGTCGGCAAGGTAGCGTGCAGCGGAGGTGGGTGCGTGTCAGAGGCGGGGAACAAGAAGGCAATGTGTTTCGAAGGTGGGCGAGCTTCGAAGGCAAAAGAGTGCGAAAAGTGTTGGAGGCGCTCGAAGATGATCCAGATAGAGAGAGAGCAATGGATAGAGGAGATTTTTTTTTAGAAAGTGGATAACTAGGCTAATTTGAGGATTCTTATTAAAGGCTAACCCTACCCTTTCCTTCACCAGAATATTAACCCCTTACCAGATCTAGGCTTTAAGAAAACTCAAATATAATTTCATTCATCAAATGCTACTTTCTATTACAATGCAAGGCGATCTCTTCATATGGAGGAATCCCATAAAGAAAATTGAAAATACAATATTAAATGCAGAAAATAAAATGTCAAATAAATAAAAGCAAATTTGAAACTAATTCTATTACAGTAAAATAAAATTAGCTCCAAATATGATGAATCTTTAAATCTCTTAAATCTGCTCTAAATTAAATCAAATCAAAATAAATCTAATATGAAAATCTTCAATAACTCTAATTAATTTGAATTTTGATTCAGCACATGACATCATCCCAGCCATCCAATTCAATACTGATTCATGTCCCCACTAATTCTCTCCGAGTGGAAAGAACTCGACCCCATCGAGTATGGGTCATGCGACTCATGTGTCTCTGAATAGATCAGATCCGTTGTAACCTCGGTGTCCTGAAAAGGTAAAAAAATTCTACCGAACAAAATATCACTGATAATCAAATTCAATTAAAATTACTTACTTAACAGGTCTATTTAATTAGCTCTAAATAAATATTGAGGTAGATTTTGACTATGGACTCTCGTGAATAAAATTATACTCAAAGGAGCTACAGCTTAAAGCCTCATTAGGTATTACTGTTGGGTCCTGATAGCTAATGAATCTGAAATATTGAAAGTCTCAACTATACTCATGATCTAACGATAATATTCAAATTTATTCATTTGACCCAATTTAATAAAAATTTTAAAATAAATTAAATTGAAGTTTTAATTATCTAAAATTATCACAATAAAATATTCAAAAAAAATTCTTATACTTAATTATAATAACTCACCATTAAGTTTACTAATTTTATTTATTTTATAATATATAAATAAAAGAATTAACACATGCAATGAATTAAAACAAAATGTAAATACAAATACTAATTAGACTCAAACATACGATATTAAAAGAAAATTAAATGTATGCTAACTCAACTCATGACCCTACTAGTGCCTACTAGATGATTAATTCTGATTATAGATATGTGAAAAACAGGTTAGGGTTACAAAAGACGTGATTCCTAATAGGTGTCATAAAGTCCTCCAGAAATATTTGACAAACCGTATAGTACACTAACTACATGTCCATGTAATCAACCACTGTCTCATGCGTCCTCTGCCTACAAGTGTCGAGTTTTCATTAAACTGAGGATATGCATAAGTATGCTTAACTAGATCGAACCAATTGACCTTACAATGATCGCGACCTATAATCATCTCAATGTGATCGATAATATCATCAACACAGTAAAATAATTTAGTGATCTTTGTCAAATTTATAATTTGCTTTTTTTTATGATTCAGCTATATGAATCTTTCCTCAACTTAACTTCAACTTCTATTTTATAATTATCTTCCTTATACATCTTATCTTCAACTCCTCAACTAAGCTATGATCTGCTATATAAATGGATATAGGTAAAGAATCAAATTCCAATGCTTCAGGAAAAATGAAGGTCTCTGTAGAGAAGTCATTCACTACTTTCTTCGCAAGAAAACTAGATGGGCACCTATAATCTCAATAGGTCTAACAATGGGAGTAAGAATTGGAGCAAAGAGTACTGGTCCATAGTCATCTTATTTAGGAACTATAGAGTCAACTCTATGAGATGAAAGAGAATATCTCTTACATAAGTAAATTTTGATTTCATCTTATGTCTCAAACGGCCTAAACTTACTCTAAGGACATTGATCCTCTAATCTCTAATATAATATCGTGCTTTACTAAGAAGCATTAATTTCGCATACTTAACCCTCTCTAAGTTATTCCAACCACTATAATCAAAATAATGATTCAAATTATTTTTTCACTCTTTATATGATAAATAATCTGAATCACCAGAAAAACAGAAATCAATCACGACTTCTTCTATGGATGGTGGGTTATTAGGTGTGAATATGCGGTCGAACCTAACTATAAGATCGAATAATATAATTTTAATTTCGGTGTCCATGTTTGTACAAGATCAGAATATAATGAAATAAAAAATATAATGCAAAATATATAAAAATAAATGCTCAAATAAAATGCCCAAACCTAAATCATGCTCTGATACCAAGTTGATGCTGGACGAAAAAAATGCAAATAATATTTTATGTTTATATTCAACAAAATTAATTAGCAAATTATTTTTAATTAAGCGCAAAATATTTTTTAAATAAATTATATGATAAATAAAATTCTTAAATCCCGCAAATTAAAAATATTTTAAAATTAAAATTAAATTGGATTGTCTGATAAATAAAAATTTATCAAATTAGATTATGACATCAATTTAAATTCAATAAATCAAATCCAAAGCTCAGGAATTTAGGACAGATATCTCACACTTAAATTTAACAGTAATTATCACTTAAATAAATATCAGATCGCGCAATTAGAGACAAAACTAATAATTCAAGTAAAGGAAATTTTATATTGAAATCAAACAATCAAATTAATTTGATTCAAAAAAAAATTATACTTTAACCAAAAAAATTCAAATAGTAGCGATGCAGGTGAGGCAGGCGGCTTGAGTTAGCGTGCTCGAGTGGCACGTTTCTAGGGTGAAGTAGAGAGCCGAGCAACAAAGAAAGTGATGAGTCACTCATGCTGGTCAGCGAGGCAGCGTGCAGCGGAGGTGGGTGTCAGAGGCAGGGAACGAGGAGGCAACGGGCTTTGGAGGTGAGAATGCCAAAGTTTGGAGTCGCTCGGAGATGATCTGTAGAGAGAGAGAGCAACGGATAGAGGAGACTTTTTTTTTTAGAAAGTGGATAACTAGGCTAATTTGAGGATTCTCACCAAAGGATAACCCTACCCTTTCCTTTATCAGAATATCGACCCCTTAACCCGGATCTAGACTTTAAGAAAACTTAAACATAATTTCATTCATCAAATGCTACTTTCTATTATAATGCAACGCGATCACTTTATATACAGGAATCCCATAAAAAAGTTTTAAAAAAATAATATTAAATGTAGAAAATAAAATGTCAAATAAATAAAAGTAAGTATGGAACTAATTCTATATAATAAAATAAAATTAGCTCCAAATATGGCGAGTTTTGAAATCTCCTAAATTTACTCTAAATCAAATTAAAAAAAAGCTAATATGAAAATCTTCAATAGCTCTAATTAATTTGAATTTGAATTGAGATTCAACACATGGCGTCATCCTGGTCGTCCAATTCAATGCTGATCTGTGTCCCTACCAAAGCTTATGTGCTAACTTTTCATGATAACGACAAGTCTTTGATTTACGGAATTTGTTGAAAAATATTCTTTTTAATAAGCCCTTTTTCACCTTCGTGGATGACCTCAAAGAATCCTTTGAGATTGACTTTTTTTTGAATTCTTGTCGAATTTCCTCCATTGTTCAAACAAGAATGGATAACTCAACAGTAAATTGATTTAAGGGGGTGGTATAAACTATTCCATCAATTAATGGATAAAGTCAATACCCAAAGATCCTAAAATCTTTGGGTATTAGTTATAGGCTGCTACAGTCCTAAAACATATGTAGCTTTGTTCAATTTTATAATGCAATTTTTTCAACATTCAAGCATGAAGACAACTCATGGTGCTTTTACCACTTGTTTTTCCCTCATATATTAATGGCAGCATTAAATCAAATTATACAAATAGAACACGTTAAGTACTTAAAAAGAATATAACATATAAGCAAAGACATCAAAAAATAGAATATTAAAGACTTAAAAGAATATAAATATAAATGATTTGAACAAAATGAAATGTGAAACTGTATTATAAAGAAGAGAACATTAAACTATTGTGAGAATAAGACAGAAATTTTGAGTAAAGTGTTTGAATTAAATTTGGCACATAATGATATTAATAGAAGGATTTACATATATTATCCACAATGTTATTTTTAATATTTATTAAATAAAAGATGAAATAATTAGAGTTCATACAAAATGTTTACATCTATCACCCTGAAAAACATTACTTACATATTTCCATCATCACATTAAGGATAAATTGTAATTATTTATTAAAGTTAAAGGTGATAAATGCAAATATTTAACTTTAGGGGTTAAGGGCAATTTTATGGGTGACATGTAATTATCTTATAGTAATATTACATATAAATTAAATAAGAGTGTCTCAAAATAGTAAACACATAAAGCCTGTGTATGATGACAATTGCTATTATAATATAATATTTTTTGTTGAAATGAAAAGAAAGCCAAAGGCTGGAGAAAGTAACTAGCTACAAAACGGGTATCATGCCATGGCACATACTAATACTGCAAAGATTTTGAGTGCTCCTTTTTTTTGTATAAGCTCTTCTATTTGTTTCTAGTCTTCTCAACATTTTAAGTAGCAGATTTTTCTTACTTCGATTTATATCTTGATATTTAATCTTATTGAGATTTTATAAAAAAGATTGCAAAAATAGAAAAGCAACTACCTTCCAGTGCCAGGCAAAAGAAGATCAACTTCTCGCTCTTCATCACCAGCTGCTGATGCTCTTAATGTGCTTCCACGAATATGTGAACCAGGCATGCTGCTTACAGAGTCTGGTTCGTGAGCAACTAAGAGCAAACCCGTAGGATGGATTATAATCTCTTCCTGCTTAGCTGCACCAACTGGCTAGAAGTAATACTGATATCAATTAGTGTGGAGGTGAAAAGTTCCTATAGCAAACATAAAAAAAAAGTCTAGACATAAATTTGATACTTTCTATTAGCACATATCGTTATGAGAAACTTATTATTTGAACTCAAAATACAAAGCATAAACCACAAGTGCTTCCATCGGAATAGTATTATTTGCATGCATTGATTGCAAACAATATAGTTCTAGCAACAAGAAAACAAATCCACCAATTTCTTAAAAACAACCTAAAGTATTGCTTTTTTGGAAAAATGTGGATACCATGACCAACGTTTGGCTGTTACTTAAAATTAAAACAATTGATGGTCACTAGCTTTTACTCGTGGTAAAATGGAGTACACACATGCTGAAACTACAAATTCTAATAGACAATCATAATGCTGGTTGCTATGCTTTCAAAGTAGTGATAATGAATCAAATAATTAAACGTGGATAAAGATAGAATTCCTCGCTGTAGATGCACCTGTACCCTTGTCGTTGAAAGAGAACACAGACTAGTCAAAAAACAACTTTTGAGTCTTTGAGAGAAGCAAATGGTGAAAACCTCATCTCTATCATTAAGAAGACAAAACAATAGAAAAGACATAGGAGCACAAAGTTTAGCACGAGAAGCTTAAATCACGAATGCCAAATGCCAAGCAGCTAGCTTCCACTACATACAATGGTTTTACAAAGACTTGCTTAATCCATAGAGGCTCTATAGATAATGATAATCAAAATTCATCGAAATTCTTCACTTGGACTTTATGCACACAGATGAGTCTTCTTCTTCTTCCAATGGGATTATAAAAACTTGCTTAATCCCTAGAGACTCTCTAGAGGATTACAATTGAAATTCTTCACCTACAAACATAAACACTCCAGATGACATCCTATGCCAAGCAATTAACTTCCACTACATACAATGGAATTTCAAAGACTTAGTCCCTAGAGATTCTCTAGAGGATTACAACTGAAATTCTTCATCTACAAGCAGGTAAATTACTAAGGCAAACTTCTTCTCTCTAAAGGATTATAATTGAAATTTTTTACCTATAAGCAACTGAATTACAAGGGACTCACACACTCTCTACAGACATCTTCTTCCAAGCAATTAACCTCCACTATATAGAATGAAATTACAAAGACTTGTTTACTCCTTAGAGGCTCCCTAGAGGATTAAAATTCTTCAACTTCAGGTATGTGATTGCAACGATTCACACACTCTTTGCAGACAGTATCTACAAACAAGTGAATTACAATGACCTGCACACTCTCTGTAGGCAACATCTTCTTGTTCTTCTTGCGGAAAGGAGGACTGAGTCTTAAGGGTGTTAATATGGATCGAAGATCGAAAATCGATCGAAAATTGAATCGATTTTAAATCGAATCGAAATCAAGTCGATTTAAATGAGCCGACTAACGAGCTAAAAGTTCGGCTCGGTAATAATTTCGAGCCGATTTTGAGCCGGGGTAGGCTTGACTTAATCCAGCTCGAATTAAAATACATTTTATATTATAATACATATATATAATATATGTATATAATATATATATATGCTATATATATATATATTATAAACTGAGCCGATCTCGAGCCGGATCGAGTGGAGCTTACCCGGCTCGAGATCGGCTCAAAAAAAAGAGATTTAATTCATTTTCGAGCCGGCTCAAAAATGAATCGAAATCGGCTCGAAGTCGATTGGAATCGACTCGAGCCGGCTCAAAGTCGATTGGAATCGACTCGAGCCGGCTCAAAGTCGAACCCAATCGAGCTCGAGTCGATCGAAATGTGATCAATCCCATTTCGAGCCGGTATTGGCTAGGCTCGAAATCGGATCGGTAACAACCCTACTGACTCTTCGTCACAAAAAAGTTTCAAGCAAATGAACATCGCCTGGATGCCCTAAACAACTGATGCTGGCTTAAGATGCCAATGACGATAATGTCCATTACACAAATAATGAGAGCAACACCTTAATAATCTTATTTGTGGACAAAGATTAGAAAGGTGCTACTTTGACAAAAGAATGAATATCCTTGTACCAGTATGGTTGTCAAATGTGGCCATAATTCCATATCAAACTTTACAAAAAATATTCATCAAATCTTCGAAAGACTAGAAATAGAATTTTCTAGGACACATTCCTTAAAAAACTTCGAACGAGTAACTTCTTCAGCTTCAATGAACACCTTCTCGAAGAACTCTTTCTTTGAGGAACATTTTCTCGAAGATCTTCTTCAAGGAACATTTTCTCAAAGATCTTTGAAAAACACCTTCCCAAATATCACTTTCCGAAGAATACTAACTTCAGGGTTACCAAGCCCGAAGAGTTCCTTGCTCAAAGATCAATATCCTAAACAACTTCCTCATTCATGAACTCAAGGGATACCATCTTGAAGTTCACCTTATTTAAGGAACACTAATCCTAAATGACTTCTTCATTCTTAAACTTCTCTTTGCTCAACGGATACCTTCTCAAAGATTACCTTCTTTGAGGAATGCATTGTCGAACAAACTTCTTCGAGAAATTTTTAGGACTCTATTCAAGAATGTCGTCCCTAAGATCACCTTTATTAAGGATTGCTTTGTTCAGAAAACTTTTTCAAAGACCATCTTCTTCAATTAGCAATCTCTTCATGAGACTCCTTATGAAATAATGACTATTTAAACCTTTGTCAACACTTATGTTGAAAGTTCTTAAATAACAAACCACACTCATAAGGAGTTATAACATCAGCATTCCTTTTCAGTCAACATAACCCTACTGCGCCAAATCCACATGTTGTAACTGGGGATGGGTAGGGGGCATTCATGGTACAGCTTGTTAAGCTACCACAAAGTTAAGAAAATTTTTAAAATTCATCTCTTAAGTTTCTTTTTTTGGTAAAATACCAATGACTATATACAATTTGAAAAAAAAATGTCCAAGACATCATAAGTTGTATTCACAGATTTATATATGTTTGTTAATAGAGGTGTCATATTTGTCAAGAATAAAATATATTTGCGAAATACCACTAATGTTGACTTAAATCAAAATTATATACAAATTTAAAAAAAAAATAGAAATAAGATTAATCCAAAATTTGGGCAAGCATCGTCATCTTAAAACATATAAGGCTCAGGTTTTACAAAAGAATAATTTACACCTGACAAACTACAAAATGATGAAAGAGACTGGTTGACATGATTGTCAACAAACAAAATGACAAATTTGCCATGATTAACATTATAAGATGGAATAATGTTTGAAGTAAGAGAGAGATCACAAAGTGCTGTCAATTAACATGATGTCTAAAAAACTTCTGCTGCTCTACATTACCTACCTTTTGTCAAAAGTAGAACACAACCAAGATTAGAGGATCAAGAAGAGTGTAAAAGGGTTGTAATACTGAAGCTACCTACATTCAAAAGTCTCTGAATTAAGAGAATCACTTGTACTTTCGAATTCTACTGGAGGCTTCAAATATTCAGGAGCCCTGAAATGCAGCCCCAAAAGCATGCTATAATCAATAATACACTGTGATTCTAGGAACCTACAATCCAGAGAAATTTGTCTGCAAAAAGAAAACTGCAAATGAAAAATGATACATGTAAGCTAAAGAAAAGAGCATGAAACTTATCAACATCACCGACATAAATAATATAACATGACAAATCAGACTAATGCCAAACAACAATAATAACATCACAGACTAGAAAATATTAGTAATTACATTTGAAATTTTTTTTAATTACGTTAACTAGATTTCCGTTGTATTTTAATTCATGGTACAAAAAATAGAACATATAATTGATAACCAAACAGGCTCTTATAGTGCACATTTGGACAAAGCAATGGAAAAGGATAAGTTGCCAGCAAGGAGACCCTAAAGACTACCTTTTTTGCGGCCAACTTTATTACTTTTATTTCCTGTTTAAATGACAGATTGGGAGGAGATGCATCCCTCCCACTTTTTTACTCGATACATGAGGAGGATTGCATTTTTATACATAATGTATTTACCTTTTATAGTATTTTAGGCTACAACTGAATTAAAAAAAAAAAGACTACCTCTTTCAAGAGGCACAAGCACTTCTTTGTATGATGAAAAAAGGACAAAAGATAATACAAATAAAAGCATGTATGAGTGACAACACAATTTTGTACATAAGAGAAATAAAGAATACAATTTTTCTTTTCTCCAAGACACATTTCTTTTTCCTAACTCAAGGCCTAAATCTTCTATAAATGGTTGTTCGTTTCCAGTTTACACATAATTTGGGTTAAATTATAACCACATGGGTCACATCATACACAAAATTTAATATTAAAATTAATAATATTTTAAATTCTACACAAACTCCAACATTAAGATCAATTTATTTCACATTCTACATAAATTTCAAAATAAGCAGCCAATTTTATTTCATGTCTTAAACACATCTCAAAATAAAACTAACCTTATTTTAAATTTTTCATAATTCTCAAAACAAAAATATCACATCAAAAGTTATCGTTTACCTCATTCAAAAATAACCTCAAAACAAGACGAAAAGTTGATAACACAACACATAAGCAAATACTCTAATGAGTTTATTCCTCAAAATAAAATTATCCTATACATCGATACCATAGGAGATACAATCATGTCGCACAAGGAAAGGTGTCAAACACTTGGCAATTTTTTCAAAAACAAAAAAAAAATAAGAAAATGAAAAGCACCTGAAAAGTGATTCACGCCATGATTTCTCTAAATGAAAAACATATGATAGATCGAGATCCTTCAAAGTGCTGTTCTCATTAATCTTATCGGGACTTGTTGATCTTCCTTGAGATGAACCTTTCAAATCATAACGACGGTGAATGCGTAATTCTGTGCAAAACATATTTCCCATTACTACAAATCGCACCTGCAAAGAGGAATCCTTTGTTACACATTCAAAAAATAAATAAACTACAAAATTAACAGGTTAAGTACCTTTTGTCCCCATTTCAATGTAATCCTATGAAGTCCAAAAAACTTTGTTATGAGTGTGTTGTCATGTGCTCCAACATGATCATAATACCTGGGAAGCATTTTTAGTAGAATCTGCAATGTCGACATTCTTGTTAATGTATCTCAAACCCTATTTGACTAAGACTAATGCGAGAAATATTGCACAGTTGCTCCTCATCTTTCCCAAATATTTTATTAAGGGGAGATTTCAATTCTATTAGTTGTTCTGCTAACAAAAGTCTTTTTACTTGTCATGATTTAAAAAAACACGAATGATAAACAAAGTTTGTGATATTATTTTTGGTTAAAGATAATTTTTGATGTAATATTTATGTTTGAGATTTGTGAAAGATTTAAAGTAAAATTACTTTTCTTTTTTGATGTGTGTTGAATGTAAAATAAAATTAGTTTTTTATTTTAAAATGTGTAGCATGTAAAATAAAATTGATCTTAATATTGAAATTTATATATGATATGACATATAAGATTAATTTTAACCCTAGTTACCTCTAACTTGGGCAGACCTTAACTTTTTTTTTATTGTAAGTAGACCCTAACTTTTTTTTTTATTGTAAGTAGACCCTAACTTATACAACAACCACCACCAAGCCTTAATCCGACTAAGTGGGGTCGGCCACATGAATCCTTTGTTTTCATTGCGCTCTATCAGTTATCAAATTATTATCTAAGTCTAAGTAACTAAAATCACTCCTTATAGTTTCTTGTCATGTCTTCTTTGCTCTCCCTCTTTCTCTTTGTACATGGGTAAAATCTAATAACTCAATTTTTCTAACTGGAGCTTCAATCGGCCTACGATTTAGATGTCCAAACCATCTAAGCCGACTTTCTCTAAGTTTATCCTCAATTGGTGCAAAATCAACTTTCTTTCGGATATACTCATTTCTCATTCTATCCTTTCGTGTATATCCACACATCCACCTTAACATCCTCATTTCTGTAACATTTACTTTATTTGAATGTTTCCTCTTTGCAGGCCAGCATTCAACACCATATATCATCGCTGGTCTTACTACAGTTTTATAAAATTTACCCTTGATTCTGGATGGAATTTTTCTATTGCACAATACACCAGAAGCATTTCTCCATTTTACCCATCCTGCTCGAATCCTGCTAATAACGTCATTATCTATTTTGCCATCATTTTGCATAATTGATCCAAGGTATCTGAAGCGCTCACTCTTCTTGACAATTTGATCACCAATTGTCACATCACCAATATAAGTATTTCTTTCTTAACTAAATGTGCACTCCATATATTCAGTTTTTGATCTACTGAGATGAAAGCCTTTAGATTTTAGAGCATTCCTCCAAAGCTCTAGTTTCGCTTTAGCTCCCTCTTTAGACCCTAACTTATAAAGAACAATAAATCATTTCTAATTTCCCTAAACGAGATAAAGCTGAAAAAATATTATAATAATTAGCAATAATGAAACTAGCTTTAGCAAGCTCAAGAGAAACATCACATTTCACACTTGTTTGAATCACATCTTAGTGTACCATATGGCCTAAATTTTAATGTACTAAAGTTTAATAAAGATGCAACACAATCCTAAACCTAGTTAAATCGTATAACGGAAGAAGCTTGCCCATTAAGTAGAAGCAGCCTTTCACAATTAATTTTTCTCAGAAGAATGAGAAAAATTCACACTTAAATCTTTTTTTAGGTAGAATAAGAAGAGGACTTCCACACTTGCTCAAACCACATCACACTAACTCAAGTAAAAATGGAAGTGCTAAAGCTGAAGTAGAAAGATTTACAATCACATCTTGGAACTTGAAAGAAAACTTCATTCAAACTACATCAGGATAAAATTTGGTAAACCCTATCAAGTTTGCATGTACCAACTAGAAGATGGGAAGGAAAAGAAAGACTTTCAAGCCTGTTGAGATCTCATCAATGTGATTTTTTTTTTTTTTTTTGATAAAGAGGTCTCAACAATGTTATTTTTGACCTAAATTGCAAAACATGGAGTTTCAAATATTTTTATACTGCTTCTCAATTAAAAAACTTCAATAATTTTCCAACTCACATCTGTGAAATATTTGACCCTATGGGCTTGTTTGGTTGGAGGATGAATTTGGGTAAGGAAAGAGAAAATAATTTATTTTATAGAGTTGATGGGAAAAAAATTTATTTTAATATTGGGAGGTGTGTAGGATGTGAAATAAAGTTGATTTTAAGGTTGGAATTTGTGTTGGATGTGAAATAAAGTTGATTTTTAAGGTTGAAATTTGTGTTGGATGTGAAATAAAGTTATTAAAATTTATAATAAATTTAAAATATTATTAATATATATTTTTGCCCATTTTTTGGCTCATGCCAAACAAGGCCTATGAAGCATGAATACGACACAGGAATAGAGGGACACAATACGGTGCGATACGACGACACGATAATTTTCCAAAGCATAGAATATAGATACAGCATAACACACCAAATATAATAATAATAAAATTAATAATTCAAACTTTAAAAAAGACATAAAACATAAAACAAACTTAAGTTTTTAAGTAAAAACAACTTATGAGTAACACAAAAGTCTCGTAAGATCAAGATGAGAACCGAAAAAGAGATGTCAGCAATGTAAAAATTTGAGATGTAAATTTAGGATTCACTTTACAAAGTTAGCAGGAGAATAAGAGAAAATACAATTTTTCTTGCCAGAACAACTACCGCGAGCACATCAATAAGAGGAGATAAGAGCTCTCAGCATTAAGAGGTGGAGCTAAAGTTCCATTTTTTTATTAATTTATTTTTGTGAGGCTTGAGGGTAAGCTGGATGAAGAAATTTGATTTAGCGTGGTTAGCTTATATTAAGTAAAATTTTAATAATAATTATAATAAATAACAAATAAGTTTTTAATTTTATTAGATAAAACATTAACAATAATAAAAAAATTTAAATATTAATAAAAAATAAAAAAAAGTAGAAGTGTTCATAAGTTTCAGTCTAATATTTAATATTAATAAAAAATATAGTATTAATAAATAAAATTAACATTAATATTAAATATATGCAGTTTTATCCTATGGCCCTGTTTGGCGTGAGGACCAAACTGATATTAATTTAAAAAACAATAATAATATTAATAAATAAATTTTATTACATTCTACACAAATTTTAATATAAAACATATTGTTTTATTTCACACTCAATTACTTTCAATAAAACTATCAATTTCATTTGACGTCCTATACCAAAATACTTGACCAAGTATTTTGGTCTAAAATGTGAAATGAAGTTGATAGTTTTATTGAAAATAATTGAGAGTGTGAAATAAAATAATATTTTTTATATTAAAATTTGTGTAGAATGTAATAAAAATTTATTTATTAATAATATTATTATTTTTTAAACTAGTATCATTTTGTTCCTTGCGCCAAACAATGCCTATAGGTATCCCAAAAGTGTCCTGCAAGTGCCTTAGAAGTATCCTGTATCTGAAAAATATCCTGAGTGTCTCGAAAGTGTTTTGAAAGTATCTTAAAAGTGTCTTGAAAGTATCTTAAAAGTGTTCTGCATCTTAGAAGTGTTTTCGTGAATCCAGAAAATATACTTTAATTTTTTTAAATATTATTTTATTAGGACATACCACGTGGTGTGTCCGACACCATGTCCCCCCAATGTCTGTGTGTTCGACATGGGCAATGAAATTTTTAAAGGCGCATATGCTTCATATATTTGACCTTCACAAGTTATCAAATTTGCAGTTAAGAAAAAATTCCATCACAACTATCCTTTGGTCAATTAAATCAAAAAAGCTACAGTAAAAACAACAAAAAGAGAACTAATATTTTCACTTGCTTAAATCAAATCTTAGGAGTGACATCCTCCTAACCCAATAAGGAATGGGCATGCTGGGATACTATTGGGTCTCAAATTCGAACTACACAGCTGTAATTTCCAGTTAGGGTGGTAGAAATTGTGGCATCTAGGGTACAAATAAAAAAAAAACTTAGGAACAATATGGCCTAAATTAAAACCTTGGAAAGCGTGCATTTTAGAAAGCACAAAAACAACAATAGGAATCAACCCATAAATAAATCTTCTAATAGAAATTCCAAATGCAAGTTATTTATTTTAGGACGAACGAAAAGAAACTTTAACATCTTTAGTTGCATGACATTTTCAAAGAAAAAACAAATTAGAGTGCATTATACAAGGAAAAATGTACCTTTCTTTATGCTTTTTACATAAGTTTTCTTTTTTTGACAATCACATAAGGAAGTTTTAATAACTGATACATATTACATTATAAACCAAAAGGCAGAACAATGTAGAAGGCCATTAGAAACGAAAGGCTTCAAATTACATAGATATTTAAGTTGGGTTCATGTCATACATAACACTAGAAAGAATGTAATATTATATACAAAACACTCATTTTATTATGTCAATATGGAATAGAAAAATAAAGTAGCACAAAATAACACTTCGGTTAGCTTCCATCAAAGAAGATTGTAATAATTCAAAACTAATATCTATTATTCATCCAATAAATTACAAAGCTACGCAATAGTGTACAATAAATCACGATGAGTGTTACAAAAGCACACAATTTAGTATCAGCCAAGCTAGAAATAAGAATGTGAAATTGCAAAATCTCTAACCTTTAGTTCATTTTTTCTAAGTGTTTTTATGACAAATCTTTCATCTTGAGAAAGATAAAATATGCTGCCACTTTTTCCAGGGGAAGAAAGCTCCTTTAAACAATCACTGCCACATACAGACACCATATAATCTGCCGCATCAATTTTAAACATTTCACGAAGATTCCTAAAGAGCATCGGCATTATGAGTTAGCTTTCAGCTTGTCAAACAATTACTATAGAGTTCATTTATAAAATCAGATATATAAGGAAATAAAGAAATGAAGTTCACCATTATCCTGCTAGAACTATCAGATCTAGTGTTTCACTTAATTTGAATTGGGAAATTGAATGAGTCAATTAGGACAGCCATCTGACATGTCATTCAGGTAACTACTCAAAAAATACAGGTAAAACAAAATCTTTGATTGCTCTCAAGGCATCCCATAATTTCAAAACAAAAATTCCTTCAAACCATCTATTCAATCCTCCAACAAGAGCATGCTCTATTAAGTTACATATATATAAGAAATAACTCAACGTTATGAAAAAGATGAAAAAGACGCAGCTTTCCCTTTTGTAGTTGCAACAAAAACGAAGGTATCAGGCTCTCAAGAAAGGAAAAAACCAGGAGATAGTAGGAAGTTAATAGAATTATTTTGTCGCCTTGATAAAATTAAACTTCTCAGTGCAGTTGAATTAAGATGCATTTAAGGAAGACTTAAGTTGAAAATGTTTTTTTTTTCTGCATGTCTAAGTCAGGAATAACTTTCTCTTCCAAAAAACAATAATTTATGAAAGCTAGGATGGAAGAATAGCCAGCATTTAGTCAAACCGAGGCTTGGCTTATACCTGGGCTATATCTAGGATCAACGTTTATGCATAACAACTACTCAATTGGCTCATTTCAAAAAAAATTCTTTTCTTTAAACTTTTCTTCTTTTTATGACTCATTGGGCTTAATTGGAAACTGCAGTATAACATGTAAGAAACAGCTTCCCCTTTATGCCAAAGTTGGAGAAAAGAAATTTCTTTAGTTGTTGAACTTATCTACTAAAAAATGATAAATTATAACTTGTTTCCAAACATTTATATGGCTGTTTTACAACACCATACCGTCATTATGACAAAACTAAATAAATACCTGAAAACCATTGGACAATAGTCCTTCCAATGGAAATCAACTGAGTAGTGTGGAGGTGTAAATTGAGATCCCTTATGGGGGAAGTACATTTTTATCCTTGCTCGAGGTCCAAAATCAGAAGAGCGAACTTCACGAACTGGTACAGGAGTAATTTTTCCAACTGTGTACCTGTAAGCTTTAAATCAAGTCTAATTGATTGATCTGAATATCTCAGAAGTATTTTTGAAGACCTAGTCAAATAGTGCATACATAATGCTGTAGAGTTGTAAGTGAAAGCAAGCCAAAAAAATTCCATGTGAGGGCACTGCCTTAAATTACATTTTCCTTATAAAATCCAAAGGGAACAAGCTTACAGCTACATGAATAGCTAGTTTATTCTGGCAAATTTCCAAACTAGGAACCTTTCTGAAAATAAATCTAATATATTAGTTTTGAACTTTCTATGTTTAAAATTATGATATCAACATTAAAACGAAGCGCAAAAAATAAACATCTAAAATGGTAACAGTTTAATTTCAAAAATGGTAACAATTTAGAATTCACTAAACATGGTTCACATCAAAAATTTAGGAAAAGAACACCAAGCAATATTTTTTTAACACAGCAACAAGCATAAATAAGAAATGAAAATGACAAATAAGCCTGCTTTAGCCATGCAACAACAATACAGATCCTGTAGGTGAAGGTATGGAGGAACATCACGCAGAGTCCAGCTTGTTAAACAATTTCAGGAGTCCAGCTTGTTAAAATATGAAATTACATACCTAATCCCAAGCTGCAAGTTCAGCATCAAATAGTAACTCTTGTGCCCTTTGTAGATAGTCTCACCACGGCCCCCGACAGGATTCTTTTGAAGCTTCTGATGCCTCTTATTTATTTCAGGTTTCATCGATTCCCGACTTACTGCCCTTTCCATTTTTAATACTCCTTGCATATACTCCCTTTCATAAACAACAATGCTATCAATTTCACACTCACTTAGAACTTCACCTGATGATGAGGCAAGCATAGCAGGGCTGTCACTTAAGGGAATACTTCGACAAGAATCACCAAAATCACAAAGCCCATCAGATGAGGTCGGTCTATGAGATATTCTCCTAGAACGCCAAAATAAGTTACTGATTGTATGCATACTAGCACCACTTATTTTTGCAGCAAATTCTTTAATCTTGCATCTTTTAGATTTAATTATGGCTGAAGAAAAAAGATTCCATGACCATTCGTTAGAAAAATCAGACTCAAGAAACTTCAGATGATGAGGAAGCCTGGTTCCGACAGGATAAAGGGTACCCCGCCCATCCTTCAGTCCCCTGCTCCAGGTACCAAAATAGCATGACCCATCCGCATAATAGTAATAGCCTAAGCCATGCTCCAATCCATCTAGCCAATGTCCATTAAAGAAATCACCATTTGACCACTTCATAACTCCTCTTCCGTTCATCCTACCAGCCTTCCACTTGCCAACATATGTATTTCCAGCATTCCATGTATACTTCCCAATGCCTTCCTGCAGACCTTCCTTCCATACACCCTCATAAACATCCAACTGGGGATAGCTTTTTGTTCCCAGTCCATGTTGCATGTTCATCCTCCAGTTACCATCGTAGACAGAGCCATCTAGTGCAGTAAAGGTGCCAGAACCATGAAGAAAACCTCCAGAGAACTCGCCCTCATAAGTAGCCCCAGATGGCCAAATCATGAACCCCTTTCCTGACATCTTACCTTTCTCCCATCCACCTTCATATTCTGTTCCATCAGACCAGGTATATTTTCCATGCCCTTGTGGAAGTGGACCATCAAAGTATCCAACATAAGTATCACCATTTGGAAAGGCCACCTCACCATACCTGGTAAAAAAATTGATTCCAGAACCTAAGTTCATTTATATTGTGCTAAGCTCAAGTATTTTGAGGTTGGATGTTTTTATTAATTGCCTCAAGCAATCATCAAGTCAAGGCAAATAGAATTCATGAAATACTTATTTATCCAGGGAAGTCCGTCAGGATACGGAGAAAAAGGTATAAAATCAAGACTGTAAATCACCTCTCAATCTCCCCATTGCTCATTTCTTGACCAGCCTTCTCTAAACCTGATAAAATCATTCATAAGATGCAGGTAGAAAGCGAAGGACAAAGATATTCTTCTGCAGAATTAAGATACATAGGTTGATCCTGAAATTCCTCTAATAAACATGGTAAATGAAGGTTAATCCTTTTGCAAAAAGCAAATAAAAGAAGAAAGTAGAAGTTATACAAGCAGAAGAACATTAGTGCAGGCAAATGAAGGTTATGGCATTTACAAGTTTTCCAAGAGATTATGAAAAGTAGTACTTTGAAATGTTAAACCTTAATAATTATTGAAGCATAACAAGATATAAATACACCACAAGTACATATTGTTATGGTTTATGGTTGACCACTAACAAATGAATTGTCAGGTCAGTTAATCCTGACCTTTTTACTCACTTAGTTTGGCAATAATTAATATTCAAATGATGCATATACTTGATTATACGTTTCAAGCCATAGCCATTTCAATTAGGCTCGTGTCATCTAAAAAGCAACTAAATGATTATTGTGATCGTATCACTAATCCTCCTTTAGCTTGGGCCTAAAAAATATTCAAGCTTCTCCAAAAATAGTTTATCAATATTTTATATTTATTTCAAATTATACACAAATTCGAGTCTTAAAAATCAAATTTATTTCACATCCTACAAAAACCAAACTTTAAACTTTAACTCATCTTACATATACTTTAATTAAAAATTTAGCTTTATTTCACATCCAATACAATTTTCAATAATAAAATAACTTTATTGTATATCATGACATTAAAATAATTTTCTTTCATTCTCATCTCAAAAACATACTTAGACCAAACGAAACCTAAAGCCAATGGAGAGAAGTACCAACATTTGGGATGCAGTATGATGCTTGTATTTGCGTAGATAAATCATATAAGGGAAAATAAATCTAAAGTTTAGGTGCTATGGATTTCAAGAAACAAAGGAAAAACTATACACCAGAAAATGAGTTGTTTTCTATATTTTTAGTTAATAGTTACATTGCCAAAGAAATAGCTTCACAATTATCAATGATTTACCTTGATTGACATCATCCTTTTTTCTTCTCTTCTATCTAATCTTCCTAGCTTACAACAAAAATTACCAGGGAAAAACTTTGTCAGAGATAGCAATTGTAACAATATATCAACTTCATGAATTAACTAAACCCTAATTTCAAAAGGTAAGATGAGGCCTCTGTCAGTATCATGAGATACACAATTCTAACTCCAGCTCGTCATGTTTTTTTGTGTCTAAACATTAAAAAAGATTTATAACTATATTTGAATTAAAGTTGATATTTCTGCTAATATCAGCCCACAATTCATATTACCTCTAATAACATTTGGAAAAAAAAAACTTGAAAAGGACAGGAGAATTTCCTGGAGAGTGAATTTCGAGTCCAAAAACCGAAAGAAGCACAAAACAATGGAAAATAACAGGAAGTTTGCATATATGGGTAAGAACTTTTAACATGACAATATGCCATTTAAGTAAGCTTTTTCTTGAGGGACTTCCAAATAGGAGAATGCTTACGTCAGTTTCCTTTCTTCATTATAACATCAAACATCTCATATTCTCACCCCTGCTCCCCTCCCCACACCAACTCCCCAGTCCTCTTCCAACATTTAGGTATTCACAAAAAAAAACATTCAAGTATGGAACTTCCAAAATTGGAATCAGCGTAACCAAATTCGAATTATAGAGAAAACTTCTTCCCATCAGAAAAAGGAGTCATCACAGTCCAAACAAAAGAAATCAGCGATTCTTTTCAGCGCCAAAATCGATCAAACTCCTCGTCTTTCGAGCCCTATTTCCCTCAACCGAAATCAGAACAGATTCTAAATCCCTATCATCGATTCGCGTCAGATTATCAATTCCCGAATCAAAATAGCACAAACAGGCACGCTAAATCTAGTCGCAACCCAAGCTCAGAGGACCGATTAACGGAAGCCGGCCAAGAAAACGGCGAAGCGATTTTAAAAAGATACCTGGATATCCTTTCACCAACGGCCTGCAAGCCTCCAACCCGTCCCCGAGGTCGATCTATCTCGTACTTTCATGGAAGGAGAAGGAGTTGCCTTGGAGGAAGGGAAGCGAAAGAGGACGGGAACGTTGGGCCTGAAGTGGGGAACCGACCTCCAAGACGGAATATCGTCGGGACGTCGACTACTGGGCCCAAAAGTGAAACAAAACGAAAACAAGGTTTTCCCAAATAATAAAGAGATCAATTTTATGCATAATAACATCAAAAAAAATATATGTTTAATATAACATATATATTATTATTAAACACTTATAATAATAATAATAATAATAATAATAATATCATAACTTAAATCTCAAATGTTGAGATTGTTCACATCAATCGTACAAAACTAATCTCACAAATTTATTCTCTCTGAAAGTAACTTTTTAAGGCCTTGTTTGCCTAGGAGTTTAAAATTAACCTGGTTTAATTTTAATCAGGCATATCACATCACACATAAAATTTAATATTAAAAATTAAATTTATTTCACATCCTACATATATTACTAAAATAATAACTAACTTATATCACATCCCTCACATATTCCAACATAATAACTAACTTTATATCATATCCATCACATATCCCAATATAATAACTAACTTTATTTCACATCATTCACCACTTTCAATAAAAAAATATCTCTATCAAAATTTAATTTTAACCTTCTTAAATTTAACCTTACAAACAAACACACCCTTAGTGTTATTCTCCTAATTTAGTGAGAAAGGACTTTACGTAAATATTAAGACTCCGTTTGTTTGGTCGTTAAAAATTAATCTGATTTAATTTTAATCAGATGTATCACATCACACATAAAATTTAACATTAAAATTTAACTTTATTTCACATTCTACACACATTACTAAAATAATAACTAACTTATATCACATCCCTCACATATCCCAACATAATAATTAACTTTATATCACATCTCTCACATATCCTAAGATGATGACTAATTTTATTTCACATTATTCACAATTTTCAATAAAGAAATATTTCTATCTAAATTTAATTTTAATTTTGTTAAAATTAACCTTACTAACAAACAAGCCCTTAGGTCTCAAATTCACATTACCTTTGAGATATTAACTAATGACCATTCCATATTCTATTTGATCCTAAGCATTATAAGACTATCAGCTTTTATTTAGTTTATCTTCAAACTACATCATACATATGATACAATCATATCATGAATTGGCCCTAAATATAAAGACATTATCTGCTTGAGCCTATTTCATAACGGTACTATTTTGTCTCCTAAAAAACATATTGATTCTCTTCTATTTTTTTATATGGGAAAATAAATACTTGTACACCTCCAATCAGAAGCCATCTAGGAGCCTCCCTACCCGCTTGGGTCTTGAGCGTTATTAACCCACCAGCTTTCGAAGGCTAGTTTTCATTGAAACACATTATGCTGTAAAATGATAGTTTTAGTTATCTTATGTCATGAACCTACTCTAGCTTCTGTCTGCTTTGTTCACAAACTAAATTATACTTCAAAAGATAATATTTGATGCTATTATTTTATGATTTGATCTTCAATATCAAGATATTATCTTCTTTGGTCATTTCATACTAGCCTTTTCTCATCTCAAAAGATATTTTAATATCTTAAAATTACAATCTTACATATATAATTTTAGAAATTATCTATTTTAGATATAAGATAATTTATTCATATACTTGTCTAGCTAGAAGCTTATTAGCTGGAGCAGCTTCTTAACTAGTACTGATTCTACTTTTGGAACACCATCTAGTGACCACCCTCTACTCTCTTCGATTTCTGTGTCATAGGCTTATCAGCTTCTACTTAGTTTGTCCTTAAACAATATTTTATCATAGTAGCTTCTATCTATATCATATGTAACAGCTCAATATTTAGCAGGTATTATTCGTTTTAACTGAACGATCGACCTCACAATTATTTGTCCTTAAATAATTTTTTAACGCATACACTTAGATGATTTATGTAAGGGTTATAAAAAAAATCCTCAGTTTAATCTTAACACGACAACAAACTCCCATGCAATTAGTCATCAAATATTTTTAATATTAATTAATTAAAAATAATTCATTAGTATAAATGACAATTATAGCATTTAATAAATTTGCATGAAAACGGAACATTAGCCATTAATTTTAATGGAAATGCCAAGCTGTTATATTTTGAAATTAAAAAAATTATTTTTGCTATTTTAAAATATGTTACTCGTATTGTGTAATTATTATTTTTGATTCGTGAGGGAAGTTGGGCATAGTGGGTATCCATTCATCTTCCCTTTAATAACTATTAATAATAAAAACAAAATAAAACTAATTGTAGCCAGTCAAATGAACTTTTTACATTGAGTTTTATTTGTAAATTAATATTTTCAGAGTTTAAGGTCATGTTCAGTGCGAAAATCAAAATTAGAACTAAAATAATATTAATTTAAATAATAATAATAATAATAATAATAAATAAATAAATAAATAAATTTTTATTATATTTTACATAAATTTTAATATAAAAATATTATTTTATTTTTAATAAATTAATTTTATTTTACATCCTATATTAAAATATTTGTACTACTTATTTTAGTGTAGGATGTGAAATAAAATTAATAATTTTATTAAAAATAATTGAGTATGTGAAATAAAATAGTATTTTTATATTAAAATTTGTGTAGAATATAATAAAAAAATATTTATTATTATTATTATTTTTTAAATTAATATCATTTTAATCTTGATTAAAGTTAATTTAAAGTTATGTATAATAATTATTATAGTCATTTTTTTGCTTTTTTTTTTTTGCTATCAAATTACTATTTTTATGTAGTTTTAAAAATTATATTTCACCAAATTTTTCTGTCAATGTCTCGTTTAATATTTAGTTCAACCTAACCCTTAACTTTCGGTTGCTAGCCAATTTCCTCTGATCCTTTTTCCCTTCACAATAATGTCGTTTTATAGGTAAAAAATTAAATTATAATGTTCACTGCACAAATTTTTTAGCTTTATTAATTTACTCTCTTATTTAACATAATTAATTCTTTATATCATTCTTTTTTTAAAAAAATCAAATTATATCATAATTGCAAGTAGGTCTCTTTACTTTGAGCTTATGTGCAACTAAGTCTCTCTAGTTTTAAAATTAACTAAATAAATCATCTTGTTTATAGTAAAGTGTAAATAAGTCTTTTAGCATTAGTCAAAGTACTCAATAGAAAATATTTTCTCAGATTAATATGTAAATTTAGACTTTATTTTTATTTAAAATATTAATTTAATCTTTAAATTAGTCAAATTAGTTTATTAATTTGAAAAAATATCTTCTTCTGATTTTTTTTATTAATATTAAGGGACTTATTTACAAGTTACTTTAAATTAGAGAATTTGCTTAGTTAATTTAGAAATTAAAAAAACGTAAATACACATAAGCCAATGGTTTTTTTATGATTTTAAATTGACACTAGTTCACATAATAAAAAAGATATATTATCATTGTCTTACGGAATTAAATATTTAAGAAATTAATCATAGAATAATTTATAATACTTATTTATTTGAGCCACATAGCTAGTAGGGATTAACAGTGATAATTATGCACAATAATTTATACATAATATACATCATAAATTTATGATATATATGCATTAAAAATTATAATTTTTATGAAAATATTAAAAATTTGAATATTAAATATATAAATTACTTAAATTTTAATGAATATATGTAATTGCCCTCCTTTTTTATCATGGAACTATTTTTTTAGATTTAATAGAACCATTCATTTACTCTTGTCTTTCTTCATTATATTGACTAATGTTCTTTCTATACAATAGATGCTATATTAAATATTTTTTTTATTACATTAATTCTAAAGTTCTTGTCTTGAATTCCTTTTGTTCATTATTTTAAAGGCAATTGTCATCTATATGTTAAATAATTATAGCCTATTAAATTTATCTTGTTTGCATTAAAAATACATTAGAAATAATTACATACATGCTTCATTAGACCTTAATTATAAGATAAAATTTTTGCTATTTATTACAAAATCATCTTTGATTATATGTTCGCCATACATACATATGTGCTTTGGTGTGTAATTAAGAAGTACCTTAACGAAAAAAATAAAATATTTGGGTCATCATATTATAAATAATAATTTTTAAAACTTGAAACATAATCAAGATAAAATATTAAGATATTTATGTAATTGCTAATTTATTAAATTAAATTTGAAAGAGTTACGATGCACCGTCAATTTTGCAAATTTACCACTTAACGCTGCAATTTTTGACACCCTACTTATTAAAGCTTGAGTGGTGTGGTTCGAGACTCAAATCGTTTGGTATCAAGAAAAGCTCATTTTAATTAAGTTAGAAAAAGCATTACTTTTCAAAAAAAAAATTAAAAATATTAAGATTTTGAGTAAATTATATATGATCTCTTGAGATCGAAGAGAGAATACAAACTGATTTTAATTTTAAAAAATTTATTTCTCACATATAGTTTAAACGAGTAAATCAATTTTTTAAATATAATTTGTATGAATATATTGGCCCTCGAGTTTAATTCTTACTTATTAATATAGTTTTTATTGGCATAAACCATCAATATTAAATAAATATGATCATTAAACATTTTCAATATCTGAATATGCCTCTCATTTAACTCTCACAATATTTATAATTTTTTTTTGTACT
This sequence comes from Apostasia shenzhenica, assembly GCA_002786265.1. NCBI lineage: Eukaryota > Viridiplantae > Streptophyta > Magnoliopsida > Asparagales > Orchidaceae > Apostasia > Apostasia shenzhenica. Next base: position 1,195,672 of record KZ451907.1, read on the forward strand.
TATATTATAATTCAAGTTCATTCTCTTAATTTATAAATTCTTTTTTTGAAAAAGTAATATATGAAATAAGTTCATAATTTTTTATAATATAAAAATTTTAAAGATAAAGCAGTTATTTTATTTTGTATTTTAATAGAGTTATAAAATTTGGAATTAAATGTGACAATATAAATCATACACGGAAAATCTGTCTTGAAAGTTTTTTTAAAATTAAGGTTAATTTGTATTTTTTATTTTTAATTTCAGGAGCTCTAATGCTATTTACCTTTAAGATTTTCAACTTCTTAATAAAATTTATATTATATTTAAGAATCTATGTGTATTTCTTAATTTCATATTTCAATATTTTTATAGTAACTTATAAATATTTTATATTTCAAAACACCAAAGTAATTTTCAATTATATAATATCATCCTATTTTAATGTAAAAGAAATTTATTTAAACTTGAAAAAAAATTAATTTGAATTATACTATTATTATAATTTTAAATAAAATTAAAGAAATTATGCAGAAATAAATTAAAAAAAAAACTCAATTCTCATCTTTCAGGCTTTGTTTGGCAATAAGAAGAAAAAAAATAGTTGGAATTTTTAGTCATTTTTAAAAAATATGTAGTTTTGGTTATATTAAAAATTATTTATGAAGTGAAATAAAGTTGATTGATTTATTGAGAATTGTGTTGAATGTGAAATGAAGTGATTGTTTAATGTTGAAATTTGTGTGAAATAAGATATAAAATAATTTTTTAAATTTTTAAAAAAAATTTATTATAGTTAATTTTAGACATGATTTTTAATTTATTGCCAAAAAAAACCCCCTCAAAATTGGCTAAATATTTTATCCAAAAATGCCTAAATAAATATCTTCCAAGCGGATGCCACGTAGATTCACATGTTCCTTCCGCATGCATTCTCACCTAATCACACCAGCTGGACTTTAAAAATCGCACTACCATTTGCACGATTTGCCGTTCGTTCCTTCGAGGCGCCGCAGCGCTTGATTGGTTGGATCGCCCGTAATGACGTAAGCAAAGGGATAATGGAAGACAACGGCGGCCTGCGCATTGTTTCGTCACCCACAACGTACCACAGGTCCCACCAATGATAAAGTGAGTGCGGGTGGGTGCATTCGAAAAACCGTCATCTCGCACATGTTTTTTTTTTCTTTTTTTTTTTGAAAAAGCGCATCACGCATGCCTCTGCCTCTGCCTCAGTCTGAGTCCGATGACATCATCCAATTCGGACCATTCGGATGCGGATCTGATCCGAAAATGACCCGACCGGGAGGTGTAGTCAATACCAACTCAAAATAATTCAAATTTTTGGATAATACCAAACCAATGGTTTTTGTTTCCGTTTCTTTTTTGATTCAATTTATTAAATTAATCTATCATGCAAAAATTATTTTTTTATTAATTAAATAAAAATATTAATAATAAGTTTGAGGCAATTAAGCCCCCAGCCCCTTATTTATAAATTCTATATTATTTTTAATAAAAGTTTATTATATTTTAAATTCTAAACTTTAAAATTATATTTTAAAATTCAAAACACTAAATCTTATAATATTAAAAATTAAATCTTAAAATCTAAACTGTATAATATAAATTTTAAATTTTAAAATTTTAATTCATATGAAGTAGTTATATAAAAATCACTTAAAACTTAGTGAGTGAGATAAATTTTTTTTATGAAATTATAAATTATACACATAAATTATACACAATATAATAAATTTTATGAAAATAACAATACTTTTCTAGTCCAATAGAAAGAAATTTATCTAAGAACTAAGGAGTATCTAATTCGAACCATATTATTACCACAATTTAGAATAAAGAAAAAAACTATAATACTAAGTAGTGAAATAAAAAAAATCAATGAGAATACATCAATAATTTATTTTATAAATTTTTTTAAAAATATCTTAAAAAAATATAATTTTATTAGATTTTAGCGTACCAAATATTATTATCCTAGTAAGAATTTTAAAAAAATGCGAATAAAAGGTTTTATTTTGCTCAAATTATATAGATGTATATATATTAAAATTCGTACATACATATTGCATAGTTTTATTATTTATGCACACAACAAATAATAAGCTAACACTTGGCTGAATAAGAAAGGTAGTTTTAAAATTGTGATGAATTCATATAAGATTACGAATTCATATAAGATTACAAAATCATATAATATATGTTTATAGTTTTAAAATTCAAACTGCAAAATCAACCCAAAATAATTTAATCTAAAATTATTTTTTTATTCAAATAATTTTTTTTCTCAAAATATTCAAATAAAGCTTACTCGCTAGAATGCAACAAGCATGCATATTTATTTAATAGGAGTAATTTAATTCGTTCTCATATACTTATGATTTTATATATAACAATAACAATAAATTAAATTTTTATTCTACTACGAAGAATTGGCTAGAGATTTATGACTCTATATAAATATATAAAAATAAAAATATACTATATAAATTTCTTCTTAAATTTTTTCACTTGAGTTTATTTTAACTGATTCTATTAAATTTAATTGTTATATTATATTTTTTAAATTTAAAAATATATATATATTTAAATATTAAAAAATACTATTATAAATTAAGATATAAAAGTAATGAAAAGTTAATGTTGTAATTAAAATTAAAAATACTTAAATATATATATATATATATATATATATATATTAATTATTTAAAATAGTAATCAAATTTAACTGCATATGTTAAAATTACTGAAATAAAAAACATTTTTTTAAGGAAGGATTCAAATGAGTGATGGATAGATTTTTATTTTTATGGACTTGTGGGGAATAAGAGCTCTATTTGGGGTCCTCGATGAAATTACTCTTATTTAATAATTAATGTTAGTTCTTTTGGATATTTCCGATTATATTACAGACCTAAACCACCTAATCATCTGTATGTATCTTGTTGTTCTCATCTTGTAGCTTACTGCTATTTTTAAATTTATTTTTCTAAATTTTAGGATAAATTATTAGTAGGTCCCTATAGTTTGTTCATACTATGAGCTGATCCAAATTTTAAAAACCACCGCATTTTAGAAAAATATAGACCAGGGCTATTAACGATTTGATCTCGAGCTGATCCAATCTCAGCTTAAAATTGAATTGAAAGTTTTCAATTAGATCTCGATTCAATCTAAAAAATAAATGATAAGAGCTCGATCCGAGCTAGGTTCAGCTTATTTGTTATTAATTCAAGCTCAATCTAAGTGAAAGTCGATTATACTTTCGATTATTTTTTGATTTTTAGTTAAATTTTATATATAAGTGTATTTATTCATTTAGTCAGCCTAAACAATAATCATTCATCTTATGTTTAAAAATAAAAAAAAAATAAAATTAATCTACAATAATATAATTTGAATAAATGTTGAAAATTCTAAAAAAAAGTCTTTAATGGTATCACAATATTATTGAAAGGATGGTGAAAAGTCTGAAAATTAAATAATTGGGAATATGATCAATAAACATAAAATTGAATTATTTGCACAAACATAGTTGAACATACTCGGTCAATTTTTAAAAATCAAGGAAGTTAGTGATTCGATAATTCAGGAGCTATTAAATAAATTTACGATAAATGATGATTATAACTATAATGATCTTAAGATAGTGAAATTTTTTATCAAGTTTTACGTACAAGTTACACAATTGTAATCCATATAATAGACTCGGCAAGCCTCAAGATTTAGGCTAGACTCAATAACAATTAAATAAATTTCTGTTTAACCAATATTTATATTTCATAACTAATTGTAAAGTTTAAAGGACCTAGACATAATTTATCCTTCTTGGTAATTACAACAAACCCCCTAACATTCACAAAATTACATTGCATGATAATTGAAGTGTGACACTATTGGTCACATTTATTTAGGGCAGGTGATGTAACAAAATAAGCCAAGAGTGAACCATCATATGATGCCAGTGACTAACCTAAGGGTAAATTACATCCAGGCCCTTGTGGTAGAAGGATATTATAAATTAATTTCAACTTTTCAAAAATTTAATTTAAACTCCTGAAGTTATAAAAGTTTTATTGTTTAGTCTTAATTAAGATATAATTTTTTTTTTCATTATATTATAAGATTATTTTCAGTCATTAATTTTGTAACTTTTTAGAATACAATTTTAAAATATTAATATTTACATCTTTTATTTTAAAATTACAAAATAATTTTTTTTTAGATTTTTATTAAATTTTTAAAGAAGAGTGAGGATAGAAGTGTATAATAGCATTTTAAAATATATAAATGATTCAAACTAATCAAAATATGATCAAGTTTTATTTTTATTAAAAAATAGTATAAAAAAATTAGATTTTAAAAGAGAGACTAAAGTTGCAATACTTTTATGACCTCAAGAGCCCAGATGCAATTTATCCTAAATAGAAATAAGGATCTTATTAACAAAAGTTTTTATTCTATTACTCTATTAGCAAACATATGTGATTAGAGTTAAAAGGCATGAATGCATGATTAGCTTTCAGTCCACCTTTGCCAAGAAAAATTGTGGGCCCTTTTTCACAATTTGCCAAACATGGTGATCCTCAATGAAAGCTTTTGTTATTCCCTATTATGTCACAAAGTCTTTGTCAATGAGCTGTGATTGGTTAATAAGTTATTATAATAATACAAGCAATTGCGTGAGTATTCAATTAGTTTTTATTGTATTAAATGAGAATATACATAATTTGACTTTAATCTTATTTATATGAAGGTTTTGTAACATAATACTCTGATTACAAACCTAAGGTTTGCTATATTGATGTATTTCAATCAGAATTTGATACTTGGCGATCAATTAGGAATATTTGATTGCGTTTTAATGTAATACCTATAATTACACATCTATTTATCAGTATATTGATCAATTTTAACAGAATAGGCTCTTTTAGGGTCTGATTTATGACATATCAATGAATTTTTAGTTGAATAGTGATGTTTTTGCAGCTATTCAACGCATTATGATGAATTCAAGTGGAGTCAATCATTTAGAGTATGATTAATTGCATAATAAGTTATTTTAAATGAATAAAAGCAATTGTGTGAGTATTCAATTAATTTTTAATGTATTTGATGAGAATATATGCTATTTGACTTTAATCTTGTCTATATGAAGGTTTTTTAACATAATACTCTGATTACACACCTAATATTTGCTATATTGACGTATTTTAATTGAAAAATTGATATTTGGTGATCTATTTAGGGACTTTTGATTGCGTTTTAATGTAATACCTATAATTACACATCTATTTCAGTCTATTATCGATCAATTTTAAGAGAATATGCTCTTTCAGACACTGATTTATGACATATCAACTAATTTGAGTTGCATAGTGATATTTTTGCAGCTATTCATTGTATTTCGTTGAATTCGAGTGGAGTATAAGCATTTAGCGTACGATGCAATGCATAACAAGTTGTTTTAAATGAATAAAACCAATTGGTGTGTGAGTATTAAATTAGGTTTTAATGTATTGATGATGAAATATATGCTATTTGACTTTAATTCTTGTCTATATGAAGGTTTTTTAACATAATACTCTGATTTCCACACATAATATTTTGCTATATTGACGTATTTCAATTGAAAATTGATATTTGGTGATCTATTAGGGACTTTTGATTGCGTTTTATTGTAATACCTATAATTACATATCTATTTGTCAGTATATTAATCAATTTTAAGAGAATAGTATCTTTCAAAGTTTGATTTATGACATATCAATAAATTTGAGTAGAATACTGATATTTTTGCAGCTATTCATTGCATTACATTGAATTCGAGTGGAGTACAAGCATTTAGTGTACGATTCATTGCATAATAAGTTATTTTAACTGAATACAAGCAATTGTGTGAGTATTCAATTAGTTTTTATTGTATTTTAAGAGAATATATGCAATTTGACATTAATCTAGTCTATATGAAGGTTTTACTTAACATAATACTCTCTTTACACACCAAATATTTGCTATACTGATGTATTTCAATCGAAAATTGATATTTGGCGATCTATTAGGAATATTTAATTGCGCTTTAATGTAATACCTATAATTACATATCTATTTATAAGTATATCGATAAATTTTAAGAGAATATGCTTTTTTATGATCTGATTTATGACATATCAATAAATTTTTATTGAATATAGTTTTTGTAGCTATTCATTGAATTACATTGAATTTAAGTGGAGTGCAAGCATTTAATACGATTCATTGCATAATAAGTTATTTTTAACTGAATACATGCAATTGTGTGAGTATTCAAATAGTTTTTATTGTGTTTTAAGAGAACATATACAATTTGACTTTATTCTTGTCTATATGAAGGTTTTTTAACATAATACTCTGATTACACACCTAATATTTGCTATATTGACGTATTGCAATTGAAAAATTGATATTTGACGATCTATTAGGGACATTTGATTGTGTTTTTAATGTAATACCTATAATTGCACATCTAATTGTCACTATATCGATCAATTTTAGGAGTATAGACTCTTTCAGAGACTGATTTATGATATATCAATAAATTTGAGTTGAATAGTGATGTTTTTGCATCTATTAATTTCATTATATTGAATTTGAGTGGAGTACAAGCATTTAGTGTACGATTCATTGCATAATAAGTTATTTCAACTGAATACAAGCAATTGTGTGAGTATTCAATTAGTTTTTATTGTATTTTAGAGAATATATGCAATTTTGACTTTATTCTTGTCTATATGAAGGTTTTTAACATAATACTCTGATTACACACTTAATATTTGCTATATTGACGTATTCATGAAATTTACACGAAATTACACATTTCACCATCAATTCGTAAATATTACCACTATCACACCATATTCATTTAAATTTTACGCATTTCACATATTTCACATATTTTCATATACTTTATAAATATTATATGTAAATTAAAATGCATAAATTCATTATATTTTAAATTCTAATATTATATTTTTATTTTTTACTATAAACACATCAATTTTCTTATTTCAATTAAAAATTATAGTCATGTGGATTTAAATTCGGCACCCTAATTGGAAATTTTAAATAGAATAAATAAATTAAAATACATAAATTCATAAATATTTAAATTGTTATTTATATAAATTTATTTATTTATAGTATTTAATTTATATATTAATAATATAGTTAAGATCAAGGCCAATTTAGAAATGTCAAGTTTACCATCAAAGAATATGATGTGAAATATATGAAATGTGTAAAATTTAAATGAATATGGTGTGATAGTGGTAATATTTACGAATTGATGGTGAAATGCGTAATTTAGTATAAATTTTATGTCTTGTATGTAAAAATCCCTTTATTCTATTACTCTATTAGCAAACATATGTGATTAGAGTTAAAAGGCATGAATGAATGATTAGCTTTCAGTCCATCTTTGCCAAGAAAAATTGTGGGCCCTTTTTCGCAATTTGCCAAACATGGTGATCCTTATTCCCTATTATGTCACAAAGTCTTTGTCAATGAGCTGTGATTGGTAAAGGGCAAAGCGCTGGGCCCATCAAAAATAATTGTAGCTCTTGAGAGATACACTCAAGTTAGTTCGAATCAAGTTTAACCACAAGTCAAGTGCAAAATTCATCGATTTCAAGTTATAATCAATTAGCTTATTATAAATTATATTTATGGACATAGTATATAAAAAATTATAAAAAAATATATTAATATACTTCATTTGATATTATTTTTAATATATATATATATATACCACTATCAGAAAAATCATAATAGGCCAGCATGCTAGGAGGAAAGTGCAAAAATGTTAATCATATAAATATAAAATATTCATAACACGAAAGAAATCTTTATATTGATCTTACTTATATTGAATTAGGTTCGGGGTCTCAAGCCATACAGACCCACCTGGAGTGTACATGTGACGCCTAGTGATTGGCCCCCGAACAGTGCTCACACCTAACTAAAATTTATAAAATAACTATTTATGTTTGTATCATAAAATATTATTATCAAATTAAATTTCAAAAATATTAAGATATAAATAAGATGTTTAAGTGTGTCTAGCATATTTAAAAAAATAAAATATTCTGTTTTTAGTATTAAGTATGTTTATGTTTAAATTCAGAAAAAAATATTAACTAATTATTATTTTGAGTTTAAATTTACTGAATTATTTAATAAATTATTTAATATAATAAAATATATTTTAAACTATAATTGGTAAATTTATGAACCAGTTAATCTCAACTAAAATTTAAAATCATAATTCATTAAACATATGGTAGCATGACACTTATATTTAGTGTATAATATATACAGCTTTATTAGATTAAAGAATGATGTGATCTCTTCTATTCTAACCAAAAATAATTTAAACACTTCTATCAAAATAATAATAATAATAATAATAATAATAATAATAATAATAATAATAATAATAATAATAATTTAAACACATTTTGTGGAGTACTAGGATTTGTCTAATAAATAAAACATGTGCAAATACTTTTAAAAAAAAAACACACTTTGGGAGGGTTCAATGGCACAAATAATAAATTTAATAATTATTAAAACAAAATTTCTTTTTTTTTAATAGTAAAAAACAAAATTTTCTTGAATAAGTTGACAGTGGGAACCAGGCTGGCATTCACAATGACTTAAACTTTGGGTAAATTGCATTCAAGTTTCTTAGATTTTAGCCATCTTCTATGCTGGTCCATTTGTTTTTGATCATGTTACACGAGTCCCTGAAATCGATAAATCGTTACACGCGGATGCATTTATTAAAATTTATGTTAATGTAAATTGAACACTCGTGCATTTCCCCTATTCCACTTAAGGGAGGAAAAACTGGGTACAGGTTGGACTTACCCAGTATAATAAATCTAGATAACGCAAGTTACAGAATTAGCCACAAACAAAAATAACTGATTCAATTGAATGATAAATTAATTTTTAATTTTGGGCCATACACATAGTATAGAATGTATAGTTTAAAAATTTATTTAATAGTGATCTTTTAGAACAAAATTACATATATGATTTGAATATTATAATCCAAAAAAAATACTATAATACTGTAATATAAAGTCATCTCATTTGCTAAGATCAGTTAAATTATAATGACTTGCATTGCATATCACTATATTATTCCTATACAAAATAAACCACAGTAATAAATTAAATCAGTTAGAACTATAAGTAGGCCCAAAACATAAAGAAAATGACAACTTCCACAAATATAAAGGGAAAAACTAATACATTGCAAATTTGTTTCAGATAATGTATCAGCTCAGAAAAATATCAGTAAATAATATTACAAATGATTTTTGCTAAAGAATACAATGCTAGATTATTGCTATGTATTTAAAACTTATAAAATTATTATGAACGCATACCTGCTTAAGTCTTCCCTTATTTTGCTCCTCCTCCATTTCATATAACATCAAGTCAAGCACTGAAAGAAACCAAAATTCATCATTTACCTTCTTTACCTTGCTAGTTCTTTTTAACTACAATAAAACTCAAAAATCTAAATCAGTAATTTTAAGCATAATGCACTTGTGAAGACAAATATAAAAAATACTAAGTAAGAATGATAAAAGGAATGCTCCCATTTGCAGCATGCAAAAGTAGCAACAAGCAGCTCAAATTATATTTGAACTAAGGAAAGGAAAAGTACAGTCACAGACTCACAGCAGCATGCAGAGCTGCAGATAAAAAAAATAGAACTATCCAAGCATACTACTCCTAGCAGCCAGGTCCAAAATTTAAAAAAAATTACAAACCACTATCATGCACGTTGACATTAAATTAAACTGATTTCTCCAGCAGCAACAACAACAAATATAGAACAACAAAGCCTTAATTCAAACATTCAATGCATTTTCTAGAATCAAAGGTTAGTGTAGAACAACATGTTAAAAAAAGAGAAGACAAAAGAATCACGAGAAATCATGAAATAATGAAAGCCCTGTTATTTGCAAATTGGAAATAATGTTGATAATCTATACTCAAGCTAAATAACAAGCCATGATTTCTCGTGATTTTTAAATAATAATCATGAGCTAGAACTAAATAACTATGCATTTATAATCACTCTATAAACAGCAATCTTTTTAAGTTATTTTTATACGACAAACTAATATGAACAACTCTTTTTTTTGCATTCAAAAGGATTTATGTTGTGCTCCAAGGAATGGTTCATATCTAAAACTATAATTTTAATTTTTTTAGGGAACTCATATTGCTTCAATTTGTTATTGGTTGGGTGCATCTTAGTTTATATTTTGCTTTCTAGCTAGCATTTTTTCTTTCTTTATTGGTTGGGTAATATACACATTATTTTCTATTATGCTAATTTTTCCACTTAATCAACATAATATAAATTTGTTTCATCCGTACCATCAGCATTGTCTTCCTTTAGTCTATTTTAAAATTTATATGATATTAATTTAATTTTATATCAAGTGTTATGTTCTTAATGATTTCTTTCTTTATTTTATATCTGAGTTTTTTTCATCAATTTTATATCTATACATTTTACATCAAATTATTATTTTTGTACAATTCAAATAATATTTTCTAACATTAATTTATCTTTTTTAAGGAAAATAGTGCATTTTAATTCTTGAGTTAATCATGTAAAATTAAAACAACGTATTACCTCCATTTACAGATTTATTATTAGTCCATAAATTTAAATAATCTCGAATCAATTTCATGACAAAAATGAGATGCAATACATGTGATCTTTCTAGCAGTAATGCCAATCTTGGAATTGAAATTAATTTGTCCGTAGAATAATTGTTATGGTATATATATAGACGCACGCACGATGAATAATGAAAAGTAGATATTAAAAATTATTAAAGTTCCGTTTAACAGTTAATTTAGTTTTTAGAAGTAGAAATCAGAATATTTAATAAGGCAGTGACATATATTAGTGTTAGAATACATGAGATAGTACAATCATGATAAAAACGATAAGTATTAATGTAATAATTGGTACAATTATTAAGAATTAGTAAAAGATTTAGATCTATACATCAATTAAGAGAAATAGGAATAGATAAATAAGATAAATAATAAAATATTTTGTATTCCTAACTTGCAATACCCATGTATGATAGTTTGATAAAAAAATCTTAGTTTTTTAAATAATAAAATACGTCAAATGCTTTTTAGATGTGCGTTGGTATTCTTCATTACTTAAGTTGAATAGCGATGTTTTTGCAGCTATTCATTGCATTATGTTGAATTCAAGTGGAGTACAAGCATTTAGAGTATGATTCATTGCATAATAAGTTATTTTAACGGAATAAAAAAAAGTTGTGTGAGTATTCAATTAGTTTTAAGGTATTTGAAGAGAATATATGTAATTTGACTTTAATCTTATCTATATGAAGGTTTTTTAATATAATACTCTTATTACACACCTAATATTTGTCATATTGACGTATTTCAATCGAAAATTGATATTTAACGATCTATTAGGGACATTTGATTGCGTTTTAATGTAATTCCTATAATTACACATCTATTTGTCAGTATATCGATAAATTTTAAGAGAATAAACTCTTTCAAAATTTGATTTATGACATATGAATGAATTTGAATTGAATAGCGATGTTTTGCAGTTATTCATCGCATTCCTTTGAATTCAAGTGGAGTATAATCATTTAGAGTACGATTCATTACATAATAAGTTATTTTAACTGAATACAGGCAATTGTGTGACTATTCAATTAGTTTTTATTGTATTTGAAGAGAATATATGCAATTTGACATTAATCTAGTCTATATGAAGGTTTCTTAACATAATACTCTCTTTACACACCAAATGTTTGCTATATTGATGTATTTCAATCGAAAATTGATATTTGGCGATCTATTAGGGACATTTAATTGCGCTTTAATGTAATACCTATAATTACATATCTATTTATAAGTATATCGATAAATTTTAAGAGAATATGCTCTTTTATGATCTGATTTATGACATATCAATGAATTTGAGTTGAATATAATTTTTGTAGCTATTCATTGAATTACATTGAATTCAAGTGGAGTACAAGCATTTAGAATACGATTCATTGCATATAAGTTATTTTAACTGAATACATGCAATTGTGTGAGTATTCAAATAGTTTTTATTGTGTAGAGAACATATGCAATTTGACTTTAATCTTGTCTATATAAAGGTTTTTTAATATAATACTCTGATTACACACTTAATGTTTGCTATATTGACGTATTTCAATCAAAAATTGATTATTTGGCGAACTATTAGGGATATTTGATTGCATTTTAATATAATACCTATAATTACATATTTATTTGTCAGTATATCGATCAATTTTAAGAGAATAGGCTCTTTTAGGGTCTGAATTATGACATATCAATGAATTTGAGTTGAATAGTGATGTTTTTGCAGATATTCATTGCATTACGTTGAATTCAAGTGGAGTAGATGTATTTAAGTACGATTCGTTGCTTAATAAGTTATTTTAACTGAATACAAGCAATTGTGTGAGTATTCAATTAGTTTTTATTGTATTTAAAGAGAATATACGTAATTTGACTTTAATCTTGTCTATATGAAGGTTTTGAAACATAATACTCTGATTACAAACCTAATGTTTGCTATATAGATGCATTTCAATCGGAATTTGATACTTGGCGATCTATTAGGGATATTTTATTCCATTATAATGTAATACCTATAATTACACATCTATTTATCAGTATATTGATCAATTTTAAGAGAATAGGCTCTTTTAGGGTCTGATTTAAGACATATCAATGAATTTGAGTTGAATAATGATGTTTTTGCAGCTATTCACTGCATTACGTTGAATTCAAGTGGAGTAGATATATTTAGACTACGTTTCATTGCATAATAAGTTATTTTAACTGAATACAAGCAATTGTTTGAGTATTCAATTAGTTTTTATTGTATTTAAATAGAATATACGTAATTTGACTTTAATTTAGTCTATATGAATGTTTTGTAACATAATACTCTGATTACAAACCTAATGTTTGCTATATAGATGCATTTCAATCGGAATTTGATACTTGGCGATCTATTAGGGATATTTGATTACGTTTTAATGTAATACCTATATTTACACATCTATTTATCTGTATATTGATCAATTTTAATAGAATAGGCTCTTTTAGGGTCTGATTTATGACATATCAATGAATTTGAGTTGAATAGTGATGTTTTGCAGCTATTCAATGCATTATGATGAATTCAAGTTGAGTACAAGCATTTAGAGTATGATTCATTGCATAATACGTTATTTTAAATGAATTAAAGCAATTGTGTGAGTATTCAATTAGTTTTTAATGTATTTGATGAGAATATATGCAATTTGACATTAATTTTTTCTATATGAAAGTTTTTTAACATAATATTCTGATTACACACCTAATATTTGCTACAATACCTATTTCAATTAAAAATTGATATTTGTCGATCTATTAGTGACATTTGATTGCGTTTTAATGTAATACTAATAATTACACATCTATTTGTCAGTATATCTATCAATTTTAAGAGAATAGGCTCATTCAGAGACTGATTTATGACATATCAATGGATTTGAGTTGAATATAGATGTTTTTGCAGCTATTCATTGCATTACGTTGAATTCGAGTGGAGTACAAGCATTTAGTGTACGATTCATTGCTTAATAAGTTATTTTAACTGAATATAAGCAATTGTGTTAGTATGCAATTAGTTTTTATTGTATTTGAAGAGAATATATACAAATTGACTTTAATCTAGTCTATATGAACGTTTTTTAACATAATACTCTGATTACAAACTAAATGTTTGCTATACTGATGTAATTAGATCGAACATTGATATTTGGCGATCTATTAGGGACATTTGATTTCGTTTTAATGTAATACCTATAACTACACATCTATTTATCCGTATATTGATCAATTTTAAGAGAATAGACTATCTGAGGGTCTGATTTATGACATATCAATGAATTTGAGTTGAATAGATCAAGTTTTTGCTGCTATTCAATGCATTATGTTGAATTCAAGTGGAGTACAAGCATTTAGAGTATGATTCATTGCATAATACATTATTTTAAATGAATTAAAGCAATTGTGTGAGTATTAAATTAGTTTTTAATGTATTTGATGAGAATATATGCAATTTGACTTTAATCTTATCTATATGAAGGTTTTTTTAATAGAATACTCTGATTACATGCCTAATATTTGCTATATTGATGTATTTACCAGTAATTATACATCTATTTATCAGTATATCGATCAATTTAAGAGAATAAGCTCTTTTACGGTCTGATTTATGACATATTAATGAATTTGAGTTGAATAGTGACATTTTGCAGTTATTCATTGCATTGCGTTGAATTCAAGTGGAATACAAGCATTTAGAGTACGATTCAATCGACATTTGATTGCGTTTTAATGTAATACCTGTAATTAAATATCAATTTTTCAGTTTATCGATTAAGTTTAAGAGAATAGGCCCTTTTAGGGTCTGATTTATTACATATCAGTGAATTTGAGTTTAATAGTGATGTTTTTGCAGCTATTCATTGAATTACGTTGAATTCAAGTGAAGTACAAGTATTTATAATACGATTCATTGCATAATAAGTTATTTTAACTTAATACATGAAATTGTGAGAGTGTTCAATTAGTTTTTATTATATTAGAGGAGAATATTTGCAATTTGACTTTAATCTTGTCTATATGAAGGTTTTTTAATAGAATACTCTAATTACAAACCTAATGTTTGCTATATTGATGTATTTCAATCGAAAATTGATATTTGGTAATCTATTAGGAATATTTGATTGCATTTTAATGTAATACCAATAATTATTCATCTATTTATCAATATATCGATTAATTTAAAGAGAATAGGCTCTTTTAGGGTCTGATTTATGACATATCAATGAATTTGAGTTGAATAGTGACATTTGTGCAGTTATTCAATGCATTACGTTGAATTCAAGTGGATTACAAGCATTTAGAGTATGATTTATTGCATAATAAGTTATTTTAACAGAATATAAGCAATTATGTGAGTATTTAATAAGGTTTTATTGTATTTGAAGAAAATTTATGCAATTTGACTTTAATCTTGTCTATATGATGGCTTTTTAACATTATACTCTTATCACATATGTAATATTTGCTATATTGATGTATTTCAATCAAAAATTAATATTTGATGATCTATTAGGGACATTTGATTGTGTTTTAATGTAATACCTATAATTACACATTTATTTGTCAGCATAATTTTAAGAGAATAGGCTCTTTTAGGGTCTGATTTATGACATATCATTGAATTTGAGTTGAATAGTGATATTTTTGCACCTATTAATTGCATTTCGTTGAATTCGAGTGGAGTACAAGCATTTAGTGTACAATTCATTGCATAATTAGTTATTTTAACTGAATACAAGCAATTGTGTGAGTATTCAATTAGTTTTTATTGAATTCAAAGAGAATATACGTAATTTAACTTTAATCTTGTCTATATGAAGGTTTTGTAACATAATACTCTGATTACATACCTAAGGTTTGCTATATTGATGTATTTCAATCGAAAATTGATATTTGGCGATCTATTAGGGACATTTGATTGGTTTTAATATAATACCTATAATTACACATCTATTTATCAGTATATTGATCAATTTTAACAGAATAGACTCTTTTAGGGTCTGATTAATGACATATCAATGAATTTTTAGTTGAATAGTGATATTTTTGCAGCTATTCAACGCATTATGATGAATTAAAGTGCAGTACAATCATTTAGAGTATGATTCATTGCATAATAAGTTATTTTAAATGAATAAAAGCAATTGTATGAGTATTCAACTAGTTTTTAATGTATTTGATGAGAATATATGCTATAGATCACCAAATATCAATTTTCAATTGAAATACGTCAATATAGCAAATATTATGTGTGTAATCAGAGTATTATGTTAAAAAACCATCATATAGACAAGATTAAAGTCAAATAGCATATATTCTCATCAAATACATTAAAAACTAATTGAATACTCACACAATTGG